>CAXHKG010000041.1:0-55393 GCA_964016985.1 Anodontia alba | reverse complement strand
AAGTATGGTCCTAAAGTATCTCTTGGCACCATTTTCAATCCAATCGGTGAAGGTCACCTTTTGTCTTTTTCAATCTCTTTGTTCATCAGACGACGTCTACAGACCCATTTTCAGCCCCTTATATCTCCCACACGTACTGCATGCAGCGCACTCCTATTTGGCACAAATATGTACCTTCCTAACACCTATAAACCTTATAAAAAGCGCACCTGTTTGTTGCGAATTAATAGAGTTATTACGGTTTTACCGATTTCGCGCCCTAATTTCCATAGGGTGCAATGTAAAATTGATGGCCCGTTTTCACCAGGACGCCTTGCCCCGATTCCCTTGACTAGGTCTTTATATATGTAGGCATTAATGATCTGCGCATGCGCATGTATTCGCAGCACCGTCGGTGCTTTCCTTTGCCTGCTATAGGCGAAAAACGATTTATTTATGAAATGTTTGGCGGCCCATATTGCACGTGCTTTTCTATTGACCCGCTACCATATTTTGCAGGCTTGTTGGTATGGATAAGGGCTACAAACGTTCCAAATTTCAGCCAAATCGGACGACAAATAAGTGAGTTATTAAGAGTCAAAATATTGGATATTCCTCACCAACTTTGGACTGCTTATTTGAGTCAAATGCGACCTTCACCGATTGGAATGAAACCTGTGCCAGATGAAAGGCCTGGGGCCATGAGTCACTGGGGGCAACTGGACGAAAATTCTGAGAGCCTCGTTTTCGAGTTCTGGGCGTTGAAAGTTGATATTTACCAATGTTTGACCCCTAATAACTTATTCACGGACAGTCCGATTTTTCTGAAAAATATCATTAATTGTAAGTATGGTCCTAAAGTATCTCTTGGCACCATTTTCAATCCAATCGGTGAAGGTCACCTTTTGTCTTTTTCAATCTCTTTGTTCATCAGACGACGTCTACAGGACCCATTTTCAGCCCCTTATATCTCCACACGTACTGCATGCAGCGCACTCCTATTTGGCACAAATATGTACCTTCCTAACACCTATAAACCTTATAAAAAGCGCACCTGTTTGTTGCGAATTAATAGAGTTATTACGGTTTTACCGATTTCGCGCCCTAATTTCCATAGGGTGCAATGTAAAATTGATGGCCCGTTTTTCACCAGGACGCCTTGCCCCGATTCCCTTGACTAGTCCTTTATATATGTAGGCATTAATGATCTGCGCATGCGCATGTATTCGCAGCACCGTCGGTGCTTTCCTTTGCCTGCTATAGGCGAAAAACGATTTATTTATGAAATGTTTGGCGGCCCATATTGCACGTGCTTTTTCTATTGACCGCTACCATATTTTTGCAGGCTTGTTGGTATGGGATAAGGGCTACAAACGTTCCAAATTTCAGCCAAATCGGACGACAAATAAGTGAGTTATTAAGAGTCAAAATATTGGATATTCCTCACCAACTTTGGGACTGCTTATTTGAGTCAAATGCGGACCTTCACCGATTGGAATGAAACCTGTGCCAGATGAAAGGCCTGGGGCCATGAGTCACTGGGGCAACTGGACGAAAAATTCTGAGAGCCTCGTTTTCGAGTTTCTGGGCGTTGAAAAGTTGATATTTACCAATGTTTGACCCCTAATAACTTATTCACGGACAGTCCGATTTTTCTGAAAAATATCATTAATTGTAAGTATGGTCCTAAAGTATCTCTTGGCACCATTTTCAATCCAATCGGTGAAGGTCACCTTTTGTCTTTTTCAATCTCTTTGTTCATCAGGACGACGTCTACAGGACCCATTTTCAGCCCTTATATCTCCACACGTACTGCATGCAGCGCACTCCTATTTGGCACAAATATGTACCTTCCTAACACCTATAAACCTTATAAAAAGCGCACCTGTTTGTTGCGAATTAATAGAGTTATTACGGTTTTACCGATTTTCGCGCCCTAATTTCCATAGGGTGCAATGTAAAAATTGATGGCCCGTTTTCACCAGGACCGCCTTGCCCCGATTCCCTTGACTAGTCTTTATATATGTAGGCATTAATGATCTGCGCATGCGCATGTATTCGCAGCACCGTCGGTGCTTTCCTTTGCCTGCTATAGGCGAAAAACGATTTATTTATGAAATGTTTGGCGGCCCATATTGCACGTGCTTTTCTATTGACCGCTACCATATTTTGCAGGCTTGTTGGTATGGATAAGGGCTACAAACGTTCCAAATTTCAGCCAAATCGGACGACAAATAAGTGAGTTATTAAGAGGTCAAAATATTGGATATTCCTCACCAACTTTGGGACTGCTTATTTTGAGTCAAATGGCGACCTTCACCGATTGGAATGAAACCTGTGCCAGATGAAAGGCCTGGGGCCATGAGTCACTGGGGCAACTGGACGAAAATTCTGAGAGCCTCGTTTTCGAGTTCTGGGCGTTGAAAGTTGATATTTACCAATGTTTGACCCCTAATAAACTTATTCACGGACAGTCCGATTTTTCTGAAAAAATATCATTAATTGTAAGTATGGTCCTAAAGTATCTCTTGGCACCATTTTCAATCCAATCGGTGAAGGTCACCTTTTGTCTTTTTCAATCTCTTTGTTCATCAGACGACGTCTACAGACCCATTTTCAGCCCTTATATCTCCACACGTACTGCATGCAGCGCACTCCTATTTGGCACAAATATGTACCTTCCTAACACCTATAAACCTTATAAAAAAGCGCACCTGTTTGTTGCGAATTAATAGAGTTATTACGGTTTTACCGATTTCGCGCCCTAATTTCCATAGGGTGCAATGTAAAATTGATGGCCCGTTTTCACCCAGGGACGCCTTGCCCCGATTCCCTTGACTAGTCTTTATATATGTAGGCATTAATGATCTGCGCATGCGCATGTATTCGCAGCACCGTCGGTGCTTTTCCTTTGCCTGCTATAGGCGAAAAACGATTTATTATGAAATGTTTGGCGGCCCATATTGCACGTGCTTTTCTATTGACCGCTACCATATTTTGCAGGCTTGTTGGTATGGATAAGGGGCTACAAACGTTCCAAATTTCAGCCAAATCGGACGACAAATAAGTGAGTTATTAAGAGTCAAAATATTGGATATTCCTCACCAACTTTGGACTGCTTATTTGAGTCAAATGCGACCTTCACCGATTGGAATGAAACCTGTGCCAGATGAAAGGCCTGGGGCCATGAGTCACTGGGGCAACTGGACGAAAAATTCTGAGAGCCTCGTTTTCCGAGTTCTGGGCGTTGAAAGTTGATATTTACCAATGTTTGACCCCTAATAACTTATTCACGGGACAGTCCGATTTTTCTGAAAAATATCATTAATTGTAAGTATGGTCCTAAAGTATCTCTTGGCACCATTTTCAATCCAATCGGTGAAGGTCACCTTTTGTCTTTTTCAATCTCTTTGTTCATCAGACGACGTCTACAGACCCATTTTCAGCCCTTATATCTCCACACGTACTGCATGCAGCGCACTCCTATTTGGCACAAATATGTACCTTCCTAACACCTATAAACCTTATAAAAAGCGCACCTGTTTGTTGCGAATTAATAGAGTTATTACGGTTTTACCGATTTCGCGCCCTAATTTCCATAGGGTGCAATGTAAAATTGATGGCCCGTTTTCACCAGGACGCCTTGCCCCGATTCCCTTGACTAGTCTTTATATATGTAGGCATTAATGATCTGCGCATGCGCATGTATTCGCAGCACCGTCGGTGCTTTCCTTTGCCTGCTATAGGCGAAAAACGATTTATTTATGAAATGTTTGGCGGCCCATATTGCACGTGCTTTTCTATTGACCGCTACCATATTTTGCAGGCTTGTTGGTATGGATAAGGGCTACAAACGTTCCAAATTTCAGCCAAATCGGACGACAAATAAGTGAGTTATTAAGAGTCAAAATATTGGATATTCCTCACCAACTTTGGACTGCTTATTTGAGTCAAATGCGACCTTCACCGATTGGAATGAAACCTGTGCCAGATGAAAGGCCTGGGGCCATGAGTCACTGGGGCAACTGGACGAAAATTCTGAGAGCCTCGTTTTCGAGTTCTGGGCGTTGAAAGTTGATATTTACCAATGTTTGACCCCTAATAACTTATTCACGGACAGTCCGATTTTTCTGAAAAATATCATTAATTGTAAGTATGGTCCTAAAGTATCTCTTGGCACCATTTTCAATCCAATCGGTGAAGGTCACCTTTTGTCTTTTTCAATCTCTTTGTTCATCAGACGACGTCTACAGACCCATTTTCAGCCCTTATATCTCCACACGTACTGCATGCAGCGCACTCCTATTTGGCACAAATATGTACCTTCCTAACACCTATAAACCTTATAAAAAGCGCACCTGTTTGTTGCGAATTAATAGAGTTATTACGGTTTTACCGATTTCGCGCCCTAATTTCCATAGGGTGCAATGTAAAATTGATGGCCCGTTTTCACCAGGACGCCTTGCCCCGATTCCCTTGACTAGTCTTTATATATGTAGGCATTAATGATCTGCGCATGCGCATGTATTCGCAGCACCGTCGGTGCTTTCCTTTGCCTGCTATAGGCGAAAAACGATTTATTTATGAAATGTTTGGCGGCCCATATTGCACGTGCTTTTCTATTGACCGCTACCATATTTTGCAGGCTTGTTGGTATGGATAAGGGCTACAAACGTTCCAAATTTCAGCCAAATCGGACGACAAATAAGTGAGTTATTAAGAGTCAAAATATTGGATATTCCTCACCAACTTTGGACTGCTTATTTGAGTCAAATGCGACCTTCACCGATTGGAATGAAACCTGTGCCAGATGAAAGGCCTGGGGCCATGAGTCACTGGGGCAACTGGACGAAAATTCTGAGAGCCTCGTTTTCGAGTTCTGGGCGTTGAAAGTTGATATTTACCAATGTTTGACCCCTAATAACTTATTCACGGACAGTCCGATTTTTCTGAAAAATATCATTAATTGTAAGTATGGTCCTAAAGTATATCTTGGCACCATTTTCAATCCAATCGGTGAAGGTCACCTTTTGTCTTTTTCAATCTCTTTGTTCATCAGACGACGTCTACAGACCCATTTTCAGCCCTTATATCTCCACACGTACTGCATGCAGCGCACTCCTATTTGGCACAAATATGTACCTTCCTAACACCTATAAACCTTATAAAAAGCGCACCTGTTTGTTGCGAATTAATAGAGTTATTACGGTTTTACCGATTTCGCGCCCTAATTTCCATAGGGTGCAATGTAAAATTGATGGCCCGTTTTCACCAGGACGCCTTGCCCCGATTCCCTTGACTAGTCTTTATATATGTAGGCATTAATGATCTGCGCATGCGCATGTATTCGCAGCACCGTCGGTGCTTTCCTTTGCCTGCTATAGGCGAAAAACGATTTATTTATGAAATGTTTGGCGGCCCATATTGCACGTGCTTTTCTATTGACCGCTACCATATTTTGCAGGCTTGTTGGTATGGATAAGGGCTACAAACGTTCCAAATTTCAGCCAAATCGGACGACAAATAAGTGAGTTATTAAGAGTCAAAATATTGGATATTCCTCACCAACTTTGGACTGCTTATTTGAGTCAAATGCGACCTTCACCGATTGGAATGAAACCTGTGCCAGATGAAAGGCCTGGGGCCATGAGTCACTGGGGCAACTGGACGAAAATTCTGAGAGCCTCGTTTTCGAGTTCTGGGCGTTGAAAGTTGATATTTACCAATGTTTGACCCCTAATAACTTATTCACGGACAGTCCGATTTTTCTGAAAAATATCATTAATTGTAAGTATGGTCCTAAAGTATCTCTTGGCACCATTTTCAATCCAATCGGTGAAGGTCACCTTTTGTCTTTTTCAATCTCTTTGTTCATCAGACGACGTCTACAGACCCATTTTCAGCCCTTATATCTCCACACGTACTGCATGCAGCGCACTCCTATTTGGCACAAATATGTACCTTCCTAACACCTATAAACCTTATAAAAAGCGCACCTGTTTGTTGCGAATTAATAGAGTTATTACGGTTTTACCGATTTCGCGCCCTAATTTCCATAGGGTGCAATGTAAAATTGATGGCCCGTTTTCACCAGGACGCCTTGCCCCGATTCCCTTGACTAGTCTTTATATATGTAGGCATTAATGATCTGCGCATGCGCATGTATTCGCAGCACCGTCGGTGCTTTCCTTTGCCTGCTATAGGCGAAAAACGATTTATTTATGAAATGTTTGGCGGCCCATATTGCACGTGCTTTTCTATTGACCGCTACCATATTTTGCAGGCTTGTTGGTATGGATAAGGGCTACAAACGTTCCAAATTTCAGCCAAATCGGACGACAAATAAGTGAGTTATTAAGAGTCAAAATATTGGATATTCCTCACCAACTTTGGACTGCTTATTTGAGTCAAATGCGACCTTCACCGATTGGAATGAAACCTGTGCCAGATGAAAGGCCTGGGGCCATGAGTCACTGGGGCAACTGGACGAAAATTCTGAGAGCCTCGTTTTCGAGTTCTGGGCGTTGAAAGTTGATATTTACCAATGTTTGACCCCTAATAACTTATTCACGGACAGTCCGATTTTTCTGAAAAATATCATTAATTGTAAGTATGGTCCTAAAGTATCTCTTGGCACCATTTTCAATCCAATCGGTGAAGGTCACCTTTTGTCTTTTTCAATCTCTTTGTTCATCAGACGACGTCTACAGACCCATTTTCAGCCCTTATATCTCCACACGTACTGCATGCAGCGCACTCCTATTTGGCACAAATATGTACCTTCCTAACACCTATAAACCTTATAAAAAGCGCACCTGTTTGTTGCGAATTAATAGAGTTATTACGGTTTTACCGATTTCGCGCCCTAATTTCCATAGGGTGCAATGTAAAATTGATGGCCCGTTTTCACCAGGACGCCTTGCCCCGATTCCCTTGACTAGTCTTTATATATGTAGGCATTAATGATCTGCGCATGCGCATGTATTCGCAGCACCGTCGGTGCTTTCCTTTGCCTGCTATAGGCGAAAAACGATTTATTTATGAAATGTTTGGCGGCCCATATTGCACGTGCTTTTCTATTGACCGCTACCATATTTTGCAGGCTTGTTGGTATGGATAAGGGCTACAAACGTTCCAAATTTCAGCCAAATCGGACGACAAATAAGTGAGTTATTAAGAGTCAAAATATTGGATATTCCTCACCAACTTTGGACTGCTTATTTGAGTCAAATGCGACCTTCACCGATTGGAATGAAACCTGTGCCAGATGAAAGGCCTGGGGCCATGAGTCACTGGGGCAACTGGACGAAAATTCTGAGAGCCTCGTTTTCGAGTTCTGGGCGTTGAAAGTTGATATTTACCAATGTTTGACCCCTAATAACTTATTCACGGACAGTCCGATTTTTCTGAAAAATATCATTAATTGTAAGTATGGTCCTAAAGTATCTCTTGGCACCATTTTCAATCCAATCGGTGAAGGTCACCTTTTGTCTTTTTCAATCTCTTTGTTCATCAGACGACGTCTACAGACCCATTTTCAGCCCTTATATCTCCACACGTACTGCATGCAGCGCACTCCTATTTGGCACAAATATGTACCTTCCTAACACCTATAAACCTTATAAAAAGCGCACCTGTTTGTTGCGAATTAATAGAGTTATTACGGTTTTACCGATTTCGCGCCCTAATTTCCATAGGGTGCAATGTAAAATTGATGGCCCGTTTTCACCAGGACGCCTTGCCCCGATTCCCTTGACTAGTCTTTATATATGTAGGCATTAATGATCTGCGCATGCGCATGTATTCGCAGCACCGTCGGTGCTTTCCTTTGCCTGCTATAGGCGAAAAACGATTTATTTATGAAATGTTTGGCGGCCCATATTGCACGTGCTTTTCTATTGACCGCTACCATATTTTGCAGGCTTGTTGGTATGGATAAGGGCTACAAACGTTCCAAATTTCAGCCAAATCGGACGACAAATAAGTGAGTTATTAAGAGTCAAAATATTGGATATTCCTCACCAACTTTGGACTGCTTATTTGAGTCAAATGCGACCTTCACCGATTGGAATGAAACCTGTGCCAGATGAAAGGCCTGGGGCCATGAGTCACTGGGGCAACTGGACGAAAATTCTGAGAGCCTCGTTTTCGAGTTCTGGGCGTTGAAAGTTGATATTTACCAATGTTTGACCCCTAATAACTTATTCACGGACAGTCCGATTTTTCTGAAAAATATCATTAATTGTAAGTATGGTCCTAAAGTATCTCTTGGCACCATTTTCAATCCAATCGGTGAAGGTCACCTTTTGTCTTTTTCAATCTCTTTGTTCATCAGACGACGTCTACAGACCCATTTTCAGCCCTTATATCTCCACACGTACTGCATGCAGCGCACTCCTATTTGGCACAAATATGTACCTTCCTAACACCTATAAACCTTATAAAAAGCGCACCTGTTTGTTGCGAATTAATAGAGTTATTACGGTTTTACCGATTTCGCGCCCTAATTTCCATAGGGTGCAATGTAAAATTGATGGCCCGTTTTCACCAGGACGCCTTACCCCGATTCCCTTGACTAGTCTTTATATATGTAGGCATTAATGATCTGCGCATGCGCATGTATTCGCAGCACCGTCGGTGCTTTCCTTTGCCTGCTATAGGCGAAAAACGATTTATTTATGAAATGTTTGGCGGCCCATATTGCACGTGCTTTTCTATTGACCGCTACCATATTTTGCAGGCTTGTTGGTATGGATAAGGGCTACAAACGTTCCAAATTTCAGCCAAATCGGACGACAAATAAGTGAGTTATTAAGAGTCAAAATATTGGATATTCCTCACCAACTTTGGACTGCTTATTTGAGTCAAATGCGACCTTCACCGATTGGAATGAAACCTGTGCCAGATGAAAGGCCTGGGGCCATGAGTCACTGGGGCAACTGGACGAAAATTCTGAGAGCCTCGTTTTCGAGTTCTGGGCGTTGAAAGTTGATATTTACCAATGTTTGACCCCTAATAACTTATTCACGGACAGTCCGATTTTTCTGAAAAATATCATTAATTGTAAGTATGGTCCTAAAGTATCTCTTGGCACCATTTTCAATCCAATCGGTGAAGGTCACCTTTTGTCTTTTTCAATCTCTTTGTTCATCAGACGACGTCTACAGACCCATTTTCAGCCCTTATATCTCCACACGTACTGCATGCAGCGCACTCCTATTTAGCACAAATATGTACCTTCCTAACACCTATAAACCTTATAAAAAGCGCACCTGTTTGTTGCGAATTAATAGAGTTATTACGGTTTTACCGATTTCGCGCCCTAATTTCCATAGGGTGCAATGTAAAATTGATGGCCCGTTTTCACCAGGACGCCTTGCCCCGATTCCCTTGACTAGTCTTTATATATGTAGGCATTAATGATCTGCGCATGCGCATGTATTCGCAGCACCGTCGGTGCTTTCCTTTGCCTGCTATAGGCGAAAAACGATTTATTTATGAAATGTTTGGCGGCCCATATTGCACGTGCTTTTCTATTGACCGCTACCATATTTTGCAGGCTTGTTGGTATGGATAAGGGCTACAAACGTTCCAAATTTCAACCAAATCGGACGACAAATAAGTGAGTTATTAAGAGTCAAAATATTGGATATTCCTCACCAACTTTGGACTGCTTATTTGAGTCAAATGCGACCTTCACCGATTGGAATGAAACCTGTGCCAGATGAAAGGCCTGGGGCCATGAGTCACTGGGGCAACTGGACGAAAATTCTGAGAGCCTCGTTTTCGAGTTCTGGGCGTTGAAAGTTGATATTTACCAATGTTTGACCCCTAATAACTTATTCACGGACAGTCCGATTTTTCTGAAAAATATCATTAATTGTAAGTATGGTCCTAAAGTATCTCTTGGCACCATTTTCAATCCAATCGGTGAAGGTCACCTTTTGTCTTTTTCAATCTCTTTGTTCATCAGACGACGTCTACAGACCCATTTTCAGCCCTTATATCTCCACACGTACTGCATGCAGCGCACTCCTATTTGGCACAAATATGTACCTTCCTAACACCTATAAACCTTATAAAAAGCGCACCTGTTTGTTGCGAATTAATAGAGTTATTACGGTTTTACCGATTTCGCGCCCTAATTTCCATAGGGTGCAATGTAAAATTGATGGCCCGTTTTCACCAGGACGCCTTGCCCCGATTCCCTTGACTAGTCTTTATATATGTAGGCATTAATGATCTGCGCATGCGCATGTATTCGCAGCACCGTCGGTGCTTTCCTTTGCCTGCTATAGGCGAAAAACGATTTATTTATGAAATGTTTGGCGGCCCATATTGCACGTGCTTTTCTATTGACCGCTACCATATTTTGCAGGCTTGTTGGTATGGATAAGGGCTACAAACGTTCCAAATTTCAGCCAAATCGGACGACAAATAAGTGAGTTATTAAGAGTCAAAATATTGGATATTCCTCACCAACTTTGGACTGCTTATTTGAGTCAAATGCGACCTTCACCGATTGGAATGAAACCTGTGCCAGATGAAAGGCCTGGGGCCATGAGTCACTGGGGCAACTGGACGAAAATTCTGAGAGCCTCGTTTTCGAGTTCTGGGCGTTGAAAGTTGATATTTACCAATGTTTGACCCCTAATAACTTATTCACGGACAGTCCGATTTTTCTGAAAAATATCATTAATTGTAAGTATGGTCCTAAAGTATCTCTTGGCACCATTTTCAATCCAATCGGTGAAGGTCACCTTTTGTCTTTTTCAATCTCTTTGTTCATCAGACGACTTCTACAGACCCATTTTCAGCCCTTATATCTCCACACGTACTGCATGCAGCGCACTCCTATTTGGCACAAATATGTACCTTCCTAACACCTATAAACCTTATAAAAAGCGCACCTGTTTGTTGCGAATTAATAGAGTTATTACGGTTTTACCGATTTCGCGCCCTAATTTCCATAGGGTGCAATGTAAAATTGATGGCCCGTTTTCACCAGGACGCCTTGCCCCGATTCCCTTGACTAGTCTTTATATATGTAGGCATTAATGATCTGCGCATGCGCATGTATTCGCAGCACCGTCGGTGCTTTCCTTTGCCTGCTATAGGCGAAAAACGATTTATTTATGAAATGTTTGGCGGCCCATATTGCACGTGCTTTTCTATTGACCGCTACCATATTTTGCAGGCTTGTTGGTATGGATAAGGGCTACAAACGTTCCAAATTTCAGCCAAATCGGACGACAAATAAGTGAGTTATTAAGAGTCAAAATATTGGATATTCCTCACCAACTTTGGACTGCTTATTTGAGTCAAATGCGACCTTCACCGATTGGAATGAAACCTGTGCCAGATGAAAGGCCTGGGGCCATGAGTCACTGGGGCAACTGGACGAAAATTCTGAGAGCCTCGTTTTCGAGTTCTGGGCGTTGAAAGTTGATATTTACCAATGTTTGACCCCTAATAACTTATTCACGGACAGTCCGATTTTTCTGAAAAATATCATTAATTGTAAGTATGGTCCTAAAGTATCTCTTGGCACCATTTTCAATCCAATCGGTGAAGGTCACCTTTTGTCTTTTTCAATCTCTTTGTTCATCAGACGACGTCTACAGACCCATTTTCAGCCCTTATATCTCCACACGTACTGCATGCAGCGCACTCCTATTTGGCACAAATATGTACCTTCCTAACACCTATAAACCTTATAAAAAGCGCACCTGTTTGTTGCGAATTAATAGAGTTATTACGGTTTTACCGATTTCGCGCCCTAATTTCCATAGGGTGCAATGTAAAATTGATGGCCCGTTTTCACCAGGACGCCTTGCCCCGATTCCCTTGACTAGTCTTTATATATGTAGGCATTAATGATCTGCGCATGCGCATGTATTCGCAGCACCGTCGGTGCTTTCCTTTGCCTGCTATAGGCGAAAAACGATTTATTTATGAAATGTTTGGCGGCCCATATTGCACGTGCTTTTCTATTGACCGCTACCATATTTTGCAGGCTTGTTGGTATGGATAAGGGCTACAAACGTTCCAAATTTCAGCCAAATCGGACGACAAATAAGTGAGTTATTAAGAGTCAAAATATTGGATATTCCTCACCAACTTTGGACTGCTTATTTGAGTCAAATGCGACCTTCACCGATTGGAATGAAACCTGTGCCAGATGAAAGGCCTGGGGCCATGAGTCACTGGGGCAACTGGACGAAAATTCTGAGAGCCTCGTTTTCGAGTTCTGGGCGTTGAAAGTTGATATTTACCAATGTTTGACCCCTAATAACTTATTCACGGACAGTCCGATTTTTCTGAAAAATATCATTAATTGTAAGTATGGTCCTAAAGTATCTCTTGGCACCATTTTCAATCCAATCGGTGAAGGTCACCTTTTGTCTTTTTCAATCTCTTTGTTCATCAGACGACGTCTACAGACCCATTTTCAGCCCTTATATCTCCACACGTACTGCATGCAGCGCACTCCTATTTGGCACAAATATGTACCTTCCTAACACCTATAAACCTTATAAAAAGCGCACCTGTTTGTTGCGAATTAATAGAGTTATTACGGTTTTACCGATTTCGCGCCCTAATTTCCATAGGGTGCAATGTAAAATTGATGGCCCGTTTTCACCAGGACGCCTTGCCCCGATTCCCTTGACTAGTCTTTATATATGTAGGCATTAATGATCTGCGCATGCGCATGTATTCGCAGCACCGTCGGTGCTTTCCTTTGCCTGCTATAGGCGAAAAACGATTTATTTATGAAATGTTTGGCGGCCCATATTGCACGTGCTTTTCTATTGACCGCTACCATATTTTGCAGGCTTGTTGGTATGGATAAGGGCTACAAACGTTCCAAATTTCAGCCAAATCGGACGACAAATAAGTGAGTTATTAAGAGTCAAAATATTGGATATTCCTCACCAACTTTGGACTGCTTATTTGAGTCAAATGCGACCTTCACCGATTGGAATGAAACCTGTGCCAGATGAAAGGCCTGGGGCCATGAGTCACTGGGGCAACTGGACGAAAATTCTGAGAGCCTCGTTTTCGAGTTCTGGGCGTTGAAAGTTGATATTTACCAATGTTTGACCCCTAATAACTTATTCACGGACAGTCCGATTTTTCTGAAAAATATCATTAATTGTAAGTATGGTCCTAAAGTATATCTTGGCACCATTTTCAATCCAATCGGTGAAGGTCACCTTTTGTCTTTTTCAATCTCTTTGTTCATCAGACGACGTCTACAGACCCATTTTCAGCCCTTATATCTCCACACGTACTGCATGCAGCGCACTCCTATTTGGCACAAATATGTACCTTCCTAACACCTATAAACCTTATAAAAAGCGCACCTGTTTGTTGCGAATTAATAGAGTTATTACGGTTTTACCGATTTCGCGCCCTAATTTCCATAGGGTGCAATGTAAAATTGATGGCCCGTTTTCACCAGGACGCCTTGCCCCGATTCCCTTGACTAGTCTTTATATATGTAGGCATTAATGATCTGCGCATGCGCATGTATTCGCAGCACCGTCGGTGCTTTCCTTTGCCTGCTATAGGCGAAAAACGATTTATTTATGAAATGTTTGGCGGCCCATATTGCACGTGCTTTTCTATTGACCGCTACCATATTTTGCAGGCTTGTTGGTATGGATAAGGGCTACAAACGTTCCAAATTTCAGCCAAATCGGACGACAAATAAGTGAGTTATTAAGAGTCAAAATATTGGATATTCCTCACCAACTTTGGACTGCTTATTTGAGTCAAATGCGACCTTCACCGATTGGAATGAAACCTGTGCCAGATGAAAGGCCTGGGGCCATGAGTCACTGGGGCAACTGGACGAAAATTCTGAGAGCCTCGTTTTCGAGTTCTGGGCGTTGAAAGTTGATATTTACCAATGTTTGACCCCTAATAACTTATTCACGGACAGTCCGATTTTTCTGAAAAATATCATTAATTGTAAGTATGGTCCTAAAGTATCTCTTGGCACCATTTTCAATCCAATCGGTGAAGGTCACCTTTTGTCTTTTTCAATCTCTTTGTTCATCAGACGACGTCTACAGACCCATTTTCAGCCCTTATATCTCCACACGTACTGCATGCAGCGCACTCCTATTTGGCACAAATATGTACCTTCCTAACACCTATAAACCTTATAAAAAGCGCACCTGTTTGTTGCGAATTAATAGAGTTATTACGGTTTTACCGATTTCGCGCCCTAATTTCCATAGGGTGCAATGTAAAATTGATGGCCCGTTTTCACCAGGACGCCTTGCCCCGATTCCCTTGACTAGTCTTTATATATGTAGGCATTAATGATCTGCGCATGCGCATGTATTCGCAGCACCGTCGGTGCTTTCCTTTGCCTGCTATAGGCGAAAAACGATTTATTTATGAAATGTTTGGCGGCCCATATTGCACGTGCTTTTCTATTGACCGCTACCATATTTTGCAGGCTTGTTGGTATGGATAAGGGCTACAAACGTTCCAAATTTCAGCCAAATCGGACGACAAATAAGTGAGTTATTAAGAGTCAAAATATTGGATATTCCTCACCAACTTTGGACTGCTTATTTGAGTCAAATGCGACCTTCACCGATTGGAATGAAACCTGTGCCAGATGAAAGGCCTGGGGCCATGAGTCACTGGGGCAACTGGACGAAAATTCTGAGAGCCTCGTTTTCGAGTTCTGGGCGTTGAAAGTTGATATTTACCAATGTTTGACCCCTAATAACTTATTCACGGACAGTCCGATTTTTCTGAAAAATATCATTAATTGTAAGTATGGTCCTAAAGTATCTCTTGGCACCATTTTCAATCCAATCGGTGAAGGTCACCTTTTGTCTTTTTCAATCTCTTTGTTCATCAGACGACGTCTACAGACCCATTTTCAGCCCTTATATCTCCACACGTACTGCATGCAGCGCACTCCTATTTGGCACAAATATGTACCTTCCTAACACCTATAAACCTTATAAAAAGCGCACCTGTTTGTTGCGAATTAATAGAGTTATTACGGTTTTACCGATTTCGCGCCCTAATTTCCATAGGGTGCAATGTAAAATTGATGGCCCGTTTTCACCAGGACGCCTTGCCCCGATTCCCTTGACTAGTCTTTATATATGTAGGCATTAATGATCTGCGCATGCGCATGTATTCGCAGCACCGTCGGTGCTTTCCTTTGCCTGCTATAGGCGAAAAACGATTTATTTATGAAATGTTTGGCGGCCCATATTGCACGTGCTTTTCTATTGACCGCTACCATATTTTGCAGGCTTGTTGGTATGGATAAGGGCTACAAACGTTCCAAATTTCAGCCAAATCGGACGACAAATAAGTGAGTTATTAAGAGTCAAAATATTGGATATTCCTCACCAACTTTGGACTGCTTATTTGAGTCAAATGCGACCTTCACCGATTGGAATGAAACCTGTGCCAGATGAAAGGCCTGGGGCCATGAGTCACTGGGGCAACTGGACGAAAATTCTGAGAGCCTCGTTTTCGAGTTCTGGGCGTTGAAAGTTGATATTTACCAATGTTTGACCCCTAATAACTTATTCACGGACAGTCCGATTTTTCTGAAAAATATCATTAATTGTAAGTATGGTCCTAAAGTATCTCTTGGCACCATTTTCAATCCAATCGGTGAAGGTCACCTTTTGTCTTTTTCAATCTCTTTGTTCATCAGACGACGTCTACAGACCCATTTTCAGCCCTTATATCTCCACACGTACTGCATGCAGCGCACTCCTATTTGGCACAAATATGTACCTTCCTAACACCTATAAACCTTATAAAAAGCGCACCTGTTTGTTGCGAATTAATAGAGTTATTACGGTTTTACCGATTTCGCGCCCTAATTTCCATAGGGTGCAATGTAAAATTGATGGCCCGTTTTCACCAGGACGCCTTGCCCCGATTCCCTTGACTAGTCTTTATATATGTAGGCATTAATGATCTGCGCATGCGCATGTATTCGCAGCACCGTCGGTGCTTTCCTTTGCCTGCTATAGGCGAAAAACGATTTATTTATGAAATGTTTGGCGGCCCATATTGCACGTGCTTTTCTATTGACCGCTACCATATTTTGCAGGCTTGTTGGTATGGATAAGGGCTACAAACGTTCCAAATTTCAGCCAAATCGGACGACAAATAAGTGAGTTATTAAGAGTCAAAATATTGGATATTCCTCACCAACTTTGGACTGCTTATTTGAGTCAAATGCGACCTTCACCGATTGGAATGAAACCTGTGCCAGATGAAAGGCCTGGGGCCATGAGTCACTGGGGCAACTGGACGAAAATTCTGAGAGCCTCGTTTTCGAGTTCTGGGCGTTGAAAGTTGATATTTACCAATGTTTGACCCCTAATAACTTATTCACGGACAGTCCGATTTTTCTGAAAAATATCATTAATTGTAAGTATGGTCCTAAAGTATCTCTTGGCACCATTTTCAATCCAATCGGTGAAGGTCACCTTTTGTCTTTTTCAATCTCTTTGTTCATCAGACGACGTCTACAGACCCATTTTCAGCCCTTATATCTCCACACGTACTGCATGCAGCGCACTCCTATTTGGCACAAATATGTACCTTCCTAACACCTATAAACCTTATAAAAAGCGCACCTGTTTGTTGCGAATTAATAGAGTTATTACGGTTTTACCGATTTCGCGCCCTAATTTCCATAGGGTGCAATGTAAAATTGATGGCCCGTTTTCACCAGGACGCCTTGCCCCGATTCCCTTGACTAGTCTTTATATATGTAGGCATTAATGATCTGCGCATGCGCATGTATTCGCAGCACCGTCGGTGCTTTCCTTTGCCTGCTATAGGCGAAAAACGATTTATTTATGAAATGTTTGGCGGCCCATATTGCACGTGCTTTTCTATTGACCGCTACCATATTTTGCAGGCTTGTTGGTATGGATAAGGGCTACAAACGTTCCAAATTTCAGCCAAATCGGACGACAAATAAGTGAGTTATTAAGAGTCAAAATATTGGATATTCCTCACCAACTTTGGACTGCTTATTTGAGTCAAATGCGACCTTCACCGATTGGAATGAAACCTGTGCCAGATGAAAGGCCTGGGGCCATGAGTCACTGGGGCAACTGGACGAAAATTCTGAGAGCCTCGTTTTCGAGTTCTGGGCGTTGAAAGTTGATATTTACCAATGTTTGACCCCTAATAACTTATTCACGGACAGTCCGATTTTTCTGAAAAATATCATTAATTGTAAGTATGGTCCTAAAGTATCTCTTGGCACCATTTTCAATCCAATCGGTGAAGGTCACCTTTTGTCTTTTTCAATCTCTTTGTTCATCAGACGACGTCTACAGACCCATTTTCAGCCCTTATATCTCCACACGTACTGCATGCAGCGCACTCCTATTTGGCACAAATATGTACCTTCCTAACACCTATAAACCTTATAAAAAGCGCACCTGTTTGTTGCGAATTAATAGAGTTATTACGGTTTTACCGATTTCGCGCCCTAATTTCCATAGGGTGCAATGTAAAATTGATGGCCCGTTTTCACCAGGACGCCTTGCCCCGATTCCCTTGACTAGTCTTTATATATGTAGGCATTAATGATCTGCGCATGCGCATGTATTCGCAGCACCGTCGGTGCTTTCCTTTGCCTGCTATAGGCGAAAAACGATTTATTTATGAAATGTTTGGCGGCCCATATTGCACGTGCTTTTCTATTGACCGCTACCATATTTTGCAGGCTTGTTGGTATGGATAAGGGCTACAAACGTTCCAAATTTCAGCCAAATCGGACGACAAATAAGTGAGTTATTAAGAGTCAAAATATTGGATATTCCTCACCAACTTTGGACTGCTTATTTGAGTCAAATGCGACCTTCACCGATTGGAATGAAACCTGTGCCAGATGAAAGGCCTGGGGCCATGAGTCACTGGGGCAACTGGACGAAAATTCTGAGAGCCTCGTTTTCGAGTTCTGGGGCGTTGAAAGTTGATATTTACCAATGTTTGACCCCTAATAACTTATTCACGGACAGTCCGATTTTTCTGAAAAATATCATTAATTGTAAGTATGGTCCTAAAGTATCTCTTGGCACCATTTTTCAATCCAATCGGTGAAGGGTCACCTTTTTGTCTTTTTCAATCTCTTTGTTCATCAGACGACGTCTACAGACCCATTTTCCAGCCCTTATATCTCCACACGTACTGCATGCAGCGCACTCCTATTTGGCACAAATATGTACCTTCCTAACACCTATAAACCTTATAAAAAGCGCACCTGTTTGTTGCGAATTAATAGAGTTATTACGGGTTTTACCGATTTCGCGCCCTAATTTCCATAGGGTGCAATGTAAAATTGATGGCCCCGTTTTCACCAGGACGCCCTTGCCCCGATTCCCTTGACTAGTCTTTATATATGTAGGCATTAATGATCTGCGGCATTGCGCATGTATTCGCAGCACCGTCGGTGCTTTCCTTTGCCTGCTATAGGCGAAAAAACGATTTATTTATGAAATGTTTGGCGGCCCATATTGCACGTGCTTTTCTATTGACCGCTACCATATTTTGCAGGCTTGTTGGTATGGATAAGGGCTACAAAACGTTCCAAATTTCAGCCAAATCGGACGACAAATAAGTGAGGTTATTAAGAGTCAAAATATTGGATATTCCCTCACCAACTTTGGACTGCTTATTTGAGTCAAATGCGACCTTCACCGATTGGAATGAAACCTGTGCCAGATGAAAGGCCTGGGCCATGAGTCACTGGGGCAAACTGGGACGAAAATTCTGAGAGGCCTCGTTTTCGAGTTTCTGGGCGTTGAAAGTTGATATTTACCAATGTTTTGACCCCTAATAACTTATTCACGGACAGTCCCGATTTTTCTGAAAAATATCATTAATTGTAAGTATGGTCCTAAAGTATCTCTTGGCACCATTTTCAATCCAATCGGTGAAGGTCACCTTTTGTCTTTTTTCAATCTCTTTTGTTTCATCAGACGACGTCTAACAGACCCATTTTCAGCCCTTATATCTCCACACGTACTGCATGCAGCGCACTCCCTATTTGGCACAAATATGTACCTTCCTAACACCTATAAACCCTTATAAAAAGCGCACCTGTTTTGTTGCGAATTAATAGAGTTATTACGGTTTTTACCGATTTCGCGCCCTAATTTTCCCATAGGGTGCAATGTAAAATTGATGGCCCGTTTTCACCAGGACGCCTTGCCCCGATTCCCTTGACTAGTCTTTATATATGTATGGCATTAATGATCTGCGCATGCGCCATGTATTCGCAGCACCGTCGGTGCTTTCCCTTTGCCTGCTATAGGCGAAAAACGATTTATTTTATGAAATGTTTGGCGGCCCCATATTGCACGTGCTTTTCCTATTGACCGCTACCATATTTTGCAGGCTTGTTGGTATGGATAAGGGCTACAAAACCGTTCCAAATTTCAGCCAAATCGGGACGGACAAATAAGTGAGTTAATTTAAGAGTCAAAAATATTGGATATTCCTCACCAACTTTGGACTGCTTATTTGAGTCAAATGCGACCTTCACCGATTGGAATGAAACCTGTGCCAGATGAAAGGGCCTGGGGGCCCATGAGTCACTGGGGCAACTGGACGAAAATTCTGAGAGCCTCGTTTTCGAGTTCTGGGCGTTGAAAGTTGATATTTACCAATGTTTGACCCCTTAATAACTTATTCACGGGACAGTCCGATTTTTCTGAAAAAATATCATTAATTGTAAGTATGGTCCCTAAAGTATCTCTTGGCACCATTTTCAAATCCAATCGGTGAAGGTCACCTTTTGTCTTTTTCAATCTCTTTGTTCATCAGACGACGTCTACAGACCCATTTTCAGCCCTTATATCTCCACACGTACTGCATGCAGCGCACTCCTATTTGGCACAAATATGTACCTTCCTAACACCTATAAACCTTAATAAAAAGCGCACCTGTTTGTTGCGAATTATTAGAGTTATTACGGTTTTACCGATTTCGCGCCCTAATTTCCATAGGGTGCAATGTAAAATTGATGGCCCCGTTTTCACCAGGGACGCCTTGCCCCGATTCCCTTGACTAGTCTTTATATATGTAGGCATTAATGATCTGCGCATGCGCATGTATTCGCAGCACCGTCGGTTGCTTTCCTTTGCCTGCTATAGGCGAAAAACGATTTATTTATGAAATGTTTGGCGGCCCATATTGCACGTGCTTTTCTATTGACCGCTACCATATTTTGCAGGCTTGTTGGTATGGATAAGGGCTACAAACGTTCCAAATTTCAGCCAAATCGGACGACAAATAAGTGAGTTATTAAGAGTCAAAATATTGGATATTCCTCACCAACTTTGGACTGCTTATTTGAGTCAAATGCGACCTTCACCGATTGGAATGAAACCTGTTGCCAGATGAAAGGCCTGGGGCCATGAGTCCACTGGGGCAACCTGGACGAAAATTCTGAGAGCCTCGTTTTCGAGTTCTGGGCGTTGAAAGTTGAATATTTACCAATGTTTGACCCCTAATAACTTATTCACGGACAGTCCCGATTTTTCTGAAAAAATATCATTAATTGTAAGTATGGTCCCTAAAGTATCTCTTGGCACCATTTTCAATCCAATCGGTGAAGGTCACCTTTTGTCTTTTTCAATCTCTTTGTTCATCAGACGACGTCCTACAGAACCCATTTTCAGCCCCTTATATCTCCACACGTACTGCATGCAGCGCACTCCTATTTGGCACAAATATGTACCTTCCTAACACCTATAAACCTTATAAAAAGCGCACCTGTTTGTTGCGAATTAATAGAGTTATTACGGTTTTACCGATTTCGCGCCCTAATTTCCATAGGGTTGCAATGTAAAATTGATGGCCCGTTTTTCACCAGGACGCCTTGCCCCGATTCCCTTGACTAGTCTTTATATATGTAGGCATTAATGATCTGCGCATGCGCATGTATTCGCAGCACCGTCGGTGCTTTCCTTTGCCTGCTATAGGCGAAAAACGATTTATTTATGAAATGTTTGGCGGCCCATATTGCACGTGCTTTTCTATTGACCGCTACCATATTTTGCAGGCTTGTTGGTATGGATAAGGGCTACAAACGTTTCCAAATTTCAGCCAAATCGGACGACAAATAAGTGAGTTATTAAGAGTCAAAATATTGGATATTCCTCACCAACTTTGGACTGCTTATTTGAGTCAAATGCGACCTTCACCGATTGGAATGAAACCTGTGCCAGATGAAAGGCCTGGGGCCATGAGTCACTGGGGCAACTGGACGAAAATTCTGAGAGCCTCGTTTTCCGAGTTCTGGGCGTTGAAAGTTGATATTTACCAATGTTTGACCCCTAATAACTTATTCACGGACAGTCCGATTTTTCTGAAAAATATCATTAATTGTAAGTATGGTCCCTAAAGTATCTCTTGGCACCATTTTCAATCCAATCGGTGAAGGTCACCTTTTGTCTTTTTCAATCTCTTTGTTCATCAGACGACGTCTACAGACCCATTTTCAGCCCTTATATCTCCCACACGTACTGCATGCAGCGCACTCCTATTTGGCACAAATATGTACCTTCCTAACACCTATAAACCTTATAAAAAGCGCACCTGTTTGTTGCGAATTAATAGAGTTATTACGGTTTTACCGATTCGCGCCCTAATTTCCATAGGGTGCAATGTAAAATTGATGGCCCGTTTTCACAGGACGCCTTGCCCCGATTCCCTTGACTAGTCTTTATATATGTAGGCATTAATGATCTGCGCATGCGCATGTATTCGCAGCACCGTCGGTGCTTTCCTTTGCCTGCTATAGGCGAAAAACGATTTTATTTATGAAATGTTTGGCGGCCCATATTGCACGTGCTTTTCTATTGACCGCTACCATATTTTGCAGGCTTGTTGGTAATGGATAAGGGCTACAAACGTTCCAAATTTCAGCCAAATCGGACGACAAATAAGTGAGTTATTAAGAGTCAAAATATTGGATATTCCTCACCAACTTTGGGACTGCTTATTTTGAGTCCAAATGCGACCTTCACCGATTGGAATGAAAACCTGTGCCAGATGAAAGGCCTGGGGCCATGAGTCACTGGGGGCAAACTGGACGAAAATTCTGAGAGCCTCGTTTTCGAGTTCTGGGCGTTGAAAGTTGATATTTACCAATGTTTGACCCCTAATAACTTATTCACGGGACAGTCCGATTTTTCTGAAAAATATCATTAATTGTAAGTATGGTCCTAAAGTATCTCTTGGCACCATTTTCAATCCAATCGGTGAAGGTCACCTTTTTGTCTTTTTCAATCTCTTTGTTCATCAGACGACGTCTACAGACCCATTTTCAGCCCTTATATCTCCACACGTACTGCATGCAGCGCACTCCTATTTGGCACAAATATGTACCTTCCTAACACCTATAAACCTTATAAAAAGCGCACCTGTTTGTTGCGAATTAATAGAGTTATTACGGTTTTACCGATTTCGCGCCCTAATTTCCATAGGGTGCAATGTAAAAATTGATGGCCCGTTTTCACCAGGACGCCTTGCCCCGATTCCCTTGACTAGTCTTTAATATATGTAGGCATTAATGATCTGCGCATGCGCATGTATTCGCAGCACCGTCGGTGCTTTCCTTTGCCTGCTATAGGCGAAAAAACGATTTAATTTATGAAATGTTTTGGCGGCCCATATTGCACGTGCCTTTTCTATTGACCGCTACCATATTTTGCAGGCTTGTTGGTATGGATAAGGGCTACAAACGTTCCAAATTTCAGCCAAATCGGACGACAAATAAGTGAGTTATTAAGAGTCAAAATATTGGATATTCCTCCACCAACTTTGGACTGCTTATTTGAGTCCAAATGCGGACCTTCACCGATTGGAATGAAAACCTGTGCCAGATGAAAGGCCTGGGGCCATGAGTCACTGGGGCAACTGGACGAAAATTCTGAGAGCCTCCGTTTTCGAGTTCTGGCGTTGAAAGTTGATATTTACCAATGTTTGACCCCTAATAAACTTATTCACGGACAGTCCGATTTTTCTGAAAAATATCATTAATTGTAAGGTATGGTCCTAAAGTATCTCTTGGCACCATTTTCAATCCAATCGGTGAAGGTCACCTTTTGGTCTTTTTAATATGTACCTTCCTAACACCTATAAACCTTATAAAAAGCGCACCTGTTTGTTGCGAATTAATAGAGTTATTACGGTTTTACCGATTTCGCGCCCTAATTTCCATAGGGTGCAATGTAAAATTGATGGCCCGTTTTCACCAGGACGCCTTGCCCCGATTCCCTTGACTAGTCTTTATATATGTAGGCATTAATGATCTGCGCATGCGCATGTATTCGCAGCACCGTCGGTGCTTTCCTTTGCCTGCTATAGGCGAAAAACGATTTATTTATGAAATGTTTGGCGGCCCATATTGCACGTGCTTTTCTATTGACCGCTACCATATTTTGCAGGCTTGTTGGTATGGATAAGGGCTACAAACGTTCCAAATTTCAGCCAAATCGGACGACAAATAAGTGAGTTATTAAGAGTCAAAATATTGGATATTCCTCACCAACTTTGGACTGCTTATTTGAGTCAAATGCGACCTTCACCGATTGGAATGAAACCTGTGCCAGATGAAAGGCCTGGGGCCATGAGTCACTGGGGCAACTGGACGAAAATTCTGAGAGCCTCGTTTTCGAGTTCTGGGCGTTGAAAGTTGATATTTACCAATGTTTGACCCCTAATAACTTATTCACGGACAGTCCGATTTTTCTGAAAAATATCATTAATTGTAAGTATGGTCCTAAAGTATCTCTTGGCACCATTTTCAATCCAATCGGTGAAGGTCACCTTTTGTCTTTTTCAATCTCTTTGTTCATCAGACGACGTCTACAGACCCATTTTCAGCCCTTATATCTCCACACGTACTGCATGCAGCGCACTCCTATTTGGCACAAATATGTACCTTCCTAACACCTATAAACCTTATAAAAAGCGCACCTGTTTGTTGCGAATTAATAGAGTTATTACGGTTTTACCGATTTCGCGCCCTAATTTCCATAGGGTGCAATGTAAAATTGATGGCCCGTTTTCACCAGGACGCCTTGCCCCGATTCCCTTGACTAGTCTTTATATATGTAGGCATTAATGATCTGCGCATGCGCATGTATTCGCAGCACCGTCGGTGCTTTCCTTTGCCTGCTATAGGCGAAAAACGATTTATTTATGAAATGTTTGGCGGCCCATATTGCACGTGCTTTTCTATTGACCGCTACCATATTTTGCAGGCTTGTTGGTATGGATAAGGGCTACAAACGTTCCAAATTTCAGCCAAATCGGACGACAAATAAGTGAGTTATTAAGAGTCAAAATATTGGATATTCCTCACCAACTTTGGACTGCTTATTTGAGTCAAATGCGACCTTCACCGATTGGAATGAAACCTGTGCCAGATGAAAGGCCTGGGGCCATGAGTCACTGGGGCAACTGGACGAAAATTCTGAGAGCCTCGTTTTCGAGTTCTGGGCGTTGAAAGTTGATATTTACCAATGTTTGACCCCTAATAACTTATTCACGGACAGTCCGATTTTTCTGAAAAATATCATTAATTGTAAGTATGGTCCTAAAGTATCTCTTGGCACCATTTTCAATCCAATCGGTGAAGGTCACCTTTTGTCTTTTTCAATCTCTTTGTTCATCAGACGACGTCTACAGACCCATTTTCAGCCCTTATATCTCCACACGTACTGCATGCAGCGCACTCCTATTTGGCACAAATATGTACCTTCCTAACACCTATAAACCTTATAAAAAGCGCACCTGTTTGTTGCGAATTAATAGAGTTATTACGGTTTTACCGATTTCGCGCCCTAATTTCCATAGGGTGCAATGTAAAATTGATGGCCCGTTTTCACCAGGACGCCTTGCCCCGATTCCCTTGACTAGTCTTTATATATGTAGGCATTAATGATCTGCGCATGCGCATGTATTCGCAGCACCGTCGGTGCTTTCCTTTGCCTGCTATAGGCGAAAAACGATTTATTTATGAAATGTTTGGCGGCCCATATTGCACGTGCTTTTCTATTGACCGCTACCATATTTTGCAGGCTTGTTGGTATGGATAAGGGCTACAAACGTTCCAAATTTCAGCCAAATCGGACGACAAATAAGTGAGTTATTAAGAGTCAAAATATTGGATATTCCTCACCAACTTTGGACTGCTTATTTGAGTCAAATGCGACCTTCACCGATTGGAATGAAACCTGTGCCAGATGAAAGGCCTGGGGCCATGAGTCACTGGGGCAACTGGACGAAAATTCTGAGAGCCTCGTTTTCGAGTTCTGGGCGTTGAAAGTTGATATTTACCAATGTTTGACCCCTAATAACTTATTCACGGACAGTCCGATTTTTCTGAAAAATATCATTAATTGTAAGTATGGTCCTAAAGTATCTCTTGGCACCATTTTCAATCCAATCGGTGAAGGTCACCTTTTGTCTTTTTCAATCTCTTTGTTCATCAGACGACGTCTACAGACCCATTTTCAGCCCTTATATCTCCACACGTACTGCATGCAGCGCACTCCTATTTGGCACAAATATGTACCTTCCTAACACCTATAAACCTTATAAAAAGCGCACCTGTTTGTTGCGAATTAATAGAGTTATTACGGTTTTACCGATTTCGCGCCCTAATTTCCATAGGGTGCAATGTAAAATTGATGGCCCGTTTTCACCAGGACGCCTTGCCCCGATTCCCTTGACTAGTCTTTATATATGTAGGCATTAATGATCTGCGCATGCGCATGTATTCGCAGCACCGTCGGTGCTTTCCTTTGCCTGCTATAGGCGAAAAACGATTTATTTATGAAATGTTTGGCGGCCCATATTGCACGTGCTTTTCTATTGACCGCTACCATATTTTGCAGGCTTGTTGGTATGGATAAGGGCTACAAACGTTCCAAATTTCAGCCAAATCGGACGACAAATAAGTGAGTTATTAAGAGTCAAAATATTGGATATTCCTCACCAACTTTGGACTGCTTATTTGAGTCAAATGCGACCTTCACCGATTGGAATGAAACCTGTGCCAGATGAAAGGCCTGGGGCCATGAGTCACTGGGGCAACTGGACGAAAATTCTGAGAGCCTCGTTTTCGAGTTCTGGGCGTTGAAAGTTGATATTTACCAATGTTTGACCCCTAATAACTTATTCACGGACAGTCCGATTTTTCTGAAAAATATCATTAATTGTAAGTATGGTCCTAAAGTATCTCTTGGCACCATTTTCAATCCAATCGGTGAAGGTCACCTTTTGTCTTTTTCAATCTCTTTGTTCATCAGACGACGTCTACAGACCCATTTTCAGCCCTTATATCTCCACACGTACTGCATGCAGCGCACTCCTATTTGGCACAAATATGTACCTTCCTAACACCTATAAACCTTATAAAAAGCGCACCTGTTTGTTGCGAATTAATAGAGTTATTACGGTTTTACCGATTTCGCGCCCTAATTTCCATAGGGTGCAATGTAAAATTGATGGCCCGTTTTCACCAGGACGCCTTGCCCCGATTCCCTTGACTAGTCTTTATATATGTAGGCATTAATGATCTGCGCATGCGCATGTATTCGCAGCACCGTCGGTGCTTTCCTTTGCCTGCTATAGGCGAAAAACGATTTATTTATGAAATGTTTGGCGGCCCATATTGCACGTGCTTTTCTATTGACCGCTACCATATTTTGCAGGCTTGTTGGTATGGATAAGGGCTACAAACGTTCCAAATTTCAGCCAAATCGGACGACAAATAAGTGAGTTATTAAGAGTCAAAATATTGGATATTCCTCACCAACTTTGGACTGCTTATTTGAGTCAAATGCGACCTTCACCGATTGGAATGAAACCTGTGCCAGATGAAAGGCCTGGGGCCATGAGTCACTGGGGCAACTGGACGAAAATTCTGAGAGCCTCGTTTTCGAGTTCTGGGCGTTGAAAGTTGATATTTACCAATGTTTGACCCCTAATAACTTATTCACGGACAGTCCGATTTTTCTGAAAAATATCATTAATTGTAAGTATGGTCCTAAAGTATCTCTTGGCACCATTTTCAATCCAATCGGTGAAGGTCACCTTTTGTCTTTTTCAATCTCTTTGTTCATCAGACGACGTCTACAGACCCATTTTCAGCCCTTATATCTCCACACGTACTGCATGCAGCGCACTCCTATTTGGCACAAATATGTACCTTCCTAACACCTATAAACCTTATAAAAAGCGCACCTGTTTGTTGCGAATTAATAGAGTTATTACGGTTTTACCGATTTCGCGCCCTAATTTCCATAGGGTGCAATGTAAAATTGATGGCCCGTTTTCACCAGGACGCCTTGCCCCGATTCCCTTGACTAGTCTTTATATATGTAGGCAATAATGATCTGCGCATGCGCATGTATTCGCAGCACCGTCGGTGCTTTCCTTTGCCTGCTATAGGCGAAAAACGATTTATTTATGAAATGTTTGGCGGCCCATATTGCACGTGCTTTTCTATTGACCGCTACCATATTTTGCAGGCTTGTTGGTATGGATAAGGGCTACAAACGTTCCAAATTTCAGCCAAATCGGACGACAAATAAGTGAGTTATTAAGAGTCAAAATATTGGATATTCCTCACCAACTTTGGACTGCTTATTTGAGTCAAATGCGACCTTCACCGATTGGAATGAAACCTGTGCCAGATGAAAGGCCTGGGGCCATGAGTCACTGGGGCAACTGGACGAAAATTCTGAGAGCCTCGTTTTCGAGTTCTGGGCGTTGAAAGTTGATATTTACCAATGTTTGACCCCTAATAACTTATTCACGGACAGTCCGATTTTTCTGAAAAATATCATTAATTGTAAGTATGGTCCTAAAGTATCTCTTGGCACCATTTTCAATCCAATCGGTGAAGGTCACCTTTTGTCTTTTTCAATCTCTTTGTTCATCAGACGACGTCTACAGACCCATTTTCAGCCCTTATATCTCCACACGTACTGCATGCAGCGCACTCCTATTTGGCACAAATATGTACCTTCCTAACACCTATAAACCTTATAAAAAGCGCACCTGTTTGTTGCGAATTAATAGAGTTATTACGGTTTTACCGATTTCGCGCCCTAATTTCCATAGGGTGCAATGTAAAATTGATGGCCCGTTTTCACCAGGACGCCTTGCCCCGATTCCCTTGACTAGTCTTTATATATGTAGGCATTAATGATCTGCGCATGCGCATGTATTCGCAGCACCGTCGGTGCTTTCCTTTGCCTGCTATAGGCGAAAAACGATTTATTTTTGAAATGTTTGGCGGCCCATATTGCACGTGCTTTTCTATTGACCGCTACCATATTTTGCAGGCTTGTTGGTATGGATAAGGGCTACAAACGTTCCAAATTTCAGCCAAATCGGACGACAAATAAGTGAGTTATTAAGAGTCAAAATATTGGATATTCCTCACCAACTTTGGACTGCTTATTTGAGTCAAATGCGACCTTCACCGATTGGAATGAAACCTGTGCCAGATGAAAGGCCTGGGGCCATGAGTCACTGGGGCAACTGGACGAAAATTCTGAGAGCCTCGTTTTCGAGTTCTGGGCGTTGAAAGTTGATATTTACCAATGTTTGACCCCTAATAACTTATTCACGGACAGTCCGATTTTTCTGAAAAATATCATTAATTGTAAGTATGGTCCTAAAGTATCTCTTGGCACCATTTTCAATCCAATCGGTGAAGGTCACCTTTTGTCTTTTTCAATCTCTTTGTTCATCAGACGACGTCTACAGACCCATTTTCAGCCCTTATATCTCCACACGTACTGCATGCAGCGCACTCCTATTTGGCACAAATATGTACCTTCCTAACACCTATAAACCTTATAAAAAGCGCACCTGTTTGTTGCGAATTAATAGAGTTATTACGGTTTTACCGATTTCGCGCCCTAATTTCCATAGGGTGCAATGTAAAATTGATGGCCCGTTTTCACCAGGACGCCTTGCCCCGATTCCCTTGACTAGTCTTTATATATGTAGGCATTAATGATCTGCGCATGCGCATGTATTCGCAGCACCGTCGGTGCTTTCCTTTGCCTGCTATAGGCGAAAAACGATTTATTTATGAAATGTTTGGCGGCCCATATTGCACGTGCTTTTCTATTGACCGCTACCATATTTTGCAGGCTTGTTGGTATGGATAAGGGCTACAAACGTTCCAAATTTCAGCCAAATCGGACGACAAATAAGTGAGTTATTAAGAGTCAAAATATTGGATATTCCTCACCAACTTTGGACTGCTTATTTGAGTCAAATGCGACCTTCACCGATTGGAATGAAACCTGTGCCAGATGAAAGGCCTGGGGCCATGAGTCACTGGGGCAACTGGACGAAAATTCTGAGAGCCTCGTTTTCGAGTTCTGGGCGTTGAAAGTTGATATTTACCAATGTTTGACCCCTAATAACTTATTCACGGACAGTCCGATTTTTCTGAAAAATATCATTAATTGTAAGTATGGTCCTAAAGTATCTCTTGGCACCATTTTCAATCCAATCGGTGAAGGTCACCTTTTGTCTTTTTCAATCTCTTTGTTCATCAGACGACGTCTACAGACCCATTTTCAGCCCTTATATCTCCACACGTACTGCATGCAGCGCACTCCTATTTGGCACAAATATGTACCTTCCTAACACCTATAAACCTTATAAAAAGCGCACCTGTTTGTTGCGAATTAATAGAGTTATTACGGTTTTACCGATTTCGCGCCCTAATTTCCATAGGGTGCAATGTAAAATTGATGGCCCGTTTTCACCAGGACGCCTTGCCCCGATTCCCTTGACTAGTCTTTATATATGTAGGCATTAATGATCTGCGCATGCGCATGTATTCGCAGCACCGTCGGTGCTTTCCTTTGCCTGCTATAGGCGAAAAACGATTTATTTATGAAATGTTTGGCGGCCCATATTGCACGTGCTTTTCTATTGACCGCCACCATATTTTGCAAGCTTGTTGGTATGGATAAGGGCTACAAACGTTCCAAATTTCAGCCAAATCGGACGACAAATAAGTGAGTTATTAAGAGTCAAAATATTGGATATTCCTCACCAACTTTGGACTGCTTATTTGAGTCAAATGCGACCTTCACCGATTGGAATGAAACCTGTGCCAGATGAAAGGCCTGGGGCCATGAGTCACTGGGGCAACTGGACGAAAATTCTGAGAGCCTCGTTTTCGAGTTCTGGGCGTTGAAAGTTGATATTTACCAATGTTTGACCCCTAATAACTTATTCACGGACAGTCCGATTTTTCTGAAAAATATCATTAATTGTAAGTATGGTCCTAAAGTATCTCTTGGCACCATTTTCAATCCAATCGGTGAAGGTCACCTTTTGTCTTTTTCAATCTCTTTGTTCATCAGACGACGTCTACAGACCCATTTTCAGCCCTTATATCTCCACACGTACTGCATGCAGCGCACTCCTATTTGGCACAAATATGTACCTTCCTAACACCTATAAACCTTATAAAAAGCGCACCTGTTTGTTGCGAATTAATAGAGTTATTACGGTTTTACCGATTTCGCGCCCTAATTTCCATAGGGTGCAATGTAAAATTGATGGCCCGTTTTCACCAGGACGCCTTGCCCCGATTCCCTTGACTAGTCTTTATATATGTAGGCATTAATGATCTGCGCATGCGCATGTATTCGCAGCACCGTCGGTGCTTTCCTTTGCCTGCTATAGGCGAAAAACGATTTATTTATGAAATGTTTGGCGGCCCATATTGCACGTGCTTTTCTATTGACCGCTACCATATTTTGCAGGCTTGTTGGTATGGATAAGGGCTACAAACGTTCCAAATTTCAGCCAAATCGGACGACAAATATGTGAGTTATTAAGAGTCAAAATATTGGATATTCCTCACCAACTTTGGTCTTCTTATTTGAGTCAAATGCGACCTTCACCGATTGGAATGAAACCTGTGCCAGATGAAAGGCCTGGGGCCATGAGTCACTGGGGCAACTGGACGAAAATTCTGAGAGCCTCGTTTTCGAGTTCTGGGCGTTGAAAGTTGATATTTACCAATGTTTGACCCCTAATAACTTATTCACGGACAGTCCGATTTTTCTGAAAAATATCATTAATTGTAAGTATGGTCCTAAAGTATCTCTTGGCACCATTTTCAATCCAATCGGTGAAGGTCACCTTTTGTCTTTTTCAATCTCTTTGTTCATCAGACGACGTCTACAGACCCATTTTCAGCCCTTATATCTCCACACGTACTGCATGCAGCGCACTCCTATTTGGCACAAATATGTACCTTCCTAACACCTATAAACCTTATAAAAAGCGCACCTGTTTGTTGCGAATTAATAGAGTTATTACGGTTTTACCGATTTCGCGCCCTAATTTCCATAGGGTGCAATGTAAAATTGATGGCCCGTTTTCACCAGGACGCCTTGCCCCGATTCCCTTGACTAGTCTTTATATATGTAGGCATTAATGATCTGCGCATGCGCATGTATTCGCAGCACCGTCGGTGCTTTCCTTTGCCTGCTATAGGCGAAAAACGATTTATTTATGAAATGTTTGGCGGCCCATATTGCACGTGCTTTTCTATTGACCGCTACCATATTTTGCAGGCTTGTTGGTATGGATAAGGGCTACAAACGTTCCAAATTTCAGCTAAATCGGACGACAAATAAGTGAGTTATTAAGAGTCAAAATATTGGATATTCCTCACCAACTTTGGACTGCTTATTTGAGTCAAATGCGACCTTCACCGATTGGAATGAAACCTGTGCCAGATGAAAGGCCTGGGGCCATGAGTCACTGGGGCAACTGGACGAAAATTCTGAGAGCCTCGTTTTCGAGTTCTGGGCGTTGAAAGTTGATATTTACCAATGTTTGACCCCTAATAACTTATTCACGGACAGTCCGATTTTTCTGAAAAATATCATTAATTGTAAGTATGGTCCTAAAGTATCTCTTGGCACCATTTTCAATCCAATCGGTGAAGGTCACCTTTTGTCTTTTTCAATCTCTTTGTTCATCAGACGACGTCTACAGACCCATTTTCAGCCCTTATATCTCCACACGTACTGCATGCAGCGCACTCCTATTTGGCACAAATATGTACCTTCCTAACACCTATAAACCTTATAAAAAGCGCACCTGTTTGTTGCGAATTAATAGAGTTATTACGGTTTTACCGATTTCGCGCCCTAATTTCCATAGGGTGCAATGTAAAATTGATGGCCCGTTTTCACCAGGACGCCTTGCCCCGATTCCCTTGACTAGTCTTTATATATGTAGGCATTAATGATCTGCGCATGCGCATGTATTCGCAGCACCGTCGGTGCTTTCCTTTGCCTGCTATAGGCGAAAAACGATTTATTTATGAAATGTTTGGCGGCCCATATTGCACGTGCTTTTCTATTGACCGCTACCATATTTTGCAGGCTTGTTGGTATGGATAAGGGCTACAAACGTTCCAAATTTCAGCCAAATCGGACGACAAATAAGTGAGTTATTAAGAGTCAAAATATTGGATATTCCTCACCAACTTTGGACTGCTTATTTGAGTCAAATGCGACCTTCACCGATTGGAATGAAACCTGTGCCAGATGAAAGGCCTGGGGCCATGAGTCACTGGGGCAACTGGACGAAAATTCTGAGAGCCTCGTTTTCGAGTTCTGGGCGTTGAAAGTTGATATTTACCAATGTTTGACCCCTAATAACTTATTCACGGACAGTCCGATTTTTCTGAAAAATATCATTAATTGTAAGTATGGTCCTAAAGTATCTCTTGGCACCATTTTCAATCCAATCGGTGAAGGTCACCTTTTGTCTTTTTCAATCTCTTTGTTCATCAGACGACGTCTACAGACCCATTTTCAGCCCTTATATCTCCACACGTACTGCATGCAGCGCACTCCTATTTGGCACAAATATGTACCTTCCTAACACCTATAAACCTTATAAAAAGCGCACCTGTTTGTTGCGAATTAATAGAGTTATTACGGTTTTACCGATTTCGCGCCCTAATTTCCATAGGGTGCAATGTAAAATTGATGGCCCGTTTTCACCAGGACGCCTTGCCCCGATTCCCTTGACTAGTCTTTATATATGTAGGCATTAATGATCTGCGCATGCGCATGTATTCGCAGCACCGTCGGTGCTTTCCTTTGCCTGCTATAGGCGAAAAACGATTTATTTATGAAATGTTTGGCGGCCCATATTGCACGTGCTTTTCTATTGACCGCTACCATATTTTGCAGGCTTGTTGGTATGGATAAGGGCTACAAACGTTCCAAATTTCAGCCAAATCGGACGACAAATAAGTGAGTTATTAAGAGTCAAAATATTGGATATTCCTCACCAACTTTGGACTGCTTATTTGAGTCAAATGCGACCTTCACCGATTGGAATGAAACCTGTGCCAGATGAAAGGCCTGGGGCCATGAGTCACTGGGGCAACTGGACGAAAATTCTGAGAGCCTCGTTTTCGAGTTCTGGGCGTTGAAAGTTGATATTTACCAATGTTTGACCCCTAATAACTTATTCACGGACAGTCCGATTTTTCTGAAAAATATCATTAATTGTAAGTATGGTCCTAAAGTATCTCTTGGCACCATTTTCAATCCAATCGGTGAAGGTCACCTTTTGTCTTTTTCAATCTCTTTGTTCATCAGACGACGTCTACAGACCCATTTTCAGCCCTTATATCTCCACACGTACTGCATGCAGCGCACTCCTATTTGGCACAAATATGTACCTTCCTAACACCTATAAACCTTATAAAAAGCGCACCTGTTTGTTGCGAATTAATAGAGTTATTACGGTTTTACCGATTTCGCGCCCTAATTTCCATAGGGTGCAATGTAAAATTGATGGCCCGTTTTCACCAGGACGCCTTGCCCCGATTCCCTTGACTAGTCTTTATATATGTAGGCATTAATGATCTGCGCATGCGCATGTATTCGCAGCACCGTCGGTGCTTTCCTTTGCCTGCTATAGGCGAAAAACGATTTATTTATGAAATGTTTGGCGGCCCATATTGCACGTGCTTTTCTATTGACCGCTACCATATTTTGCAGGCTTGTTGGTATGGATAAGGGCTACAAACGTTCCAAATTTCAGCCAAATCGGACGACAAATATGTGAGTTATTAAGAGTCAAAATATTGGATATTCCTCACCAACTTTGGACTGCTTATTTGAGTCAAATGCGACCTTCACCGATTGGAATGAAACCTGTGCCAGATGAAAGGCCTGGGGCCATGAGTCACTGGGGCAACTGGACGAAAATTCTGAGAGCCTCGTTTTCGAGTTCTGGGCGTTGAAAGTTGATATTTACCAATGTTTGACCCCTAATAACTTATTCACGGACAGTCCGATTTTTCTGAAAAATATCATTAATTGTAAGTATGGTCCTAAAGTATCTCTTGGCACCATTTTCAATCCAATCGGTGAAGGTCACCTTTTGTCTTTTTCAATCTCTTTGTTCATCAGACGACGTCTACAGACCCATTTTCAGCCCTTATATCTCCACACGTACTGCATGCAGCGCACTCCTATTTGGCACAAATATGTACCTTCCTAACACCTATAAACCTTATAAAAAGCGCACCTGTTTGTTGCGAATTAATAGAGTTATTACGGTTTTACCGATTTCGCGCCCTAATTTCCATAGGGTGCAATGTAAAATTGATGGCCCGTTTTCACCAGGACGCCTTGCCCCGATTCCCTTGACTAGTCTTTATATATGTAGGCATTAATGATCTGCGCATGCGCATGTATTCGCAGCACCGTCGGTGCTTTCCTTTGCCTGCTATAGGCGAAAAACGATTTATTTATGAAATGTTTGGCGGCCCATATTGCACGTGCTTTTCTATTGACCGCTACCATATTTTGCAGGCTTGTTGGTATGGATAAGGGCTACAAACGTTCCAAATTTCAGCCAAATCGGACGACAAATAAGTGAGTTATTAAGAGTCAAAATATTGGATATTCCTCACCAACTTTGGACTGCTTATTTGAGTCAAATGCGACCTTCACCGATTGGAATGAAACCTGTGCCAGATGAAAGGCCTGGGGCCATGAGTCACTGGGGCAACTGGACGAAAATTCTGAGAGCCTCGTTTTCGAGTTCTGGGCGTTGAAAGTTGATATTTACCAATGTTTGACCCCTAATAACTTATTCACGGACAGTCCGATTTTTCTGAAAAATATCATTAATTGTAAGTATGGTCCTAAAGTATCTCTTGGCACCATTTTCAATCCAATCGGTGAAGGTCACCTTTTGTCTTTTTCAATCTCTTTGTTCATCAGACGACGTCTACAGACCCATTTTCAGCCCTTATATCTCCACACGTACTGCATGCAGCGCACTCCTATTTGGCACAAATATGTACCTTCCTAACACCTATAAACCTTATAAAAAGCGCACCTGTTTGTTGCGAATTAATAGAGTTATTACGGTTTTACCGATTTCGCGCCCTAATTTCCATAGGGTGCAATGTAAAATTGATGGCCCGTTTTCACCAGGACGCCTTGCCCCGATTCCCTTGACTAGTCTTTATATATGTAGGCATTAATGATCTGCGCATGCGCATGTATTCGCAGCACCGTCGGTGCTTTCCTTTGCCTGCTATAGGCGAAAAACGATTTATTTATGAAATGTTTGGCGGCCCATATTGCACGTGCTTTTCTATTGACCGCTACCATATTTTGCAGGCTTGTTGGTATGGATAAGGGCTACAAACGTTCCAAATTTCAGCCAAATCGGACGACAAATATGTGAGTTATTAAGAGTCAAAATATTGGATATTCCTCACCAACTTTGGACTGCTTATTTGAGTCAAATGCGACCTTCACCGATTGGAATGAAACCTGTGCCAGATGAAAGGCCTGGGGCCATGAGTCACTGGGGCAACTGGACGAAAATTCTGAGAGCCTCGTTTTCGAGTTCTGGGCGTTGAAAGTTGATATTTACCAATGTTTGACCCCTAATAACTTATTCACGGACAGTCCGATTTTTCTGAAAAATATCATTAATTGTAAGTATGGTCCTAAAGTATCTCTTGGCACCATTTTCAATCCAATCGGTGAAGGTCACCTTTTGTCTTTTTCAATCTCTTTGTTCATCAGACGACGTCTACAGACCCATTTTCAGCCCTTATATCTCCACACGTACTGCATGCAGCGCACTCCTATTTGGCACAAATATGTACCTTCCTAACACCTATAAACCTTATAAAAAGCGCACCTGTTTGTTGCGAATTAATAGAGTTATTACGGTTTTACCGATTTCGCGCCCTAATTTCCATAGGGTGCAATGTAAAATTGATGGCCCGTTTTCACCAGGACGCCTTGCCCCGATTCCCTTGACTAGTCTTTATATATGTAGGCATTAATGATCTGCGCATGCGCATGTATTCGCAGCACCGTCGGTGCTTTCCTTTGCCTGCTATAGGCGAAAAACGATTTATTTATGAAATGTTTGGCGGCCCATATTGCACGTGCTTTTCTATTGACCGCTACCATATTTTGCAGGCTTGTTGGTATGGATAAGGGCTACAAACGTTCCAAATTTCAGCCAAATCGGACGACAAATAAGTGAGTTATTAAGAGTCAAAATATTGGATATTCCTCACCAACTTTGGACTGCTTATTTGAGTCAAATGCGACCTTCACCGATTGGAATGAAACCTGTGCCAGATGAAAGGCCTGGGGCCATGAGTCACTGGGGCAACTGGACGAAAATTCTGAGAGCCTCGTTTTCGAGTTCTGGGCGTTGAAAGTTGATATTTACCAATGTTTGACCCCTAATAACTTATTCACGGACAGTCCGATTTTTCTGAAAAATATCATTAATTGTAAGTATGGTCCTAAAGTATCTCTTGGCACCATTTTCAATCCAATCGGTGAAGGTCACCTTTTGTCTTTTTCAATCTCTTTGTTCATCAGACGACGTCTACAGACCCATTTTCAGCCCTTATATCTCCACACGTACTGCATGCAGCGCACTCCTATTTGGCACAAATATGTACCTTCCTAACACCTATAAACCTTATAAAAAGCGCACCTGTTTGTTGCGAATTAATAGAGTTATTACGGTTTTACCGATTTCGCGCCCTAATTTCCATAGGGTGCAATGTAAAATTGATGGCCCGTTTTCACCAGGACGCCTTGCCCCGATTCCCTTGACTAGTCTTTATATATGTAGGCATTAATGATCTGCGCATGCGCATGTATTCGCAGCACCGTCGGTGCTTTCCTTTGCCTGCTATAGGCGAAAAACGATTTATTTATGAAATGTTTGGCGGCCCATATTGCACGTGCTTTTCTATTGACCGCTACCATATTTTGCAGGCTTGTTGGTATGGATAAGGGCTACAAACGTTCCAAATTTCAGCCAAATCGGACGACAAATAAGTGAGTTATTAAGAGTCAAAATATTGGATATTCCTCACCAACTTTGGACTGCTTATTTGAGTCAAATGCGACCTTCACCGATTGGAATGAAACCTGTGCCAGATGAAAGGCCTGGGGCCATGAGTCACTGGGGCAACTGGACGAAAATTCTGAGAGCCTCGTTTTCGAGTTCTGGGCGTTGAAAGTTGATATTTACCAATGTTTGACCCCTAATAACTTATTCACGGACAGTCCGATTTTTCTGAAAAATATCATTAATTGTAAGTATGGTCCTAAAGTATCTCTTGGCACCATTTTCAATCCAATCGGTGAAGGTCACCTTTTGTCTTTTTCAATCTCTTTGTTCATCAGACGACGTCTACAGACCCATTTTCAGCCCTTATATCTCCACACGTACTGCATGCAGCGCACTCCTATTTGGCACAAATATGTACCTTCCTAACACCTATAAACCTTATAAAAAGCGCACCTGTTTGTTGCGAATTAATAGAGTTATTACGGTTTTACCGATTTCGCGCCCTAATTTCCATAGGGTGCAATGTAAAATTGATGGCCCGTTTTCACCAGGACGCCTTGCCCCGATTCCCTTGACTAGTCTTTATATATGTAGGCATTAATGATCTGCGCATGCGCATGTATTCGCAGCACCGTCGGTGCTTTCCTTTGCCTGCTATAGGCGAAAAACGATTTATTTATGAAATGTTTGGCGGCCCATATTGCACGTGCTTTTCTATTGACCGCTACCATATTTTGCAGGCTTGTTGGTATGGATAAGGGCTACAAACGTTCCAAATTTCAGCCAAATCGGACGACAAATAAGTGAGTTATTAAGAGTCAAAATATTGGATATTCCTCACCAACTTTGGACTGCTTATTTGAGTCAAATGCGACCTTCACCGATTGGAATGAAACCTGTGCCAGATGAAAGGCCTGGGGCCATGAGTCACTGGGGCAACTGGACGAAAATTCTGAGAGCCTCGTTTTCGAGTTCTGGGCGTTGAAAGTTGATATTTACCAATGTTTGACCCCTAATAACTTATTCACGGACAGTCCGATTTTTCTGAAAAATATCATTAATTGTAAGTATGGTCCTAAAGTATCTCTTGGCACCATTTTCAATCCAATCGGTGAAGGTCACCTTTTGTCTTTTTCAATCTCTTTGTTCATCAGACGACGTCTACAGACCCATTTTCAGCCCTTATATCTCCACACGTACTGCATGCAGCGCACTCCTATTTGGCACAAATATGTACCTTTCTAACACCTATAAACCTTATAAAAAGCGCACCTGTTTGTTGCGAATTAATAGAGTTATTACGGTTTTACCGATTTCGCGCCCTAATTTCCATAGGGTGCAATGTAAAATTGATGGCCCGTTTTCACCAGGACGCCTTGCCCCGATTCCCTTGACTAGTCTTTATATATGTAGGCATTAATGATCTGCGCATGCGCATGTATTCGCAGCACCGTCGGTGCTTTCCTTTGCCTGCTATAGGCGAAAAACGATTTATTTATGAAATGTTTGGCGGCCCATATTGCACGTGCTTTTCTATTGACCGCTACCATATTTTGCAGGCTTGTTGGTATGGATAAGGGCTACAAACGTTCCAAATTTCAGCCAAATCGGACGACAAATAAGTGAGTTATTAAGAGTCAAAATATTGGATATTCCTCACCAACTTTGGACTGCTTATTTGAGTCAAATGCGACCTTCACCGATTGGAATGAAACCTGTGCCAGATGAAAGGCCTGGGGCCATGAGTCACTGGGGCAACTGGACGAAAATTCTGAGAGCCTCGTTTTCGAGTTCTGGGCGTTGAAAGTTGATATTTACCAATGTTTGACCCCTAATAACTTATTCACGGACAGTCCGATTTTTCTGAAAAATATCATTAATTGTAAGTATGGTCCTAAAGTATCTCTTGGCACCATTTTCAATCCAATCGGTGAAGGTCACCTTTTGTCTTTTTCAATCTCTTTGTTCATCAGACGACGTCTACAGACCCATTTTCAGCCCTTATATCTCCACACGTACTGCATGCAGCGCACTCCTATTTGGCACAAATATGTACCTTCCTAACACCTATAAACCTTATAAAAAGCGCACCTGTTTGTTGCGAATTAATAGAGTTATTACGGTTTTACCGATTTCGCGCCCTAATTTCCATAGGGTGCAATGTAAAATTGATGGCCCGTTTTCACCAGGACGCCTTGCCCCGATTCCCTTGACTAGTCTTTATATATGTAGGCATTAATGATCTGCGCATGCGCATGTATTCGCAGCACCGTCGGTGCTTTCCTTTGCCTGCTATAGGCGAAAAACGATTTATTTATGAAATGTTTGGCGGCCCATATTGCACGTGCTTTTCTATTGACCGCTACCATATTTTGCAGGCTTGTTGGTATGGATAAGGGCTACAAACGTTCCAAATTTCAGCCAAATCGGACGACAAATAAGTGAGTTATTAAGAGTCAAAATATTGGATATTCCTCACCAACTTTGGACTGCTTATTTGAGTCAAATGCGACCTTCACCGATTGGAATGAAACCTGTGCCAGATGAAAGGCCTGGGGCCATGAGTCACTGGGGCAACTGGACGAAAATTCTGAGAGCCTCGTTTTCGAGTTCTGGGCGTTGAAAGTTGATATTTACCAATGTTTGACCCCTAATAACTTATTCACGGACAGTCCGATTTTTCTGAAAAATATCATTAATTGTAAGTATGGTCCTAAAGTATCTCTTGGCACCATTTTCAATCCAATCGGTGAAGGTCACCTTTTGTCTTTTTCAATCTCTTTGTTCATCAGACGACGTCTACAGACCCATTTTCAGCCCTTATATCTCCACACGTACTGCATGCAGCGCACTCCTATTTGGCACAAATATGTACCTTCCTAACACCTATAAACCTTATAAAAAGCGCACCTGTTTGTTGCGAATTAATAGAGTTATTACGGTTTTACCGATTTCGCGCCCTAATTTCCATAGGGTGCAATGTAAAATTGATGGCCCGTTTTCACCAGGACGCCTTGCCCCGATTCCCTTGACTAGTCTTTATATATGTAGGCATTAATGATCTGCGCATGCGCATGTATTCGCAGCACCGTCGGTGCTTTCCTTTGCCTGCTATAGGCGAAAAACGATTTATTTATGAAATGTTTGGCGGCCCATATTGCACGTGCTTTTCTATTGACCGCTACCATATTTTGCAGGCTTGTTGGTATGGATAAGGGCTACAAACGTTCCAAATTTCAGCCAAATCGGACGACAAATAAGTGAGTTATTAAGAGTCAAAATATTGGATATTCCTCACCAACTTTGGACTGCTTATTTGAGTCAAATGCGACCTTCACCGATTGGAATGAAACCTGTGCCAGATGAAAGGCCTGGGGCCATGAGTCACTGGGGCAACTGGACGAAAATTCTGAGAGCCTCGTTTTCGAGTTCTGGGCGTTGAAAGTTGATATTTACCAATGTTTGACCCCTAATAACTTATTCACGGACAGTCCGATTTTTCTGAAAAATATCATTAATTGTAAGTATGGTCCTAAAGTATCTCTTGGCACCATTTTCAATCCAATCGGTGAAGGTCACCTTTTGTCTTTTTCAATCTCTTTGTTCATCAGACGACGTCTACAGACCCATTTTCAGCCCTTATATCTCCACACGTACTGCATGCAGCGCACTCCTATTTGGCACAAATATGTACCTTCCTAACACCTATAAACCTTATAAAAAGCGCACCTGTTTGTTGCGAATTAATAGAGTTATTACGGTTTTACCGATTTCGCGCCCTAATTTCCATAGGGTGCAATGTAAAATTGATGGCCCGTTTTCACCAGGACGCCTTGCCCCGATTCCCTTGACTAGTCTTTATATATGTAGGCATTAATGATCTGCGCATGCGCATGTATTCGCAGCACCGTCGGTGCTTTCCTTTGCCTGCTATAGGCGAAAAACGATTTATTTATGAAATGTTTGGCGGCCCATATTGCACGTGCTTTTCTATTGACCGCTACCATATTTTGCAGGCTTGTTGGTATGGATAAGGGCTACAAACGTTCCAAATTTCAGCCAAATCGGACGACAAATAAGTGAGTTATTAAGAGTCAAAATATTGGATATTCCTCACCAACTTTGGACTGCTTATTTGAGTCAAATGCGACCTTCACCGATTGGAATGAAACCTGTGCCAGATGAAAGGCCTGGGGCCATGAGTCACTGGGGCAACTGGACGAAAATTCTGAGAGCCTCGTTTTCGAGTTCTGGGCGTTGAAAGTTGATATTTACCAATGTTTGACCCCTAATAACTTATTCACGGACAGTCCGATTTTTCTGAAAAATATCATTAATTGTAAGTATGGTCCTAAAGTATCTCTTGGCACCATTTTCAATCCAATCGGTGAAGGTCACCTTTTGTCTTTTTCAATCTCTTTGTTCATCAGACGACGTCTACAGACCCATTTTCAGCCCTTATATCTCCACACGTACTGCATGCAGCGCACTCCTATTTGGCACAAATATGTACCTTCCTAACACCTATAAACCTTATAAAAAGCGCACCTGTTTGTTGCGAATTAATAGAGTTATTACGGTTTTACCGATTTCGCGCCCTAATTTCCATAGGGTGCAATGTAAAATTGATGGCCCGTTTTCACCAGGACGCCTTGCCCCGATTCCCTTGACTAGTCTTTATATATGTAGGCATTAATGATCTGCGCATGCGCATGTATTCGCAGCACCGTCGGTGCTTTCCTTTGCCTGCTATAGGCGAAAAACGATTTATTTATGAAATGTTTGGCGGCCCATATTGCACGTGCTTTTCTATTGACCGCTACCATATTTTGCAGGCTTGTTGGTATGGATAAGGGCTACAAACGTTCCAAATTTCAGCCAAATCGGACGACAAATAAGTGAGTTATTAAGAGTCAAAATATTGGATATTCCTCACCAACTTTGGACTGCTTATTTGAGTCAAATGCGACCTTCACCGATTGGAATGAAACCTGTGCCAGATGAAAGGCCTGGGGCCATGAGTCACTGGGGCAACTGGACGAAAATTCTGAGAGCCTCGTTTTCGAGTTCTGGGCGTTGAAAGTTGATATTTACCAATGTTTGACCCCTAATAACTTATTCACGGACAGTCCGATTTTTCTGAAAAATATCATTAATTGTAAGTATGGTCCTAAAGTATCTCTTGGCACCATTTTCAATCCAATCGGTGAAGGTCACCTTTTGTCTTTTTCAATCTCTTTGTTCATCAGACGACGTCTACAGACCCATTTTCAGCCCTTATATCTCCACACGTACTGCATGCAGCGCACTCCTATTTGGCACAAATATGTACCTTCCTAACACCTATAAACCTTATAAAAAGCGCACCTGTTTGTTGCGAATTAATAGAGTTATTACGGTTTTACCGATTTCGCGCCCTAATTTCCATAGGGTGCAATGTAAAATTGATGGCCCGTTTTCACCAGGACGCCTTGCCCCGATTCCCTTGACTAGTCTTTATATATGTAGGCATTAATGATCTGCGCATGCGCATGTATTCGCAGCACCGTCGGTGCTTTCCTTTGCCTGCTATAGGCGAAAAACGATTTATTTATGAAATGTTTGGCGGCCCATATTGCACGTGCTTTTCTATTGACCGCTACCATATTTTGCAGGCTTGTTGGTATGGATAAGGGCTACAAACGTTCCAAATTTCAGCCAAATCGGACGACAAATAAGTGAGTTATTAAGAGTCAAAATATTGGATATTCCTCACCAACTTTGGACTGCTTATTTGAGTCAAATGCGACCTTCACCGATTGGAATGAAACCTGTGCCAGATGAAAGGCCTGGGGCCATGAGTCACTGGGGCAACTGGACGAAAATTCTGAGAGCCTCGTTTTCGAGTTCTGGGCGTTGAAAGTTGATATTTACCAATGTTTGACCCCTAATAACTTATTCACGGACAGTCCGATTTTTCTGAAAAATATCATTAATTGTAAGTATGGTCCTAAAGTATCTCTTGGCACCATTTTCAATCCAATCGGTGAAGGTCACCTTTTGTCTTTTTCAATCTCTTTGTTCATCAGACGACGTCTACAGACCCATTTTCAGCCCTTATATCTCCACACGTACTGCATGCAGCGCACTCCTATTTGGCACAAATATGTACCTTCCTAACACCTATAAACCTTATAAAAAGCGCACCTGTTTGTTGCGAATTAATAGAGTTATTACGGTTTTACCGATTTCGCGCCCTAATTTCCATAGGGTGCAATGTAAAATTGATGGCCCGTTTTCACCAGGACGCCTTGCCCCGATTCCCTTGACTAGTCTTTATATATGTAGGCATTAATGATCTGCGCATGCGCATGTATTCGCAGCACCGTCGGTGCTTTCCTTTGCCTGCTATAGGCGAAAAACGATTTATTTATGAAATGTTTGGCGGCCCATATTGCACGTGCTTTTCTATTGACCGCTACCATATTTTGCAGGCTTGTTGGTATGGATAAGGGCTACAAACGTTCCAAATTTCAGCCAAATCGGACGACAAATAAGTGAGTTATTAAGAGTCAAAATATTGGATATTCCTCACCAACTTTGGACTGCTTATTTGAGTCAAATGCGACCTTCACCGATTGGAATGAAACCTGTGCCAGATGAAAGGCCTGGGGCCATGAGTCACTGGGGCAACTGGACGAAAATTCTGAGAGCCTCGTTTTCGAGTTCTGGGCGTTGAAAGTTGATATTTACCAATGTTTGACCCCTAATAACTTATTCACGGACAGTCCGATTTTTCTGAAAAATATCATTAATTGTAAGTATGGTCCTAAAGTATCTCTTGGCACCATTTTCAATCCAATCGGTGAAGGTCACCTTTTGTCTTTTTCAATCTCTTTGTTCATCAGACGACGTCTACAGACCCATTTTCAGCCCTTATATCTCCACACGTACTGCATGCAGCGCACTCCTATTTGGCACAAATATGTACCTTCCTAACACCTATAAACCTTATAAAAAGCGCACCTGTTTGTTGCGAATTAATAGAGTTATTACGGTTTTACCGATTTCGCGCCCTAATTTCCATAGGGTGCAATGTAAAATTGATGGCCCGTTTTCACCAGGACGCCTTGCCCCGATTCCCTTGACTAGTCTTTATATATGTAGGCATTAATGATCTGCGCATGCGCATGTATTCGCAGCACCGTCGGTGCTTTCCTTTGCCTGCTATAGGCGAAAAACGATTTATTTATGAAATGTTTGGCGGCCCATATTGCACGTGCTTTTCTATTGACCGCTACCATATTTTGCAGGCTTGTTGGTATGGATAAGGGCTACAAACGTTCCAAATTTCAGCCAAATCGGACGACAAATAAGTGAGTTATTAAGAGTCAAAATATTGGATATTCCTCACCAACTTTGGACTGCTTATTTGAGTCAAATGCGACCTTCACCGATTGGAATGAAACCTGTGCCAGATGAAAGGCCTGGGGCCATGAGTCACTGGGGCAACTGGACGAAAATTCTGAGAGCCTCGTTTTCGAGTTCTGGGCGTTGAAAGTTGATATTTACCAATGTTTGACCCCTAATAATTTATTCACGGACAGTCCGATTTTTCTGAAAAATATCATTAATTGTAAGTATGGTCCTAAAGTATCTCTTGGCACCATTTTCAATCCAATCGGTGAAGGTCACCTTTTGTCTTTTTCAATCTCTTTGTTCATCAGACGACGTCTACAGACCCATTTTCAGCCCTTATATCTCCACACGTACTGCATGCAGCGCACTCCTATTTGGCACAAATATGTACCTTCCTAACACCTATAAACCTTATAAAAAGCGCACCTGTTTGTTGCGAATTAATAGAGTTATTACGGTTTTACCGATTTCGCGCCCTAATTTCCATAGGGTGCAATGTAAAATTGATGGCCCGTTTTCACCAGGACGCCTTGCCCCGATTCCCTTGACTAGTCTTTATATATGTAGGCATTAATGATCTGCGCATGCGCATGTATTCGCAGCACCGTCGGTGCTTTCCTTTGCCTGCTATAGGCGAAAAACGATTTATTTATGAAATGTTTGGCGGCCCATATTGCACGTGCTTTTCTATTGACCGCTACCATATTTTGCAGGCTTGTTGGTATGGATAAGGGCTACAAACGTTCCAAATTTCAGCCAAATCGGACGACAAATAAGTGAGTTATTAAGAGTCAAAATATTGGATATTCCTCACCAACTTTGGACTGCTTATTTGAGTCAAATGCGACCTTCACCGATTGGAATGAAACCTGTGCCAGATGAAAGGCCTGGGGCCATGAGTCACTGGGGCAACTGGACGAAAATTCTGAGAGCCTCGTTTTCGAGTTCTGGGCGTTGAAAGTTGATATTTACCAATGTTTGACCCCTAATAACTTATTCACGGACAGTCCGATTTTTCTGAAAAATATCATTAATTGTAAGTATGGTCCTAAAGTATCTCTTGGCACCATTTTCAATCCAATCGGTGAAGGTCACCTTTTGTCTTTTTCAATCTCTTTGTTCATCAGACGACGTCTACAGACCCATTTTCAGCCCTTATATCTCCACACGTACTGCATGCAGCGCACTCCTATTTGGCACAAATATGTATCTTCCTAACACCTATAAACCTTATAAAAAGCGCACCTGTTTGTTGCGAATTAATAGAGTTATTACGGTTTTACCGATTTCGCGCCTTAATTTCCATAGGGTGCAATGTAAAATTGATGGCCCGTTTTCACCAGGACGCCTTGCCCCGATTCCTTTGACTAGTCTTTATATATGTAGGCATTAATGATCTGCGCATGCGCATGTATTCGCAGCACCGTCGGTGCTTTCCTTTGCCTGCTATAGGCGAAAAACGATTTATTTATGAAATGTTTGGCGGCCCATATTGCACGTGCTTTTCTATTGACCGCTACCATATTTTGCAGGCTTGTTGGTATGGATAAGGGCTACAAACGTTCCAAATTTCAGCCAAATCGGACGACAAATAAGTGAGTTATTAAGAGTCAAAATATTGGATATTCCTCACCAACTTTGGACTGCTTATTTGAGTCAAATGCGACCTTCACCGATTGGAATGAAACCTGTGCCAGATGAAAGGCCTGGGGCCATGAGTCACTGGGGCAACTGGACGAAAATTCTGAGAGCCTCGTTTTCGAGTTCTGGGCGTTGAAAGTTGATATTTACCAATGTTTGACCCCTAATAACTTATTCACGGACAGTCCGATTTTTCTGAAAAATATCATTAATTGTAAGTATGGTCCTAAAGTATCTCTTGGCACCATTTTCAATCCAATCGGTGAAGGTCACCTTTTGTCTTTTTCAATCTCTTTGTTCATCAGACGACGTCTACAGACCCATTTTCAGCCCTTATATCTCCACACGTACTGCATGCAGCGCACTCCTATTTGGCACAAATATGTACCTTCCTAACACCTATAAACCTTATAAAAAGCGCACCTGTTTGTTGCGAATTAATAGAGTTATTACGGTTTTACCGATTTCGCGCCCTAATTTCCATAGGGTGCAATGTAAAATTGATGGCCCGTTTTCACCAGGACGCCTTGCCCCGATTCCCTTGACTAGTCTTTATATATGTAGGCATTAATGATCTGCGCATGCGCATGTATTCGCAGCACCGTCGGTGCTTTCCTTTGCCTGCTATAGGCGAAAAACGATTTATTTATGAAATGTTTGGCGGCCCATATTGCACGTGCTTTTCTATTGACCGCTACCATATTTTGCAGGCTTGTTGGTATGGATAAGGGCTACAAACGTTCCAAATTTCAGCCAAATCGGACGACAAATAAGTGAGTTATTAAGAGTCAAAATATTGGATATTCCTCACCAACTTTGGACTGCTTATTTGAGTCAAATGCGACCTTCACCGATTGGAATGAAACCTGTGCCAGATGAAAGGCCTGGGGCCATGAGTCACTGGGGCAACTGGACGAAAATTCTGAGAGCCTCGTTTTCGAGTTCTGGGCGTTGAAAGTTGATATTTACCAATGTTTGACCCCTAATAACTTATTCACGGACAGCCCGATTTTTCTGAAAAATATCATTAATTGTAAGTATGGTCCTAAAGTATCTCTTGGCACCATTTTCAATCCAATCGGTGAAGGTCACCTTTTGTCTTTTTCAATCTCTTTGTTCATCAGACGACGTCTACAGACCCATTTTCAGCCCTTATATCTCCACACGTACTGCATGCAGCGCACTCCTATTTGGCACAAATATGTACCTTCCTAACACCTATAAACCTTATAAAAAGCGCACCTGTTTGTTGCGAATTAATAGAGTTATTACGGTTTTACCGATTTCGCGCCCTAATTTCCATAGGGTGCAATGTAAAATTGATGGCCCGTTTTCACCAGGACGCCTTGCCCCGATTCCCTTGACTAGTCTTTATATATGTAGGCATTAATGATCTGCGCATGCGCATGTATTCGCAGCACCGTCGGTGCTTTCCTTTGCCTGCTATAGGCGAAAAACGATTTATTTATGAAATGTTTGGCGGCCCATATTGCACGTGCTTTTCTATTGACCGCTACCATATTTTGCAGGCTTGTTGGTATGGATAAGGGCTACAAACGTTCCAAATTTCAGCCAAATCGGACGACAAATAAGTGAGTTATTAAGAGTCAAAATATTGGATATTCCTCACCAACTTTGGACTGCTTATTTGAGTCAAATGCGACCTTCACCGATTGGAATGAAACCTGTGCCAGATGAAAGGCCTGGGGCCATGAGTCACTGGGGCAACTGGACGAAAATTCTGAGAGCCTCGTTTTCGAGTTCTGGGCGTTGAAAGTTGATATTTACCAATGTTTGACCCCTAATAACTTATTCACGGACAGTCCGATTTTTCTGAAAAATATCATTAATTGTAAGTATGGTCCTAAAGTATCTCTTGGCACCATTTTCAATCCAATCGGTGAAGGTCACCTTTTGTCTTTTTCAATCTCTTTGTTCATCAGACGACGTCTACAGACCCATTTTCAGCCCTTATATCTCCACACGTACTGCATGCAGCGCACTCCTATTTGGCACAAATATGTACCTTCCTAACACCTATAAACCTTATAAAAAGCGCACCTGTTTGTTGCGAATTAATAGAGTTATTACGGTTTTACCGATTTCGCGCCCTAATTTCCATACGGTGCAATGTAAAATTGATGGCCTGTTTTCACCAGGACGCCTTGCCCCGATTCCCTTGACTAGTCTTTATATATGTAGGCATTAATGATCTGCGCATGCGCATGTATTCGCAGCACCGTCGGTGCTTTCCTTTGCCTGCTATAGGCGAAAAACGATTTATTTATGAAATGTTTGGCGGCCCATATTGCACGTGCTTTTCTATTGACCGCTACCATATTTTGCAGGCTTGTTGGTATGGATAAGGGCTACAAACGTTCCAAATTTCAGCCAAATCGGACGACAAATAAGTGAGTTATTAAGAGTCAAAATATTGGATATTCCTCACCAACTTTGGACTGCTTATTTGAGTCAAATGCGACCTTCACCGATTGGAATGAAACCTGTGCCAGATGAAAGGCCTGGGGCCATGAGTCACTGGGGCAACTGGACGAAAATTCTGAGAGCCTCGTTTTCGAGTTCTGGGCGTTGAAAGTTGATATTTACCAATGTTTGACCCCTAATAACTTATTCACGGACAGTCCGATTTTTCTGAAAAATATCATTAATTGTAAGTATGGTCCTAAAGTATCTCTTGGCACCATTTTCAATCCAATCGGTGAAGGTCACCTTTTGTCTTTTTCAATCTCTTTGTTCATCAGACGACGTCTACAGACCCATTTTCAGCCCTTATATCTCCACACGTACTGCATGCAGCGCACTCCTATTTGGCACAAATATGTACCTTCCTAACACCTATAAACCTTATAAAAAGCGCACCTGTTTGTTGCGAATTAATAGAGTTATTACGGTTTTACCGATTTCGCGCCCTAATTTCCATAGGGTGCAATGTAAAATTGATGGCCCGTTTTCACCAGGACGCCTTGCCCCGATTCCCTTGACTAGTCTTTATATATGTAGGCATTAATGATCTGCGCATGCGCATGTATTCGCAGCACCGTCGGTGCTTTCCTTTGCCTGCTATAGGCGAAAAACGATTTATTTATGAAATGTTTGGCGGCCCATATTGCACGTGCTTTTCTATTGACCGCTACCATATTTTGCAGGCTTGTTGGTATGGATAAGGGCTACAAACGTTCCAAATTTCAGCCAAATCGGACGACAAATAAGTGAGTTATTAAGAGTCAAAATATTGGATATTCCTCACCAACTTTGGACTGCTTATTTGAGTCAAATGCGACCTTCACCGATTGGAATGAAACCTGTGCCAGATGAAAGGCCTGGGGCCATGAGTCACTGGGGCAACTGGACGAAAATTCTGAGAGCCTCGTTTTCGAGTTCTGGGCGTTGAAAGTTGATATTTACCAATGTTTGACCCCTAATAACTTATTCACGGACAGTCCGATTTTTCTGAAAAATATCATTAATTGTAAGTATGGTCCTAAAGTATCTCTTGGCACCATTTTCAATCCAATCGGTGAAGGTCACCTTTTGTCTTTTTCAATCTCTTTGTTCATCAGACGACGTCTACAGACCCATTTTCAGCCCTTATATCTCCACACGTACTGCATGCAGCGCACTCCTATTTGGCACAAATATGTACCTTCCTAACACCTATAAACCTTATAAAAAGCGCACCTGTTTGTTGCGAATTAATAGAGTTATTACGGTTTTACCGATTTCGCGCCCTAATTTCCATAGGGTGCAATGTAAAATTGATGGCCCGTTTTCACCAGGACGCCTTGCCCCGATTCCCTTGACTAGTCTTTATATATGTAGGCATTAATGATCTGCGCATGCGCATGTATTCGCAGCACCGTCGGTGCTTTCCTTTGCCTGCTATAGGCGAAAAACGATTTATTTATGGAATGTTTGGCGGCCCATATTGCACGTGCTTTTCTATTGACCGCTACCATATTTTGCAGGCTTGTTGGTATGGATAAGGGCTACAAACGTTCCAAATTTCAGCCAAATCGGACGACAAATAAGTGAGTTATTAAGAGTCAAAATATTGGATATTCCTCACCAACTTTGGACTGCTTATTTGAGTCAAATGCGACCTTCACCGATTGGAATGAAACCTGTGCCAGATGAAAGGCCTGGGGCCATGAGTCACTGGGGCAACTGGACGAAAATTCTGAGAGCCTCGTTTTCGAGTTCTGGGCGTTGAAAGTTGATATTTACCAATGTTTGACCCCTAATAACTTATTCACGGACAGTCCGATTTTTCTGAAAAATATCATTAATTGTAAGTATGGTCCTAAAGTATCTCTTGGCACCATTTTCAATCCAATTGGTGAAGGTCACCTTTTGTCTTTTTCAATCTCTTTGTTCATCAGACGACGTCTACAGACCCATTTTCAGCCCTTATATCTCCACACGTACTGCATGCAGCGCACTCCTATTTGGCACAAATATGTACCTTCCTAACACCTATAAACCTTATAAAAAGCGCACCTGTTTGTTGCGAATTAATAGAGTTATTACGGTTTTACCGATTTCGCGCCCTAATTTCCATAGGGTGCAATGTAAAATTGATGGCCCGTTTTCACCAGGACGCCTTGCCCCGATTCCCTTGACTAGTCTTTATATATGTAGGCATTAATGATCTGCGCATGCGCATGTATTCGCAGCACCGTCGGTGCTTTCCTTTGCCTGCTATAGGCGAAAAACGATTTATTTATGAAATGTTTGGCGGCCCATATTGCACGTGCTTTTCTATTGACCGCTACCATATTTTGCAGGCTTGTTGGTATGGATAAGGGCTACAAACGTTCCAAATTTCAGCCAAATCGGACGACAAATAAGTGAGTTATTAAGAGTCAAAATATTGGATATTCCTCACCAACTTTGGACTGCTTATTTGAGTCAAATGCGACCTTCACCGATTGGAATGAAACCTGTGCCAGATGAAAGGCCTGGGGCCATGAGTCACTGGGGCAACTGGACGAAAATTCTGAGAGCCTCGTTTTCGAGTTCTGGGCGTTGAAAGTTGATATTTACCAATGTTTGACCCCTAATAACTTATTCACGGACAGTCCGATTTTTCTGAAAAATATCATTAATTGTAAGTATGGTCCTAAAGTATCTCTTGGCACCATTTTCAATCCAATCGGTGAAGGTCACCTTTTGTCTTTTTCAATCTCTTTGTTCATCAGACGACGTCTACAGACCCATTTTCAGCCCTTATATCTCCACACGTACTGCATGCAGCGCACTCCTATTTGGCACAAATATGTACCTTCCTAACACCTATAAACCTTATAAAAAGCGCACCTGTTTGTTGCGAATTAATAGAGTTATTACGGTTTTACCGATTTCGCGCCCTAATTTCCATAGGGTGCAATGTAAAATTGATGGCCCGTTTTCACCAGGACGCCTTGCCCCGATTCCCTTGACTAGTCTTTATATATGTAGGCATTAATGATCTGCGCATGCGCATGTATTCGCAGCACCGTCGGTGCTTTCCTTTGCCTGCTATAGGCGAAAAACGATTTATTTATGAAATGTTTGGCGGCCCATATTGCACGTGCTTTTCTATTGACCGCTACCATATTTTGCAGGCTTGTTGGTATGGATAAGGGCTACAAACGTTCCAAATTTCAGCCAAATCGGACGACAAATAAGTGAGTTATTAAGAGTCAAAATATTGGATATTCCTCACCAACTTTGGACTGCTTATTTGAGTCAAATGCGACCTTCACCGATTGGAATGAAACCTGTGCCAGATGAAAGGCCTGGGGCCATGAGTCACTGGGGCAACTGGACGAAAATTCTGAGAGCCTCGTTTTCGAGTTCTGGGCGTTGAAAGTTGATATTTACCAATGTTTGACCCCTAATAACTTATTCACGGACAGTCCGATTTTTCTGAAAAATATCATTAATTGTAAGTATGGTCCTAAAGTATCTCTTGGCACCATTTTCAATCCAATCGGTGAAGGTCACCTTTTGTCTTTTTCAATCTCTTTGTTCATCAGACGACGTCTACAGACCCATTTTCAGCCCTTATATCTCCACACGTACTGCATGCAGCGCACTCCTATTTGGCACAAATATGTACCTTCCTAACACCTATAAACCTTATAAAAAGCGCACCTGTTTGTTGCGAATTAATAGAGTTATTACGGTTTTACCGATTTCGCGCCCTAATTTCCATAGGGTGCAATGTAAAATTGATGGCCCGTTTTCACCAGGACGCCTTGCCCCGATTCCCTTGACTAGTCTTTATATATGTAGGCATTAATGATCTGCGCATGCGCATGTATTCGCAGCACCGTCGGTGCTTTCCTTTGCCTGCTATAGGCGAAAAACGATTTATTTATGAAATGTTTTGCGGCCCATATTGCACGTGCTTTTCTATTGACCGCTACCATATTTTGCAGGCTTGTTGGTATGGATAAGGGCTACAAACATTCCAAATTTCAGCCAAATCGGACGACAAATAAGTGAGTTATTAAGAGTCAAAATATTGGATATTCCTCACCAACTTTGGACTGCTTATTTGAGTCAAATGCGACCTTCACCGATTGGAATGAAACCTGTGCCAGATGAAAGGCCTGGGGCCATGAGTCACTGGGGCAACTGGACGAAAATTCTGAGAGCCTCGTTTTCGAGTTCTGGGCGTTGAAAGTTGATATTTACCAATGTTTGACCCCTAATAACTTATTCACGGACAGTCCGATTTTTCTGAAAAATATCATTAATTGTAAGTATGGTCCTAAAGTATCTCTTGGCACCATTTTCAATCCAATCGGTGAAGGTCACCTTTTGTCTTTTTCAATCTCTTTGTTCATCAGACGACGTCTACAGACCCATTTTCAGCCCTTATATCTCCACACGTACTGCATGCAGCGCACTCCTATTTGGCACAAATATGTACCTTCCTAACACCTATAAACCTTATAAAAAGCGCACCTGTTTGTTGCGAATTAATAGAGTTATTACGGTTTTACCGATTTCGCGCCCTAATTTCCATAGGGTGCAATGTAAAATTGATGGCCCGTTTTCACCAGGACGCCTTGCCCCGATTCCCTTGACTAGTCTTTATATATGTAGGCATTAATGATCTGCGCATGCGCATGTATTCGCAGCACCGTCGGTGCTTTCCTTTGCCTGCTATAGGCGAAAAACGATTTATTTATGAAATGTTTGGCGGCCCATATTGCACGTGCTTTTCTATTGACCGCTACCATATTTTGCAGGCTTGTTGGTATGGATAAGGGCTACAAACGTTCCAAATTTCAGCCAAATCGGACGACAAATAAGTGAGTTATTAAGAGTCAAAATATTGGATATTCCTCACCAACTTTGGACTGCTTATTTGAGTCAAATGCGACCTTCACCGATTGGAATGAAACCTGTGCCAGATGAAAGGCCTGGGGCCATGAGTCACTGGGGCAACTGGACGAAAATTCTGAGAGCCTCGTTTTCGAGTTCTGGGCGTTGAAAGTTGATATTTACCAATGTTTGACCCCTAATAACTTATTCACGGACAGTCCGATTTTTCTGAAAAATATCATTAATTGTAAGTATGGTCCTAAAGTATCTCTTGGCACCATTTTCAATCCAATCGGTGAAGGTCACCTTTTGTCTTTTTCAATCTCTTTGTTCATCAGACGACGTCTACAGACCCATTTTCAGCCCTTATATCTCCACACGTACTGCATGCAGCGCACTCCTATTTGGCACAAATATGTACCTTCCTAACACCTATAAACCTTATAAAAAGCGCACCTGTTTGTTGCGAATTAATAGAGTTATTACGGTTTTACCGATTTCGCGCCCTAATTTCCATAGGGTGCAATGTAAAATTGATGGCCCGTTTTCACCAGGACGCCTTGCCCCGATTCCCTTGACTAGTCTTTATATATGTAGGCATTAATGATCTGCGCATGCGCATGTATTCGCAGCACCGTCGGTGCTTTCCTTTGCCTGCTATAGGTGAAAAACGATTTATTTATGAAATGTTTGGCGGCCCATATTGCACGTGCTTTTCTATTGACCGCTACCATATTTTGCAGGCTTGTTGGTATGGATAAGGGCTACAAACGTTCCAAATTTCAGCCAAATCGGACGACAAATAAGTGAGTTATTAAGAGTCAAAATATTGGATATTCCTCACCAACTTTGGACTGCTTATTTGAGTCAAATGCGACCTTCACCGATTGGAATGAAACCTGTGCCAGATGAAAGGCCTGGGGCCATGAGTCACTGGGGCAACTGGACGAAAATTCTGAGAGCCTCGTTTTCGAGTTCTGGGCGTTGAAAGTTGATATTTACCAATGTTTGACCCCTAATAACTTATTCACGGACAGTCCGATTTTTCTGAAAAATATCATTAATTGTAAGTATGGTCCTAAAGTATCTCTTGGCACCATTTTCAATCCAATCGGTGAAGGTCACCTTTTGTCTTTTTCAATCTCTTTGTTCATCAGACGACGTCTACAGACCCATTTTCAGCCCTTATATCTCCACACGTACTGCATGCAGCGCACTCCTATTTGGCACAAATATGTACCTTCCTAACACCTATAAACCTTATAAAAAGCGCACCTGTTTGTTGCGAATTAATAGAGTTATTACGGTTTTACCGATTTCGCGCCCTAATTTCCATAGGGTGCAATGTAAAATTGATGGCCCGTTTTCACCAGGACGCCTTGCCCCGATTCCCTTGACTAGTCTTTATATATGTAGGCATTAATGATCTGCGCATGCGCATGTATTCGCAGCACCGTCGGTGCTTTCCTTTGCCTGATATAGGCGAAAAACGATTTATTTATGAAATGTTTGGCGGCCCATATTGCACGTGCTTTTCTATTGACCGCTACCATAT
>CAXHKG010000040.1:0-17724 GCA_964016985.1 Anodontia alba | reverse complement strand
AATACAAAAGCGCACCCAATATGGGCCGCCAAACATTCATTAAATAAACGGTTTTACGCCTGTAGCAGGCAGAGGAAAGCACCTATGGCGCTGCAAATACATGCGCATGCGCAGACCACTTATGCCTACAAACGTACAGGGTAGTCAAGGGAATCGGGGCAAAGCGTCCTGGTGAAAACGGGTCATCAATTTTACATTGCGCCCTATGGAAATATGGGCGGGAAAACGGTAAAACCGTAATAACTCTATTAATTCGCAACAAACGGGTGCGCTTTTTACAGGGTTTATAGGTGGTAGGAAGGTTCACAACTGGGCCAAATAGGAGTGCGCTGCATGCAGTACACGTGGAGATATAAGGACTCGAAATGGGTCTGTAGGAGTCGTCTGATGAACAAAGAGATTGAAATTGACTAAAGGTGACCTTCACCGATTGGATTGGAACTGGTGCCAAAAGATGCTTTAGGACCATAGTTACATTGTGTGCTATTTTCCAGAAAATTCGGGCTATCCGTTAGTAAGTTATTAGGGGTCAAACATTGAAAAATACCAACTTTCAACGGCTAGAACTCGAAAACGAGGCTCTAAGAATTTTTGGGCAGGTGGCCCCAGCGACCCATGGCCCCAGGCCTTTCAACTGGCACCAATTTCATTCCGATCGGTGAAGGTCAGTTTTGATCAAATAAGCTGTCCAAAGTTGTTGAGGAATATCCAGAATTTTGAGCCCTAATAACTCACTTATTTGTCGTCCGATTTGGCTGAAATTTAGAACGTATGTAGCCCTCATCCATACCAACAAGCCTGCAAAATATGGTAGGGGTAAATACAAAAGCGCACCCAATATGGGCCGCCAAACATTCATTAAATAAACGGTTTTACGCCTGTAGCAGGCAGAGGAAAGCACCTATGGCGCTGCAAATACATGCGCATGCGCAGACCACTTATGCCTACAAACGTACAGGGTAGTCAAGGGAATCGGGGCAAAGCGTCCTGGTGAAAACGGGTCATCAATTTTACATTGCGCCCTATGGAAATATGGGCGGGAAAACGGTAAAACCGTAATAACTCTATTAATTCGCAACAAACGGGTGCGCTTTTTACAGGGTTTATAGGTGGTAGGAAGGTTCACAACTGGGCCAAATAGGAGTGCGCTGCATGCAGTACACGTGGAGATATAAGGACTCGAAATGGGTCTGTAGGAGTCGTCTGATGAACAAAGAGATTGAAATTGACTAAAGGTGACCTTCACCGATTGGATTGGAACTGGTGCCAAAAGATGCTTTAGGACCATAGTTACATTGTGTGCTATTTTCCAGAAAATTCGGGCTATCCGTTAGTAAGTTATTAGGGGTCAAACATTGAAAAATACCAACTTTCAACGGCTAGAACTCGAAAACGAGGCTCTAAGAATTTTTGGGCAGGTGGCCCCAGCGACCCATGGCCCCAGGCCTTTCAACTGGCACCAATTTCATTCCGATCGGTGAAGGTCAGTTTTGATCAAATAAGCTGTCCAAAGTTGTTGAGGAATATCCAGAATTTTGAGCCCTAATAACTCACTTATTTGTCGTCCGATTTGGCTGAAATTTAGAACGTATGTAGCCCTCATCCATACCAACAAGCCTGCAAAATATGGTAGGGGTAAATACAAAAGCGCACCCAATATGGGCCGCCAAACATTCATTAAATAAACGGTTTTACGCCTGTAGCAGGCAGAGGAAAGCACCTATGGCGCTGCAAATACATGCGCATGCGCAGACCACTTATGCCTACAAACGTACAGGGTAGTCAAGGGAATCGGGGCAAAGCGTCCTGGTGAAAACGGGTCATCAATTTTACATTGCGCCCTATGGAAATATGGGCGGGAAAACGGTAAAACCGTAATAACTCTATTAATTCGCAACAAACGGGTGCGCTTTTTACAGGGTTTATAGGTGGTAGGAAGGTTCACAACTGGGCCAAATAGGAGTGCGCTGCATGCAGTACACGTGGAGATATAAGGACTCGAAATGGGTCTGTAGGAGTCGTCTGATGAACAAAGAGATTGAAATTGACTAAAGGTGACCTTCACCGATTGGATTGGAACTGGTGCCAAAAGATGCTTTAGGACCATAGTTACATTGTGTGCTATTTTCCAGAAAATTCGGGCTATCCGTTAGTAAGTTATTAGGGGTCAAACATTGAAAAATACCAACTTTCAACGGCTAGAACTCGAAAACGAGGCTCTAAGAATTTTTGGGCAGGTGGCCCCAGCGACCCATGGCCCCAGGCCTTTCAACTGGCACCAATTTCATTCCGATCGGTGAAGGTCAGTTTTGATCAAATAAGCTGTCCAAAGTTGTTGAGGAATATCCAGAATTTTGAGCCCTAATAACTCACTTATTTGTCGTCCGATTTGGCTGAAATTTAGAACGTATGTAGCCCTCATCCATACCAACAAGCCTGCAAAATATGGTAGGGGTAAATACAAAAGCGCACCCAATATGGGCCGCCAAACATTCATTAAATAAACGGTTTTACGCCTGTAGCAGGCAGAGGAAAGCACCTATGGCGCTGCAAATACATGCGCATGCGCAGACCACTTATGCCTACAAACGTACAGGGTAGTCAAGGGAATCGGGGCAAAGCGTCCTGGTGAAAACGGGTCATCAATTTTACATTGCGCCCTATGGAAATATGGGCGGGAAAACGGTAAAACCGTAATAACTCTATTAATTCGCAACAAACGGGTGCGCTTTTTACAGGGTTTATAGGTGGTAGGAAGGTTCACAACTGGGCCAAATAGGAGTGCGCTGCATGCAGTACACGTGGAGATATAAGGACTCGAAATGGGTCTGTAGGAGTCGTCTGATGAACAAAGAGATTGAAATTGACTAAAGGTGACCTTCACCGATTGGATTGGAACTGGTGCCAAAAGATGCTTTAGGACCATAGTTACATTGTGTGCTATTTTCCAGAAAATTCGGGCTATCCGTTAGTAAGTTATTAGGGGTCAAACATTGAAAAATACCAACTTTCAACGGCTAGAACTCGAAAACGAGGCTCTAAGAATTTTTGGGCAGGTGGCCCCAGCGACCCATGGCCCCAGGCCTTTCAACTGGCACCAATTTCATTCCGATCGGTGAAGGTCAGTTTTGATCAAATAAGCTGTCCAAAGTTGTTGAGGAATATCCAGAATTTTGAGCCCTAATAACTCACTTATTTGTCGTCCGATTTGGCTGAAATTTAGAACGTATGTAGCCCTCATCCATACCAACAAGCCTGCAAAATATGGTAGGGGTAAATACAAAAGCGCACCCAATATGGGCCGCCAAACATTCATTAAATAAACGGTTTTACGCCTGTAGCAGGCAGAGGAAAGCACCTATGGCGCTGCAAATACATGCGCATGCGCAGACCACTTATGCCTACAAACGTACAGGGTAGTCAAGGGAATCGGGGCAAAGCGTCCTGGTGAAAACGGGTCATCAATTTTACATTGCGCCCTATGGAAATATGGGCGGGAAAACGGTAAAACCGTAATAACTCTATTAATTCGCAACAAACGGGTGCGCTTTTTACAGGGTTTATAGGTGGTAGGAAGGTTCACAACTGGGCCAAATAGGAGTGCGCTGCATGCAGTACACGTGGAGATATAAGGACTCGAAATGGGTCTGTAGGAGTCGTCTGATGAACAAAGAGATTGAAATTGACTAAAGGTGACCTTCACCGATTGGATTGGAACTGGTGCCAAAAGATGCTTTAGGACCATAGTTACATTGTGTGCTATTTTCCAGAAAATTCGGGCTATCCGTTAGTAAGTTATTAGGGGTCAAACATTGAAAAATACCAACTTTCAACGGCTAGAACTCGAAAACGAGGCTCTAAGAATTTTTGGGCAGGTGGCCCCAGCGACCCATGGCCCCAGGCCTTTCAACTGGCACCAATTTCATTCCGATCGGTGAAGGTCAGTTTTGATCAAATAAGCTGTCCAAAGTTGTTGAGGAATATCCAGAATTTTGAGCCCTAATAACTCACTTATTTGTCGTCCGATTTGGCTGAAATTTAGAACGTATGTAGCCCTCATCCATACCAACAAGCCTGCAAAATATGGTAGGGGTAAATACAAAAGCGCACCCAATATGGGCCGCCAAACATTCATTAAATAAACGGTTTTACGCCTGTAGCAGGCAGAGGAAAGCACCTATGGCGCTGCAAATACATGCGCATGCGCAGACCACTTATGCCTACAAACGTACAGGTAGTCAAGGGAATCGGGGCAAAGCGTCCTGGTGAAAACGGGTCATCAATTTTACATTGCGCCCTATGGAAATATGGGCGGGAAAACGGTAAAACCGTAATAACTCTATTAATTCGCAACAAACGGGTGCGCTTTTTACAGGGTTTATAGGTGGTAGGAAGGTTCACAACTGGGCCAAATAGGAGTGCGCTGCATGCAGTACACGTGGAGATATAAGGACTCGAAATGGGTCTGTAGGAGTCGTCTGATGAACAAAGAGATTGAAATTGACTAAAGGTGACCTTCACCGATTGGATTGGAACTGGTGCCAAAAGATGCTTTAGGACCATAGTTACATTGTGTGCTATTTTCCAGAAAATTCGGGCTATCCGTTAGTAAGTTATTAGGGGTCAAACATTGAAAAATACCAACTTTCAACGGCTAGAACTCGAAAACGAGGCTCTAAGAATTTTTGGGCAGGTGGCCCCAGCGACCCATGGCCCCAGGCCTTTCAACTGGCACCAATTTCATTCCGATCGGTGAAGGTCAGTTTTGATCAAATAAGCTGTCCAAAGTTGTTGAGGAATATCCAGAATTTTGAGCCCTAATAACTCACTTATTTGTCGTCCGATTTGGCTGAAATTTAGAACGTATGTAGCCCTCATCCATACCAACAAGCCTGCAAAATATGGTAGGGGTAAATACAAAAGCGCACCCAATATGGGCCGCCAAACATTCATTAAATAAACGGTTTTACGCCTGTAGCAGGCAGAGGAAAGCACCTATGGCGCTGCAAATACATGCGCATGCGCAGACCACTTATGCCTACAAACGTACAGGGTAGTCAAGGGAATCGGGGCAAAGCGTCCTGGTGAAAACGGGTCATCAATTTTACATTGCGCCCTATGGAAATATGGGCGGGAAAACGGTAAAACCGTAATAACTCTATTAATTCGCAACAAACGGGTGCGCTTTTTACAGGGTTTATAGGTGGTAGGAAGGTTCACAACTGGGCCAAATAGGAGTGCGCTGCATGCAGTACACGTGGAGATATAAGGACTCGAAATGGGTCTGTAGGAGTCGTCTGATGAACAAAGAGATTGAAATTGACTAAAGGTGACCTTCACCGATTGGATTGGAACTGGTGCCAAAAGATGCTTTAGGACCATAGTTACATTGTGTGCTATTTTCCAGAAAATTCGGGCTATCCGTTAGTAAGTTATTAGGGGTCAAACATTGAAAAATACCAACTTTCAACGGCTAGAACTCGAAAACGAGGCTCTAAGAATTTTTGGGCAGGTGGCCCCAGCGACCCATGGCCCCAGGCCTTTCAACTGGCACCAATTTCATTCCGATCGGTGAAGGTCAGTTTTGATCAAATAAGCTGTCCAAAGTTGTTGAGGAATATCCAGAATTTTGAGCCCTAATAACTCACTTATTTGTCGTCCGATTTGGCTGAAATTTAGAACGTATGTAGCCCTCATCCATACCAACAAGCCTGCAAAATATGGTAGGGGTAAATACAAAAGCGCACCCAATATGGGCCGCCAAACATTCATTAAATAAACGGTTTTACGCCTGTAGCAGGCAGAGGAAAGCACCTATGGCGCTGCAAATACATGCGCATGCGCAGACCACTTATGCCTACAAACGTACAGGGTAGTCAAGGGAATCGGGGCAAAGCGTCCTGGTGAAAACGGGTCATCAATTTTACATTGCGCCCTATGGAAATATGGGCGGGAAAACGGTAAAACCGTAATAACTCTATTAATTCGCAACAAACGGGTGCGCTTTTTACAGGGTTTATAGGTGGTAGGAAGGTTCACAACTGGGCCAAATAGGAGTGCGCTGCATGCAGTACACGTGGAGATATAAGGACTCGAAATGGGTCTGTAGGAGTCGTCTGATGAACAAAGAGATTGAAATTGACTAAAGGTGACCTTCACCGATTGGATTGGAACTGGTGCCAAAAGATGCTTTAGGACCATAGTTACATTGTGTGCTATTTTCCAGAAAATTCGGGCTATCCGTTAGTAAGTTATTAGGGGTCAAACATTGAAAAATACCAACTTTCAACGGCTAGAACTCGAAAACGAGGCTCTAAGAATTTTTGGGCAGGTGGCCCCAGCGACCCATGGCCCCAGGCCTTTCAACTGGCACCAATTTCATTCCGATCGGTGAAGGTCAGTTTTGATCAAATAAGCTGTCCAAAGTTGTTGAGGAATATCCAGAATTTTGAGCCCTAATAACTCACTTATTTGTCGTCCGATTTGGCTGAAATTTAGAACGTATGTAGCCCTCATCCATACCAACAAGCCTGCAAAATATGGTAGGGGTAAATACAAAAGCGCACCCAATATGGGCCGCCAAACATTCATTAAATAAACGGTTTTACGCCTGTAGCAGGCAGAGGAAAGCACCTATGGCGCTGCAAATACATGCGCATGCGCAGACCACTTATGCCTACAAACGTACAGGGTAGTCAAGGGAATCGGGGCAAAGCGTCCTGGTGAAAACGGGTCATCAATTTTACATTGCGCCCTATGGAAATATGGGCGGGAAAACGGTAAAACCGTAATAACTCTATTAATTCGCAACAAACGGGTGCGCTTTTTACAGGGTTTATAGGTGGTAGGAAGATTCACAACTGGGCCAAATAGGAGTGCGCTGCATGCAGTACACGTGGAGATATAAGGACTCGAAATGGGTCTGTAGGAGTCGTCTGATGAACAAAGAGATTGAAATTGACTAAAGGTGACCTTCACCGATTGGATTGGAACTGGTGCCAAAAGATGCTTTAGGACCATAGTTACATTGTGTGCTATTTTCCAGAAAATTCGGGCTATCCGTTAGTAAGTTATTAGGGGTCAAACATTGAAAAATACCAACTTTCAACGGCTAGAACTCGAAAACGAGGCTCTAAGAATTTTTGGGCAGGTGGCCCCAGCGACCCATGGCCCCAGGCCTTTCAACTGGCACCAATTTCATTCCGATCGGTGAAGGTCAGTTTTGATCAAATAAGCTGTCCAAAGTTGTTGAGGAATATCCAGAATTTTGAGCCCTAATAACTCACTTATTTGTCGTCCGATTTGGCTGAAATTTAGAACGTATGTAGCCCTCATCCATACCAACAAGCCTGCAAAATATGGTAGGGGTAAATACAAAAGCGCACCCAATATGGGCCGCCAAACATTCATTAAATAAACGGTTTTACGCCTGTAGCAGGCAGAGGAAAGCACCTATGGCGCTGCAAATACATGCGCATGCGCAGACCACTTATGCCTACAAACGTACAGGGTAGTCAAGGGAATCGGGGCAAAGCGTCCTGGTGAAAACGGGTCATCAATTTTACATTGCGCCCTATGGAAATATGGGCGGGAAAACGGTAAAACCGTAATAACTCTATTAATTCGCAACAAACGGGTGCGCTTTTTACAGGGTTTATAGGTGGTAGGAAGGTTCACAACTGGGCCAAATAGGAGTGCGCTGCATGCAGTACACGTGGAGATATAAGGACTCGAAATGGGTCTGTAGGAGTCGTCTGATGAACAAAGAGATTGAAATTGACTAAAGGTGACCTTCACCGATTGGATTGGAACTGGTGCCAAAAGATGCTTTAGGACCATAGTTACATTGTGTGCTATTTTCCAGAAAATTCGGGCTATCCGTTAGTAAGTTATTAGGGGTCAAACATTGAAAAATACCAACTTTCAACGGCTAGAACTCGAAAACGAGGCTCTAAGAATTTTTGGGCAGGTGGCCCCAGCGACCCATGGCCCCAGGCCTTTCAACTGGCACCAATTTCATTCCGATCGGTGAAGGTCAGTTTTGATCAAATAAGCTGTCCAAAGTTGTTGAGGAATATCCAGAAATTTGAGCCCTAATAACTCACTTATTTGTCGTCCGATTTGGCTGAAATTTAGAACGTATGTAGCCCTCATCCATACCAACAAGCCTGCAAAATATGGTAGGGGTAAATACAAAAGCGCACCCAATATGGGCCGCCAAACATTCATTAAATAAACGGTTTTACGCCTGTAGCAGGCAGAGGAAAGCACCTATGGCGCTGCAAATACATGCGCATGCGCAGACCACTTATGCCTACAAACGTACAGGGTAGTCAAGGGAATCGGGGCAAAGCGTCCTGGTGAAAACGGGTCATCAATTTTACATTGCGCCCTATTGAAATATGGGCGGGAAAACGGTAAAACCGTAATAACTCTATTAATTCGCAACAAACGGGTGCGCTTTTTACAGGGTTTATAGGTGGTAGGAAGGTTCACAACTGGGCCAAATAGGAGTGCGCTGCATGCAGTACACGTGGAGATATAAGGACTCGAAATGGGTCTGTAGGAGTCGTCTGATGAACAAAGAGATTGAAATTGACTAAAGGTGACCTTCACCGATTGGATTGGAACTGGTGCCAAAAGATGCTTTAGGACCATAGTTACATTGTGTGCTATTTTCCAGAAAATTCGGGCTATCCGTTAGTAAGTTATTAGGGGTCAAACATTGAAAAATACCAACTTTCAACGGCTAGAACTCGAAAACGAGGCTCTAAGAATTTTTGGGCAGGTGGCCCCAGCGACCCATGGCCCCAGGCCTTTCAACTGGCACCAATTTCATTCCGATCGGTGAAGGTCAGTTTTGATCAAATAAGCTGTCCAAAGTTGTTGAGGAATATCCAGAATTTTGAGCCCTAATAACTCACTTATTTGTCGTCCGATTTGGCTGAAATTTAGAACGTATGTAGCCCTCATCCATACCAACAAGCCTGCAAAATATGGTAGGGGTAAATACAAAAGCGCACCCAATATGGGCCGCCAAACATTCATTAAATAAACGGTTTTACGCCTGTAGCAGGCAGAGGAAAGCACCTATGGCGCTGCAAATACATGCGCATGCGCAGACCACTTATGCCTACAAACGTACAGGGTAGTCAAGGGAATCGGGGCAAAGCGTCCTGGTGAAAACGGGTCATCAATTTTACATTGCGCCCTATGGAAATATGGGCGGGAAAACGGTAAAACCGTAATAACTCTATTAATTCGCAACAAACGGGTGCGCTTTTTACAGGGTTTATAGGTGGTAGGAAGGTTCACAACTGGGCCAAATAGGAGTGCGCTGCATGCAGTACACGTGGAGATATAAGGACTCGAAATGGGTCTGTAGGAGTCGTCTGATGAACAAAGAGATTGAAATTGACTAAAGGTGACCTTCACCGATTGGATTGGAACTGGTGCCAAAAGATGCTTTAGGACCATAGTTACATTGTGTGCTATTTTCCAGAAAATTCGGGCTATCCGTTAGTAAGTTATTAGGGGTCAAACATTGAAAAATACCAACTTTCAACGGCTAGAACTCGAAAACGAGGCTCTAAGAATTTTTGGGCAGGTGGCCCCAGCGACCCATGGCCCCAGGCCTTTCAACTGGCACCAATTTCATTCCGATCGGTGAAGGTCAGTTTTGATCAAATAAGCTGTCCAAAGTTGTTGAGGAATATCCAGAATTTTGAGCCCTAATAACTCACTTATTTGTCGTCCGATTTGGCTGAAATTTAGAACGTATGTAGCCCTCATCCATACCAACAAGCCTGCAAAATATGGTAGGGGTAAATACAAAAGCGCACCCAATATGGGCCGCCAAACATTCATTAAATAAACGGTTTTACGCCTGTAGCAGGCAGAGGAAAGCACCTATGGCGCTGCAAATACATGCGCATGCGCAGACCACTTATGCCTACAAACGTACAGGGTAGTCAAGGGAATCGGGGCAAAGCGTCCTGGTGAAAACGGGTCATCAATTTTACATTGCGCCCTATGGAAATATGGGCGGGAAAACGGTAAAACCGTAATAACTCTATTAATTCGCAACAAACGGGTGCGCTTTTTACAGGGTTTATAGGTGGTAGGAAGGTTCACAACTGGGCCAAATAGGAGTGCGCTGCATGCAGTACACGTGGAGATATAAGGACTCGAAATGGGTCTGTAGGAGTCGTCTGATGAACAAAGAGATTGAAATTGACTAAAGGTGACCTTCACCGATTGGATTGGAACTGGTGCCAAAAGATGCTTTAGGACCATAGTTACATTGTGTGCTATTTTCCAGAAAATTCGGGCTATCCGTTAGTAAGTTATTAGGGGTCAAACATTGAAAAATACCAACTTTCAACGGCTAGAACTCGAAAACGAGGCTCTAAGAATTTTTGGGCAGGTGGCCCCAGCGACCCATGGCCCCAGGCCTTTCAACTGGCACCAATTTCATTCCGATCGGTGAAGGTCAGTTTTGATCAAATAAGCTGTCCAAAGTTGTTGAGGAATATCCAGAATTTTGAGCCCTAATAACTCACTTATTTGTCGTCCGATTTGGCTGAAATTTAGAACGTATGTAGCCCTCATCCATACCAACAAGCCTGCAAAATATGGTAGGGGTAAATACAAAAGCGCACCCAATATGGGCCGCCAAACATTCATTAAATAAACGGTTTTACGCCTGTAGCAGGCAGAGGAAAGCACCTATGGCGCTGCAAATACATGCGCATGCGCAGACCACTTATGCCTACAAACGTACAGGGTAGTCAAGGGAATCGGGGCAAAGCGTCCTGGTGAAAACGGGTCATCAATTTTACATTGCGCCCTATGGAAATATGGGCGGGAAAACGGTAAAACCGTAATAACTCTATTAATTCGCAACAAACGGGTGCGCTTTTTACAGGGTTTATAGGTGGTAGGAAGGTTCACAACTGGGCCAAATAGGAGTGCGCTGCATGCAGTACACGTGGAGATATAAGGACTCGAAATGGGTCTGTAGGAGTCGTCTGATGAACAAAGAGATTGAAATTGACTAAAGGTGACCTTCACCGATTGGATTGGAACTGGTGCCAAAAGATGCTTTAGGACCATAGTTACATTGTGTGCTATTTTCCAGAAAATTCGGGCTATCCGTTAGTAAGTTATTAGGGGTCAAACATTGAAAAATACCAACTTTCAACGGCTAGAACTCGAAAACGAGGCTCTAAGAATTTTTGGGCAGGTGGCCCCAGCGACCCATGGCCCCAGGCCTTTCAACTGGCACCAATTTCATTCCGATCGGTGAAGGTCAGTTTTGATCAAATAAGCTGTCCAAAGTTGTTGAGGAATATCCAGAATTTTGAGCCCTAATAACTCACTTATTTGTCGTCCGATTTGGCTGAAATTTAGAACGTATGTAGCCCTCATCCATACCAACAAGCCTGCAAAATATGGTAGGGGTAAATACAAAAGCGCACCCAATATGGGCCGCCAAACATTCATTAAATAAACGGTTTTACGCCTGTAGCAGGCAGAGGAAAGCACCTATGGCGCTGCAAATACATGCGCATGCGCAGACCACTTATGCCTACAAACGTACAGGGTAGTCAAGGGAATCGGGGCAAAGCGTCCTGGTGAAAACGGGTCATCAATTTTACATTGCGCCCTATGGAAATATGGGCGGGAAAACGGTAAAACCGTAATAACTCTATTAATTCGCAACAAACGGGTGCGCTTTTTACAGGGTTTATAGGTGGTAGGAAGGTTCACAACTGGGCCAAATAGGAGTGCGCTGCATGCAGTACACGTGGAGATATAAGGACTCGAAATGGGTCTGTAGGAGTCGTCTGATGAACAAAGAGATTGAAATTGACTAAAGGTGACCTTCACCGATTGGATTGGAACTGGTGCCAAAAGATGCTTTAGGACCATAGTTACATTGTGTGCTATTTTCCAGAAAATTCGGGCTATCCGTTAGTAAGTTATTAGGGGTCAAACATTGAAAAATACCAACTTTCAACGGCTAGAACTCGAAAACGAGGCTCTAAGAATTTTTGGGCAGGTGGCCCCAGCGACCCATGGCCCCAGGCCTTTCAACTGGCACCAATTTCATTCCGATCGGTGAAGGTCAGTTTTGATCAAATAAGCTGTCCAAAGTTGTTGAGGAATATCCAGAATTTTGAGCCCTAATAACTCACTTATTTGTCGTCCGATTTGGCTGAAATTTAGAACGTATGTAGCCCTCATCCATACCAACAAGCCTGCAAAATATGGTAGGGGTAAATACAAAAGCGCACCCAATATGGGCCGCCAAACATTCATTAAATAAACGGTTTTACGCCTGTAGCAGGCAGAGGAAAGCACCTATGGCGCTGCAAATACATGCGCATGCGCAGACCACTTATGCCTACAAACGTACAGGGTAGTCAAGGGAATCGGGGCAAAGCGTCCTGGTGAAAACGGGTCATCAATTTTACATTGCGCCCTATGGAAATATGGGCGGGAAAACGGTAAAACCGTAATAACTCTATTAATTCGCAACAAACGGGTGCGCTTTTTACAGGGTTTATAGGTGGTAGGAAGGTTCACAACTGGGCCAAATAGGAGTGCGCTGCATGCAGTACACGTGGAGATATAAGGACTCGAAATGGGTCTGTAGGAGTCGTCTGATGAACAAAGAGATTGAAATTGACTAAAGGTGACCTTCACCGATTGGATTGGAACTGGTGCCAAAAGATGCTTTAGGACCATAGTTACATTGTGTGCTATTTTCCAGAAAATTCGGGCTATCCGTTAGTAAGTTATTAGGGGTCAAACATTGAAAAATACCAACTTTCAACGGCTAGAACTCGAAAACGAGGCTCTAAGAATTTTTGGGCAGGTGGCCCCAGCGACCCATGGCCCCAGGCCTTTCAACTGGCACCAATTTCATTCCGATCGGTGAAGGTCAGTTTTGATCAAATAAGCTGTCCAAAGTTGTTGAGGAATATCCAGAATTTTGAGCCCTAATAACTCACTTATTTGTCGTCCGATTTGGCTGAAATTTAGAACGTATGTAGCCCTCATCCATACCAACAAGCCTGCAAAATATGGTAGGGGTAAATACAAAAGCGCACCCAATATGGGCCGCCAAACATTCATTAAATAAACGGTTTTACGCCTGTAGCAGGCAGAGGAAAGCACCTATGGCGCTGCAAATACATGCGCATGCGCAGACCACTTATGCCTACAAACGTACAGGGTAGTCAAGGGAATCGGGGCAAAGCGTCCTGGTGAAAACGGGTCATCAATTTTACATTGCGCCCTATGGAAATATGGGCGGGAAAACGGTAAAACCGTAATAACTCTATTAATTCGCAACAAACGGGTGCGCTTTTTACAGGGTTTATAGGTGGTAGGAAGGTTCACAACTGGGCCAAATAGGAGTGCGCTGCATGCAGTACACGTGGAGATATAAGGACTCGAAATGGGTCTGTAGGAGTCGTCTGATGAACAAAGAGATTGAAATTGACTAAAGGTGACCTTCACCGATTGGATTGGAACTGGTGCCAAAAGATGCTTTAGGACCATAGTTACATTGTGTGCTATTTTCCAGAAAATTCGGGCTATCCGTTAGTAAGTTATTAGGGGTCAAACATTGAAAAATACCAACTTTCAACGGCTAGAACTCGAAAACGAGGCTCTAAGAATTTTTGGGCAGGTGGCCCCAGCGGCCCATGGCCCCAGGCCTTTCAACTGGCACCAATTTCATTCCGATCGGTGAAGGTCAGTTTTGATCAAATAAGCTGTCCAAAGTTGTTGAGGAATATCCAGAATTTTGAGCCCTAATAACTCACTTATTTGTCGTCCGATTTGGCTGAAATTTAGAACGTATGTAGCCCTCATCCATACCAACAAGCCTGCAAAATATGGTAGGGGTAAATACAAAAGCGCACCCAATATGGGCCGCCAAACATTCATTAAATAAACGGTTTTACGCCTGTAGCAGGCAGAGGAAAGCACCTATGGCGCTGCAAATACATGCGCATGCGCAGACCACTTATGCCTACAAACGTACAGGGTAGTCAAGGGAATCGGGGCAAAGCGTCCTGGTGAAAACGGGTCATCAATTTTACATTGCACCCTATGGAAATATGGGCGGGAAAACGGTAAAACCGTAATAACTCTATTAATTCGCAACAAACGGGTGCGCTTTTTACAGGGTTTATAGGTGGTAGGAAGGTTCACAACTGGGCCAAATAGGAGTGCGCTGCATGCAGTACACGTGGAGATATAAGGACTCGAAATGGGTCTGTAGGAGTCGTCTGATGAACAAAGAGATTGAAATTGACTAAAGGTGACCTTCACCGATTGGATTGGAACTGGTGCCAAAAGATGCTTTAGGACCATAGTTACATTGTGTGCTATTTTCCAGAAAATTCGGGCTATCCGTTAGTAAGTTATTAGGGGTCAAACATTGAAAAATACCAACTTTCAACGGCTAGAACTCGAAAACGAGGCTCTAAGAATTTTTGGGCAGGTGGCCCCAGCGACCCATGGCCCCAGGCCTTTCAACTGGCACCAATTTCATTCCGATCGGTGAAGGTCAGTTTTGATCAAATAAGCTGTCCAAAGTTGTTGAGGAATATCCAGAATTTTGAGCCCTAATAACTCACTTATTTGTCGTCCGATTTGGCTGAAATTTAGAACGTATGTAGCCCTCATCCATACCAACAAGCCTGCAAAATATGGTAGGGGTAAATACAAAAGCGCACCCAATATGGGCCGCCAAACATTCATTAAATAAACGGTTTTACGCCTGTAGCAGGCAGAGGAAAGCACCTATGGCGCTGCAAATACATGCGCATGCGCAGACCACTTATGCCTACAAACGTACAGGGTAGTCAAGGGAATCGGGGCAAAGCGTCCTGGTGAAAACGGGTCATCAATTTTACATTGCGCCCTATGGAAATATGGGCGGGAAAACGGTAAAACCGTAATAACTCTATTAATTCGCAACAAACGGGTGCGCTTTTTACAGGGTTTATAGGTGGTAGGAAGGTTCACAACTGGGCCAAATAGGAGTGCGCTGCATGCAGTACACGTGGAGATATAAGGACTCGAAATGGGTCTGTAGGAGTCGTCTGATGAACAAAGAGATTGAAATTGACTAAAGGTGACCTTCACCGATTGGATTGGAACTGGTGCCAAAAGATGCTTTAGGACCATAGTTACATTGTGTGCTATTTTCCAGAAAATTCGGGCTATCCGTTAGTAAGTTATTAGGGGTCAAACATTGAAAAATACCAACTTTCAACGGCTAGAACTCGAAAACGAGGCTCTAAGAATTTTTGGGCAGGTGGCCCCAGCGACCCATGGCCCCAGGCCTTTCAACTGGCACCAATTTCATTCCGATCGGTGAAGGTCAGTTTTGATCAAATAAGCTGTCCAAAGTTGTTGAGGAATATCCAGAATTTTGAGCCCTAATAACTCACTTATTTGTCGTCCGATTTGGCTGAAATTTAGAACGTATGTAGCCCTCATCCATACCAACAAGCCTGCAAAATATGGTAGGGGTAAATACAAAAGCGCACCCAATATGGGCCGCCAAACATTCATTAAATAAACGGTTTTACGCCTGTAGCAGGCAGAGGAAAGCACCTATGGCGCTGCAAATACATGCGCATGCGCAGACCACTTATGCCTACAAACGTACAGGGTAGTCAAGGGAATCGGGGCAAAGCGTCCTGGTGAAAACGGGTCATCAATTTTACATTGCGCCCTATGGAAATATGGGCGGGAAAACGGTAAAACCGTAATAACTCTATTAATTCGCAACAAACGGGTGCGCTTTTTACAGGGTTTATAGGTGGTAGGAAGGTTCACAACTGGGCCAAATAGGAGTGCGCTGCATGCAGTACACGTGGAGATATAAGGACTCGAAATGGGTCTGTAGGAGTCGTCTGATGAACAAAGAGATTGAAATTGACTAAAGGTGACCTTCACCGATTGGATTGGAACTGGTGCCAAAAGATGCTTTAGGACCATAGTTACATTGTGTGCTATTTTCCAGAAAATTCGGGCTATCCGTTAGTAAGTTATTAGGGGTCAAACATTGAAAAATACCAACTTTCAACGGCTAGAACTCGAAAACGAGGCTCTAAGAATTTTTGGGCAGGTGGCCCCAGCGACCCATGGCCCCAGGCCTTTCAACTGGCACCAATTTCATTCCGATCGGTGAAGGTCAGTTTTGATCAAATAAGCTGTCCAAAGTTGTTGAGGAATATCCAGAATTTTGAGCCCTAATAACTCACTTATTTGTCGTCCGATTTGGCTGAAATTTAGAACGTATGTAGCCCTCATCCATACCAACAAGCCTGCAAAATATGGTAGGGGTAAATACAAAAGCGCACCCAATATGGGCCGCCAAACATTCATTAAATAAACGGTTTTACGCCTGTAGCAGGCAGAGGAAAGCACCTATGGCGCTGCAAATACATGCGCATGCGCAGACCACTTATGCCTACAAACGTACAGGGTAGTCAAGGGAATCGGGGCAAAGCGTCCTGGTGAAAACGGGTCATCAATTTTACATTGCGCCCTATGGAAATATGGGCGGGAAAACGGTAAAACCGTAATAACTCTATTAATTCGCAACAAACGGGTGCGCTTTTTACAGGGTTTATAGGTGGTAGGAAGGTTCACAACTGGGCCAAATAGGAGTGCGCTGCATGCAGTACACGTGGAGATATAAGGACTCGAAATGGGTCTGTAGGAGTCGTCTGATGAACAAAGAGATTGAAATTGACTAAAGGTGACCTTCACCGATTGGATTGGAACTGGTGCCAAAAGATGCTTTAGGACCATAGTTACATTGTGTGCTATTTTCCAGAAAATTCGGGCTATCCGTTAGTAAGTTATTAGGGGTCAAACATTGAAAAATACCAACTTTCAACGGCTAGAACTCGAAAACGAGGCTCTAAGAATTTTTGGGCAGGTGGCCCCAGCGACCCATGGCCCCAGGCCTTTCAACTGGCACCAATTTCATTCCGATCGGTGAAGGTCAGTTTTGATCAAATAAGCTGTCCAAAGTTGTTGAGGAATATCCAGAATTTTGAGCCCTAATAACTCACTTATTTGTCGTCCGATTTGGCTGAAATTTAGAACGTATATAGCCCTCATCCATACCAACAAGCCTGCAAAATATGGTAGGGGTAAATACAAAAGCGCACCCAATATGGGCCGCCAAACATTCATTAAATAAACGGTTTTACGCCTGTAGCAGGCAGAGGAAAGCACCTATGGCGCTGCAAATACATGCGCATGCGCAGACCACTTATGCCTACAAACGTACAGGGTAGTCAAGGGAATCGGGGCAAAGCGTCCTGGTGAAAACGGGTCATCAATTTTACATTGCGCCCTATGGAAATATGGGCGGGAAAACGGTAAAACCGTAATAACTCTATTAATTCGCAACAAACGGGTGCGCTTTTTACAGGGTTTATAGGTGGTAGGAAGGTTCACAACTGGGCCAAATAGGAGTGCGCTGCATGCAGTACACGTGGAGATATAAGGACTCGAAATGGGTCTGTAGGAGTCGTCTGATGAACAAAGAGATTGAAATTGACTAAAGGTGACCTTCACCGATTGGATTGGAACTGGTGCCAAAAGATGCTTTAGGACCATAGTTACATTGTGTGCTATTTTCCAGAAAATTCGGGCTATCCGTTAGTAAGTTATTAG
>CAXHKG010000039.1:0-14413 GCA_964016985.1 Anodontia alba | reverse complement strand
TATCCAGAATTTTGAGCCCTAATAACTCACTTATTTGTCGTCCGATTTGGCTGAAATTTAGAACGTATGTAGCCCTCATCCATACCAACAAGCCTGCAAAATATGGTAGGGGTAAATACAAAAGCGCACCCAATATGGGCCGCCAAACATTCATTAAATAAACGGTTTTACGCCTGTAGCAGGCAGAGGAAAGCACCTATGGCGCTGCAAATACATGCGCATGCGCAGACCACTTATGCCTACAAACGTACAGGGTAGTCAAGGGAATCGGGGCAAAGCGTCCTGGTGAAAACGGGTCATCAATTTTACATTGCGCCCTATGGAAATATGGGCGGGAAAACGGTAAAACCGTAATAACTCTATTAATTCGCAACAAACGGGTGCGCTTTTTACAGGGTTTATAGGTGGTAGGAAGGTTCACAACTGGGCCAAATAGGAGTGCGCTGCATGCAGTACACGTGGAGATATAAGGACTCGAAATGGGTCTGTAGGAGTCGTCTGATGAACAAAGAGATTGAAATTGACTAAAGGTGACCTTCACCGATTGGATTGGAACTGGTGCCAAAAGATGCTTTAGGACCATAGTTACATTGTGTGCTATTTTCCAGAAAATTCGGGCTATCCGTTAGTAAGTTATTAGGGGTCAAACATTGAAAAATACCAACTTTCAACGGCTAGAACTCGAAAACGAGGCTCTAAGAATTTTTGGGCAGGTGGCCCCAGCGACCCATGGCCCCAGGCCTTTCAACTGGCACCAATTTCATTCCGATCGGTGAAGGTCAGTTTTGATCAAATAAGCTGTCCAAAGTTGTTGAGGAATATCCTGAATTTTGAGCCCTAATAACTCACTTATTTGTCGTCCGATTTGGCTGAAATTTAGAACGTATGTAGCCCTCATCCATACCAACAAGCCTGCAAAATATGGTAGGGGTAAATACAAAAGCGCACCCAATATGGGCCGCCAAACATTCATTAAATAAACGGTTTTACGCCTGTAGCAGGCAGAGGAAAGCACCTATGGCGCTGCAAATACATGCGCATGCGCAGACCACTTATGCCTACAAACGTACAGGGTAGTCAAGGGAATCGGGGCAAAGCGTCCTGGTGAAAACGGGTCATCAATTTTACATTGCGCCCTATGGAAATATGGGCGGGAAAACGGTAAAACCGTAATAACTCTATTAATTCGCAACAAACGGGTGCGCTTTTTACAGGGTTTATAGGTGGTAGGAAGGTTCACAACTGGGCCAAATAGGAGTGCGCTGCATGCAGTACACGTGGAGATATAAGGACTCGAAATGGGTCTGTAGGAGTCGTCTGATGAACAAAGAGATTGAAATTGACTAAAGGTGACCTTCACCGATTGGATTGGAACTGGTGCCAAAAGATGCTTTAGGACCATAGTTACATTGTGTGCTATTTTCCAGAAAATTCGGGCTATCCGTTAGTAAGTTATTAGGGGTCAAACATTGAAAAATACCAACTTTCAACGGCTAGAACTCGAAAACGAGGCTCTAAGAATTTTTGGGCAGGTGGCCCCAGCGACCCATGGCCCCAGGCCTTTCAACTGGCACCAATTTCATTCCGATCGGTGAAGGTCAGTTTTGATCAAATAAGCTGTCCAAAGTTGTTGAGGAATATCCAGAATTTTGAGCCCTAATAACTCACTTATTTGTCGTCCGATTTGGCTGAAATTTAGAACGTATGTAGCCCTCATCCATACCAACAAGCCTGCAAAATATGGTAGGGGTAAATACAAAAGCGCACCCAATATGGGCCGCCAAACATTCATTAAATAAACGGTTTTACGCCTGTAGCAGGCAGAGGAAAGCACCTATGGCGCTGCAAATACATGCGCATGCGCAGACCACTTATGCCTACAAACGTACAGGGTAGTCAAGGGAATCGGGGCAAAGCGTCCTGGTGAAAACGGGTCATCAATTTTACATTGCGCCCTATGGAAATATGGGCGGGAAAACGGTAAAACCGTAATAACTCTATTAATTCGCAACAAACGGGTGCGCTTTTTACAGGGTTTATAGGTGGTAGGAAGGTTCACAACTGGGCCAAATAGGAGTGCGCTGCATGCAGTACACGTGGAGATATAAGGACTCGAAATGGGTCTGTAGGAGTCGTCTGATGAACAAAGAGATTGAAATTGACTAAAGGTGACCTTCACCGATTGGATTGGAACTGGTGCCAAAAGATGCTTTAGGACCATAGTTACATTGTGTGCTATTTTCCAGAAAATTCGGGCTATCCGTTAGTAAGTTATTAGGGGTCAAACATTGAAAAATACCAACTTTCAACGGCTAGAACTCGAAAACGAGGCTCTAAGAATTTTTGGGCAGGTGGCCCCAGCGACCCATGGCCCCAGGCCTTTCAACTGGCACCAATTTCATTCCGATCGGTGAAGGTCAGTTTTGATCAAATAAGCTGTCCAAAGTTGTTGAGGAATATCCAGAATTTTGAGCCCTAATAACTCACTTATTTGTCGTCCGATTTGGCTGAAATTTAGAACGTATGTAGCCCTCATCCATACCAACAAGCCTGCAAAATATGGTAGGGGTAAATACAAAAGCGCACCCAATATGGGCCGCCAAACATTCATTAAATAAACGGTTTTACGCCTGTAGCAGGCAGAGGAAAGCACCTATGGCGCTGCAAATACATGCGCATGCGCAGACCACTTATGCCTACAAACGTACAGGGTAGTCAAGGGAATCGGGGCAAAGCGTCCTGGTGAAAACGGGTCATCAATTTTACATTGCGCCCTATGGAAATATGGGCGGGAAAACGGTAAAACCGTAATAACTCTATTAATTCGCAACAAACGGGTGCGCTTTTTACAGGGTTTATAGGTGGTAGGAAGGTTCACAACTGGGCCAAATAGGAGTGCGCTGCATGCAGTACACGTGGAGATATAAGGACTCGAAATGGGTCTGTAGGAGTCGTCTGATGAACAAAGAGATTGAAATTGACTAAAGGTGACCTTCACCGATTGGATTGGAACTGGTGCCAAAAGATGCTTTAGGACCATAGTTACATTGTGTGCTATTTTCCAGAAAATTCGGGCTATCCGTTAGTAAGTTATTAGGGGTCAAACATTGAAAAATACCAACTTTCAACGGCTAGAACTCGAAAACGAGGCTCTAAGAATTTTTGGGCAGGTGGCCCCAGCGACCCATGGCCCCAGGCCTTTCAACTGGCACCAATTTCATTCCGATCGGTGAAGGTCAGTTTTGATCAAATAAGCTGTCCAAAGTTGTTGAGGAATATCCAGAATTTTGAGCCCTAATAACTCACTTATTTGTCGTCCGATTTGGCTGAAATTTAGAACGTATGTAGCCCTCATCCATACCAACAAGCCTGCAAAATATGGTAGGGGTAAATACAAAAGCGCACCCAATATGGGCCGCCAAACATTCATTAAATAAACGGTTTTACGCCTGTAGCAGGCAGAGGAAAGCACCTATGGCGCTGCAAATACATGCGCATGCGCAGACCACTTATGCCTACAAACGTACAGGGTAGTCAAGGGAATCGGGGCAAAGCGTCCTGGTGAAAACGGGTCATCAATTTTACATTGCGCCCTATGGAAATATGGGCGGGAAAACGGTAAAACCGTAATAACTCTATTAATTCGCAACAAACGGGTGCGCTTTTTACAGGGTTTATAGGTGGTAGGAAGGTTCACAACTGGGCCAAATAGGAGTGCGCTGCATGCAGTACACGTGGAGATATAAGGACTCGAAATGGGTCTGTAGGAGTCGTCTGATGAACAAAGAGATTGAAATTGACTAAAGGTGACCTTCACCGATTGGATTGGAACTGGTGCCAAAAGATGCTTTAGGACCATAGTTACATTGTGTGCTATTTTCCAGAAAATTCGGGCTATCCGTTAGTAAGTTATTAGGGGTCAAACATTGAAAAATACCAACTTTCAACGGCTAGAACTCGAAAACGAGGCTCTAAGAATTTTTGGGCAGGTGGCCCCAGCGACCCATGGCCCCAGGCCTTTCAACTGGCACCAATTTCATTCCGATCGGTGAAGGTCAGTTTTGATCAAATAAGCTGTCCAAAGTTGTTGAGGAATATCCAGAATTTTGAGCCCTAATAACTCACTTATTTGTCGTCCGATTTGGCTGAAATTTAGAACGTATGTAGCCCTCATCCATACCAACAAGCCTGCAAAATATGGTAGGGGTAAATACAAAAGCGCACCCAATATGGGCCGCCAAACATTCATTAAATAAACGGTTTTACGCCTGTAGCAGGCAGAGGAAAGCACCTATGGCGCTGCAAATACATGCGCATGCGCAGACCACTTATGCCTACAAACGTACAGGGTAGTCAAGGGAATCGGGGCAAAGCGTCCTGGTGAAAACGGGTCATCAATTTTACATTGCGCCCTATGGAAATATGGGCGGGAAAACGGTAAAACCGTAATAACTCTATTAATTCGCAACAAACGGGTGCGCTTTTTACAGGGTTTATAGGTGGTAGGAAGGTTCACAACTGGGCCAAATAGGAGTGCGCTGCATGCAGTACACGTGGAGATATAAGGACTCGAAATGGGTCTGTAGGAGTCGTCTGATGAACAAAGAGATTGAAATTGACTAAAGGTGACCTTCACCGATTGGATTGGAACTGGTGCCAAAAGATGCTTTAGGACCATAGTTACATTGTGTGCTATTTTCCAGAAAATTCGGGCTATCCGTTAGTAAGTTATTAGGGGTCAAACATTGAAAAATACCAACTTTCAACGGCTAGAACTCGAAAACGAGGCTCTAAGAATTTTTGGGCAGGTGGCCCCAGCGACCCATGGCCCCAGGCCTTTCAACTGGCACCAATTTCATTCCGATCGGTGAAGGTCAGTTTTGATCAAATAAGCTGTCCAAAGTTGTTGAGGAATATCCAGAATTTTGAGCCCTAATAACTCACTTATTTGTCGTCCGATTTGGCTGAAATTTAGAACGTATGTAGCCCTCATCCATACCAACAAGCCTGCAAAATATGGTAGGGGTAAATACAAAAGCGCACCCAATATGGGCCGCCAAACATTCATTAAATAAACGGTTTTACGCCTGTAGCAGGCAGAGGAAAGCACCTATGGCGCTGCAAATACATGCGCATGCGCAGACCACTTATGCCTACAAACGTACAGGGTAGTCAAGGGAATCTGGGCAAAGCGTCCTGGTGAAAACGGGTCATCAATTTTACATTGCGCCCTATGGAAATATGGGCGGGAAAACGGTAAAACCGTAATAACTCTATTAATTCGCAACAAACGGGTGCGCTTTTTACAGGGTTTATAGGTGGTAGGAAGGTTCACAACTGGGCCAAATAGGAGTGCGCTGCATGCAGTACACGTGGAGATATAAGGACTCGAAATGGGTCTGTAGGAGTCGTCTGATGAACAAAGAGATTGAAATTGACTAAAGGTGACCTTCACCGATTGGATTGGAACTGGTGCCAAAAGATGCTTTAGGACCATAGTTACATTGTGTGCTATTTTCCAGAAAATTCGGGCTATCCGTTAGTAAGTTATTAGGGGTCAAACATTGAAAAATACCAACTTTCAACGGCTAGAACTCGAAAACGAGGCTCTAAGAATTTTTGGGCAGGTGGCCCCAGCGACCCATGGCCCCAGGCCTTTCAACTGGCACCAATTTCATTCCGATCGGTGAAGGTCAGTTTTGATCAAATAAGCTGTCCAAAGTTGTTGAGGAATATCCAGAATTTTGAGCCCTAATAACTCACTTATTTGTCGTCCGATTTGGCTGAAATTTAGAACGTATGTAGCCCTCATCCATACCAACAAGCCTGCAAAATATGGTAGGGGTAAATACAAAAGCGCACCCAATATGGGCCGCCAAACATTCATTAAATAAACGGTTTTACGCCTGTAGCAGGCAGAGGAAAGCACCTATGGCGCTGCAAATACATGCGCATGCGCAGACCACTTATGCCTACAAACGTACAGGGTAGTCAAGGGAATCGGGGCAAAGCGTCCTGGTGAAAACGGGTCATCAATTTTACATTGCGCCCTATGGAAATATGGGCGGGAAAACGGTAAAACCGTAATAACTCTATTAATTCGCAACAAACGGGTGCGCTTTTTACAGGGTTTATAGGTGGTAGGAAGGTTCACAACTGGGCCAAATAGGAGTGCGCTGCATGCAGTACACGTGGAGATATAAGGACTCGAAATGGGTCTGTAGGAGTCGTCTGATGAACAAAGAGATTGAAATTGACTAAAGGTGACCTTCACCGATTGGATTGGAACTGGTGCCAAAAGATGCTTTAGGACCATAGTTACATTGTGTGCTATTTTCCAGAAAATTCGGGCTATCCGTTAGTAAGTTATTAGGGGTCAAACATTGAAAAATACCAACTTTCAACGGCTAGAACTCGAAAACGAGGCTCTAAGAATTTTTGGGCAGGTGGCCCCAGCGACCCATGGCCCCAGGCCTTTCAACTGGCACCAATTTCATTCCGATCGGTGAAGGTCAGTTTTGATCAAATAAGCTGTCCAAAGTTGTTGAGGAATATCCAGAATTTTGAGCCCTAATAACTCACTTATTTGTCGTCCGATTTGGCTGAAATTTAGAACGTATGTAGCCCTCATCCATACCAACAAGCCTGCAAAATATGGTAGGGGTAAATACAAAAGCGCACCCAATATGGGCCGCCAAACATTCATTAAATAAACGGTTTTACGCCTGTAGCAGGCAGAGGAAAGCACCTATGGCGCTGCAAATACATGCGCATGCGCAGACCACTTATGCCTACAAACGTACAGGGTAGTCAAGGGAATCGGGGCAAAGCGTCCTGGTGAAAACGGGTCATCAATTTTACATTGCGCCCTATGGAAATATGGGCGGGAAAACGGTAAAACCGTAATAACTCTATTAATTCGCAACAAACGGGTGCGCTTTTTACAGGGTTTATAGGTGGTAGGAAGGTTCACAACTGGGCCAAATAGGAGTGCGCTGCATGCAGTACACGTGGAGATATAAGGACTCGAAATGGGTCTGTAGGAGTCGTCTGATGAACAAAGAGATTGAAATTGACTAAAGGTGACCTTCACCGATTGGATTGGAACTGGTGCCAAAAGATGCTTTAGGACCATAGTTACATTGTGTGCTATTTTCCAGAAAATTCGGGCTATCCGTTAGTAAGTTATTAGGGGTCAAACATTGAAAAATACCAACTTTCAACGGCTAGAACTCGAAAACGAGGCTCTAAGAATTTTTGGGCAGGTGGCCCCAGCGACCCATGGCCCCAGGCCTTTCAACTGGCACCAATTTCATTCCGATCGGTGAAGGTCAGTTTTGATCAAATAAGCTGTCCAAAGTTGTTGAGGAATATCCAGAATTTTGAGCCCTAATAACTCACTTATTTGTCGTCCGATTTGGCTGAAATTTAGAACGTATGTAGCCCTCATCCATACCAACAAGCCTGCAAAATATGGTAGGGGTAAATACAAAAGCGCACCCAATATGGGCCGCCAAACATTCATTAAATAAACGGTTTTACGCCTGTAGCAGGCAGAGGAAAGCACCTATGGCGCTGCAAATACATGCGCATGCGCAGACCACTTATGCCTACAAACGTACAGGGTAGTCAAGGGAATCGGGGCAAAGCGTCCTGGTGAAAACGGGTCATCAATTTTACATTGCGCCCTATGGAAATATGGGCGGGAAAACGGTAAAACCGTAATAACTCTATTAATTCGCAACAAACGGGTGCGCTTTTTACAGGGTTTATAGGTGGTAGGAAGGTTCACAACTGGGCCAAATAGGAGTGCGCTGCATGCAGTACACGTGGAGATATAAGGACTCGAAATGGGTCTGTAGGAGTCGTCTGATGAACAAAGAGATTGAAATTGACTAAAGGTGACCTTCACCGATTGGATTGGAACTGGTGCCAAAAGATGCTTTAGGACCATAGTTACATTGTGTGCTATTTTCCAGAAAATTCGGGCTATCCGTTAGTAAGTTATTAGGGGTCAAACATTGAAAAATACCAACTTTCAACGGCTAGAACTCGAAAACGAGGCTCTAAGAATTTTTGGGCAGGTGGCCCCAGCGACCCATGGCCCCAGGCCTTTCAACTGGCACCAATTTCATTCCGATCGGTGAAGGTCAGTTTTGATCAAATAAGCTGTCCAAAGTTGTTGAGGAATATCCAGAATTTTGAGCCCTAATAACTCACTTATTTGTCGTCCGATTTGGCTGAAATTTAGAACGTATGTAGCCCTCATCCATACCAACAAGCCTGCAAAATATGGTAGGGGTAAATACAAAAGCGCACCCAATATGGGCCGCCAAACATTCATTAAATAAACGGTTTTACGCCTGTAGCAGGCAGAGGAAAGCACCTATGGCGCTGCAAATACATGCGCATGCGCAGACCACTTATGCCTACAAACGTACAGGGTAGTCAAGGGAATCGGGGCAAAGCGTCCTGGTGAAAACGGGTCATCAATTTTACATTGCGCCCTATGGAAATATGGGCGGGAAAACGGTAAAACCGTTATAACTCTATTAATTCGCAACAAACGGGTGCGCTTTTTACAGGGTTTATAGGTGGTAGGAAGGTTCACAACTGGGCCAAATAGGAGTGCGCTGCATGCAGTACACGTGGAGATATAAGGACTCGAAATGGGTCTGTAGGAGTCGTCTGATGAACAAAGAGATTGAAATTGACTAAAGGTGACCTTCACCGATTGGATTGGAACTGGTGCCAAAAGATGCTTTAGGACCATAGTTACATTGTGTGCTATTTTCCAGAAAATTCGGGCTATCCGTTAGTAAGTTATTAGGGGTCAAACATTGAAAAATACCAACTTTCAACGGCTAGAACTCGAAAACGAGGCTCTAAGAATTTTTGGGCAGGTGGCCCCAGCGACCCATGGCCCCAGGCCTTTCAACTGGCACCAATTTCATTCCGATCGGTGAAGGTCAGTTTTGATCAAATAAGCTGTCCAAAGTTGTTGAGGAATATCCAGAATTTTGAGCCCTAATAACTCACTTATTTGTCGTCCGATTTGGCTGAAATTTAGAACGTATGTAGCCCTCATCCATACCAACAAGCCTGCAAAATATGGTAGGGGTAAATACAAAAGCGCACCCAATATGGGCCGCCAAACATTCATTAAATAAACGGTTTTACGCCTGTAGCAGGCAGAGGAAAGCACCTATGGCGCTGCAAATACATGCGCATGCGCAGACCACTTATGCCTACAAACGTACAGGGTAGTCAAGGGAATCGGGGCAAAGCGTCCTGGTGAAAACGGGTCATCAATTTTACATTGCGCCCTATGGAAATATGGGCGGGAAAACGGTAAAACCGTAATAACTCTATTAATTCGCAACAAACGGGTGCGCTTTTTACAGGGTTTATAGGTGGTAGGAAGGTTCACAACTGGGCCAAATAGGAGTGCGCTGCATGCAGTACACGTGGAGATATAAGGACTCGAAATGGGTCTGTAGGAGTCGTCTGATGAACAAAGAGATTGAAATTGACTAAAGGTGACCTTCACCGATTGGATTGGAACTGGTGCCAAAAGATGCTTTAGGACCATAGTTACATTGTGTGCTATTTCCAGAAAATTTCGGGCTATCCGTTAGTAAGTTATTAGGGGTCAAACATTGAAAAATACCAACTTTCAACGGCTAGAACTCGAAAACGAGGCTCTAAGAATTTTTGGGCAGGTGGCCCCAGCGACCCATGGCCCCAGGCCTTTCAACTGGCACCAATTTCATTCCGATCGGTGAAGGTCAGTTTTGATCAAATAAGCTGTCCAAAGTTGTTGAGGAATATCCAGAATTTTGAGCCCTAATAACTCACTTATTTGTCGTCCGATTTGGCTGAAATTTAGAACGTATGTAGCCCTCATCCATACCAACAAGCCTGCAAAATATGGTAGGGGTAAATACAAAAGCGCACCCAATATGGGCCGCCAAACATTCATTAAATAAACGGTTTTACGCCTGTAGCAGGCAGAGGAAAGCACCTATGGCGCTGCAAATACATGCGCATGCGCAGACCACTTATGCCTACAAACGTACAGGGTAGTCAAGGGAATCGGGGCAAAGCGTCCTGGTGAAAACGGGTCATCAATTTTACATTGCGCCCTATGGAAATATGGGCGGGAAAACGGTAAAACCGTAATAACTCTATTAATTCGCAACAAACGGGTGCGCTTTTTACAGGGTTTATAGGTGGTAGGAAGGTTCACAACTGGGCCAAATAGGAGTGCGCTGCATGCAGTACACGTGGAGATATAAGGACTCGAAATGGGTCTGTAGGAGTCGTCTGATGAACAAAGAGATTGAAATTGACTAAAGGTGACCTTCACCGATTGGATTGGAACTGGTGCCAAAAGATGCTTTAGGACCATAGTTACATTGTGTGCTATTTTCCAGAAAATTCGGGCTATCCGTTAGTAAGTTATTAGGGGTCAAACATTGAAAAATACCAACTTTCAACGGCTAGAACTCGAAAACGAGGCTCTAAGAATTTTTGGGCAGGTGGCCCCAGCGACCCATGGCCCCAGGCCTTTCAACTGGCACCAATTTCATTCCGATCGGTTGAAGGTCAGTTTTGATCAAATAAGCTGTCCAAAGTTGTTGAGGAATATCCAGAATTTTGAGCCCTAATAACTCACTTATTTGTCGTCCGATTTGGCTGAAATTTAGAACGTATGTAGCCCTCATCCATACCAACAAGCCTGCAAAATATGGTAGGGGTAAATACAAAAGCGCACCCAATATGGGCCGCCAAACATTCATTAAATAAACGGTTTTACGCCTGTAGCAGGCAGAGGAAAGCACCTATGGCGCTGCAAATACATGCGCATGCGCAGACCACTTATGCCTACAAACGTACAGGGTAGTCAAGGGAATCGGGGCAAAGCGTCCTGGTGAAAACGGGTCATCAATTTTACATTGCGCCCTATGGAAATATGGGCGGGAAAACGGTAAAACCGTAATAACTCTATTAATTCGCAACAAACGGGTGCGCTTTTTACAGGGTTTATAGGTGGTAGGAAGGTTCACAACTGGGCCAAATAGGAGTGCGCTGCATGCAGTACACGTGGAGATATAAGGACTCGAAATGGGTCTGTAGGAGTCGTCTGATGAACAAAGAGATTGAAATTGACTAAAGGTGACCTTCACCGATTGGATTGGAACTGGTGCCAAAAGATGCTTTAGGACCATAGTTACATTGTGTGCTATTTTCCAGAAAATTCGGGCTATCCGTTAGTAAGTTATTAGGGGTCAAACATTGAAAAATACCAACTTTCAACGGCTAGAACTCGAAAACGAGGCTCTAAGAATTTTTGGGCAGGTGGCCCCAGCGACCCATGGCCCCAGGCCTTTCAACTGGCACCAATTTCATTCCGATCGGTGAAGGTCAGTTTTGATCAAATAAGCTGTCCAAAGTTGTTGAGGAATATCCAGAATTTTGAGCCCTAATAACTCACTTATTTGTCGTCCGATTTGGCTGAAATTTAGAACGTATGTAGCCCTCATCCATACCAACAAGCCTGCAAAATATGGTAGGGGTAAATACAAAAGCGCACCCAATATGGGCCGCCAAACATTCATTAAATAAACGGTTTTACGCCTGTAGCAGGCAGAGGAAAGCACCTATGGCGCTGCAAATACATGCGCATGCGCAGACCACTTATGCCTACAAACGTACAGGGTAGTCAAGGGAATCGGGGCAAAGCGTCCTGGTGAAAACGGGTCATCAATTTTACATTGCGCCCTATGGAAATATGGGCGGGAAAACGGTAAAACCGTAATAACTCTATTAATTCGCAACAAACGGGTGCGCTTTTTACAGGGTTTATAGGTGGTAGGAAGGTCACAACTGGGCCAAATAGGAGTGCGCTGCATGCAGTACACGTGGAGATATAAGGACTCGAAATGGGTCTGTAGGAGTCGTCTGATGAACAAAGAGATTGAAATTGACTAAAGGTGACCTTCACCGATTGGATTGGAACTGGTGCCAAAAGATGCTTTAGGACCATAGTTACATTGTGTGCTATTTTCCAGAAAATTCGGGCTATCCGTTAGTAAGTTATTAGGGGTCAAACATTGAAAAATACCAACTTTCAACGGCTAGAACTCGAAAACGAGGCTCTAAGAATTTTTGGGCAGGTGGCCCCAGCGACCCATGGCCCCAGGCCTTTCAACTGGCACCAATTTCATTCCGATCGGTGAAGGTCAGTTTTGATCAAATAAGCTGTCCAAAGTTGTTGAGGAATATCCAGAATTTTGAGCCCTAATAACTCACTTATTTGTCGTCCGATTTGGCTGAAATTTAGAACGTATGTAGCCCTCATCCATACCAACAAGCCTGCAAAATATGGTAGGGGTAAATACAAAAGCGCACCCAATATGGGCCGCCAAACATTCATTAAATAAACGGTTTTACGCCTGTAGCAGGCAGAGGAAAGCACCTATGGCGCTGCAAATACATGCGCATGCGCAGACCACTTATGCCTACAAACGTACAGGGTAGTCAAGGGAATCGGGGCAAAGCGTCCTGGTGAAAACGGGTCATCAATTTTACATTGCGCCCTATGGAAATATGGGCGGGAAAACGGTAAAACCGTAATAACTCTATTAATTCGCAACAAACGGGTGCGCTTTTTACAGGGTTTATAGGTGGTAGGAAGGTTCACAACTGGGCCAAATAGGAGTGCGCTGCATGCAGTACACGTGGAGATATAAGGACTCGAAATGGGTCTGTAGGAGTCGTCTGATGAACAAAGAGATTGAAATTGACTAAAGGTGACCTTCACCGATTGGATTGGAACTGGTGCCAAAAGATGCTTTAGGACCATAGTTACATTGTGTGCTATTTTCCAGAAAATTCGGGCTATCCGTTAGTAAGTTATTAGGGGTCAAACATTGAAAAATACCAACTTTCAACGGCTAGAACTCGAAAACGAGGCTCTAAGAATTTTTGGGCAGGTGGCCCCAGCGACCCATGGCCCCAGGCCTTTCAACTGGCACCAATTTCATTCCGATCGGTGAAGGTCAGTTTTGATCAAATAAGCTGTCCAAAGTTGTTGAGGAATATCCAGAATTTTGAGCCCTAATAACTCACTTATTTGTCGTCCGATTTGGCTGAAATTTAGAACGTATGTAGCCCTCATCCATACCAACAAGCCTGCAAAATATGGTAGGGGTAAATACAAAAGCGCACCCAATATGGGCCGCCAAACATTCATTAAATAAACGGTTTTACGCCTGTAGCAGGCAGAGGAAAGCACCTATGGCGCTGCAAATACATGCGCATGCGCAGACCACTTATGCCTACAAACGTACAGGGTAGTCAAGGGAATCGGGGCAAAGCGTCCTGGTGAAAACGGGTCATCAATTTTACATTGCGCCCTATGGAAATATGGGCGGGAAAACGGTAAAACCGTAATAACTCTATTAATTCGCAACAAACGGGTGCGCTTTTTACAGGGTTTATAGGTGGTAGGAAGGTTCACAACTGGGCCAAATAGGAGTGCGCTGCATGCAGTACACGTGGAGATATAAGGACTCGAAATGGGTCTGTAGGAGTCGTCTGATGAACAAAGAGATTGAAATTGACTAAAGGTGACCTTCACCGATTGGATTGGAACTGGTGCCAAAAGATGCTTTAGGACCATAGTTACATTGTGTGCTATTTTCCAGAAAATTCGGGCTATCCGTTAGTAAGTTATTAGGGGTCAAACATTGAAAAATACCAACTTTCAACGGCTAGAACTCGAAAACGAGGCTCTAAGAATTTTTGGGCAGGTGGCCCCAGCGACCCATGGCCCCAGGCCTTTCAACTGGCACCAATTTCATTCCGATCGGTGAAGGTCAGTTTTGATCAAATAAGCTGTCCAAAGTTGTTGAGGAATATCCAGAATTTTGAGCCCTAATAACTCACTTATTTGTCGTCCGATTTGGCTGAAATTTAGAACGTATGTAGCCCTCATCCATACCAACAAGCCTGCAAAATATGGTAGGGGTAAATACAAAAGCGCACCCAATATGGGCCGCCAAACATTCATTAAATAAACGGTTTTACGCCTGTAGCAGGCAGAGGAAAGCACCTATGGCGCTGCAAATACATGCGCATGCGCAGACCACTTATGCCTACAAACGTACAGGGTAGTCAAGGGAATCGGGGCAAAGCGTCCTGGTGAAAACGGGTCATCAATTTTACATTGCGCCCTATGGAAATATGGGCGGGAAAACGGTAAAACCGTAATAACTCTATTAATTCGCAACAAACGGGTGCGCTTTTTACAGGGTTTATAGGTGGTAGGAAGGTTCACAACTGGGCCAAATAGGAGTGCGCTGCATGCAGTACACGTGGAGATATAAGGACTCGAAATGGGTCTGTA
>CAXHKG010000038.1:0-17203 GCA_964016985.1 Anodontia alba | reverse complement strand
CACATCAAGGCTAACAAGCACAAGAAGCAAGATAATACGACCATTAATCCAGACACTGTTGAAAATGAAAAAATTAGGTCCAATCTTCAATTAAAACTAGTATTTAAGTTTAAGAGACCTACCCTCACACTTACAACCAACAAGAAAATTAGACTCAATCAGCCAGACCTGAAAATTAAAGAAAACAGTAATATCCTCAAAAGAGCAACCATAATAGAATGGAGATTTTTATCCCCTAACTCAAGTTAGAAGCTTAAGTGCTAATTCTAAGATAATTTTGTTTTTATAAGGGTTTTGAAAACCTTTGGAGGGAAATATTTCCCAACTTTACGTAGTTTATAATGAAATCGTAAAATTGTTTGTCTTAAGTTTAAGGTTTGTTGTGGTTCTCTCTACGGCTCTAGTCATTGTTTTTACTATCACTAGCTACGTAACCTATATTAACTCCGGGGAAAAGCTTTCTGCATTTGAATGTGGATTTGACCCGCTGAGAAAAATGCGATCTCCTTTTTCCACTCGATTTTTTTTACTTGTCGTCTTGTTCTTAATTTTTGATGTTGAAATTGCTTTACTTTTCCCTGTACTAAGATCCCTGAGAAGTAAAAGCTCTGTTTTGTTACTAAGAAGAATCGGTCTTTTCCTAATAATCTTATTGGTTGGGATATTCCACGAGTGAAATGAGGGGGCTCTCGATTGAATTGGATCATGGACAGGTAAGCTAACCCTAAGCTATTGGGCTCATAACCCAACAATGGAATTATTTCCCCTGTTTAAAACTTTGTCATGATTAAACTACGGCTAAAACTAAACTTAGCATGGTAATTAAAGTAAACAAACTTGAGCAACCCAGCAAGAAACATTGAACCATATTAGGAATAATAATTCAATTACAGTTTTTAGACTTGACTAACTAGGTGCCAGCAGTCGCGGTCATACCTAGGAGTCTGCCATAGATTTCAAGCTAGCTAAATTTAAAATTCTATAAAGAAGTAAAATTTATATAGAACTAAAACCCTAAAAATTTTTGCACTAATTCTAGTTATAAACCGGGATTAGATACCCCGTTATATAGAACCAAAAACTGAGGCTTTAGCACTAAAACTTTACAGTTAAAACTAAAATGACATGGCGGCAGCTTTTAACTTCAGGGGAACTTACCAGATAAATGATAACCCGCAAGACACTCTACTTCTTCTAAAAGTTTGTATATCGTCGTCTTCAGAGCCTGTTTTAGATAAGCTCAAAATGTACCTAACAAAAAGACAGATCAAGACGCAGCCAATGAGGGAGTCAGTAAGGTGAGTTACAATGAAAAAATTCTTGGATTTAATTTTAAACCAATTAATAAAACCGGACTTGAAAGTAAAATTTAAAATAAATATTATTTGAATTATTTAAAAAGCTGTGCACAAATCGCCCGTCACTCTCGTTGAAAAAGGAGGTAAGTCGTAACATAGTAAGTGTACCGGAAGGTGCACTTGTCTGGGTAGTATACACTATTACTTCACCTTTTCGTGGTGAAAAAGAAAACTCTTTCTCCAGATTCCACCGTTACCTGAAAGCGAATTTCGCACTAAGTTTCGGCCTTAGTCCTGGGATTAGTTTATCCCTCAGGTGAATATGTTCACGGATTTGTTTTCGGCATTAGATTGTATGCAAATTGGATGACTATCAACTCTTTTATGGTTAATTCCAGCTGTTGTCGCCTCTGTTTTTATTATTTCGAACAGGTGAGGTCAGGCTTACCATAAAATTTTTTTGGCTTTATTATCCACTAACAGGGAAACCCGGCAGAAATCCCTGCCCGGAGTGCCCCTGTTAGTTTTCAGACTAATAGGATTTATCCTGTTTAGAAATTTGCTGGGGCTTGTCCCCTTCGTTTATGGAACAACAAGAAACATCTGAATTGTAGGATCTTTGGCATTAGTGTTTTGGGGCCTACTAATCCTTTCGGGTTGGGTTAAATTCCCGGTTGAATCCGCCGCTCACTTAGCCCCTGCGGGAGCTCCCGCAGCGCTTGTTCCCTTGCTAGTACTAATTGAAACTGTTAGAATTTGCATTCGACCCTTAACCTTAATGGTTCGACTAATTGCAAATATTAGGGCAGGACATATTATCATGGGCTTAATTGCTAATGCTTTGGCAGTATCTGCTCTTCATATTGGCGCATTAACCTTTGTAGTGCACGTGGGTTATAACATTTTTGAGGTTTTCGTGTGTTTTATTCAAGCCTATATTTTCTCTTTACTAGTTAAACTGTACAGAGAAGAGCACCCGGGGTACTAATATATTCAAAACAAAGTTTAATTTTAGGGTGAAGCTTTTATAGCATTTAACTGTTAATTAAAAGAAGCACTCAAGTGCCACCCTAACCATGCCACAATTAAGACCTATAATAGGATTTGTTTTTATAGTTGTAACACTTTTACTGTTCTTAACTTTCCTTTCAGGGATAGTTAGACACGTCTCTCCAGTCGAGAAAACAAAAGTTTTAGTGGAAAGAGACCCTTCATACATAATTTTTAAATTATGAAATGGCAGAATAATGCCTAAACTTTAAGCGTTTATCATGACCTACAGGTCTTTCATAATCTTTTCGGTGTTTTGGCACGAGAGAATTTGAGTCTCTAAGAGGGATTTTTCCCAAAAGATGAGCCCGCTTTTACTTGACTAGCAATTTATATATATTTTCTAAAGAGTTTGTGAGGGCTCCAAAAATTAAGGTAAAAGCGAATTTCCCTCGCCACCCCAAAAACCCTGTTTTTGATTGGGAAAATCTAGACGATTGCTAAAAATGGGTGGAGACCGATTAGCTTTGTTCTTACATCTCCAACACTTTTACTGTTCTTAACTTCCCTGTCAAGGGTAGTTAAACACGTCTTTTAACCAGAAAAGAGCTTCACCGGAAAGAGTCCCTTCATACATAATTTTAAATTGTGAAATCCCAAAATAATTCCTGGGCTTTAAGCCTCACCTTAACCCACAGGTCTTTCGCAGTATTCTCGGTGTTTTGGCACGAGAGAATTTAAGTCCCTAAGAGGTATTTCCCCAAAAAATAAGCCCACTTTTACTTGACTAACAATTTATATATATTTACTAAAAAGTTTGTCGAGGTTCCAAAAATTGAGGTAAAAGCGAATTTCCCTCGTTACCACAAAACCCCCGTTTTGATTGAGAAAATCTAGACGATTGCTAAAAAGTGGATGGGGGTCGATTGGCTTTGTTCTTACACCTGCAACACTCCTACTGTTCTTGGCCCTCCTCTAGGGGGTGATTAGACACGCCCCTGCAACCGAGAAACCAAGAATTTCAGTGGAAAGAGACCCTTCATGCATAATTTAAAATTGTGAAATCCCAAAATAATTCCTGGGCTTTAAGCGTCACCTTAACCCACAGGTCTTTCGCAGTATTCTCGGTGTTTTGGCACGAGAGAATTTAAGTCCCTAAGAGGTATTTCCCCAAAAAATAAGCCCACTTTTACTTGACTAACAATTTATATATATTTACTAAAAAGTTTGTCGAGGTTCCAAAAATTGAGGTAAAAGCGAATTTCCCTCGTTACCACAAAAACCCCCGTTTTGATTGAGAAAATCTAGACGATTGCTAAAAAGTGGATGGGGGTCGATTGGCTTTGTTCTTACACCTGCAACACTCCTACTGTTCTTGGCCCTCCTCTAGGGGGTGATTAGACACGCCCCTGCAACCGAGAAACCAAGAATTTCAGTGGAAAGAGACCCTTCATGCATAATTTAAAATTGTGAAATCCCAAAATAATTCCTGGGCTTTAAGCGTCACCTTAACCCGCAGGTCTTTCGCAGTATTCTCGGTGTTTTGGCACAAGAGAATTTAAGTCCCTAAGAGATATTTCCCCAAAAAATGAGCCCGCTTTTACTCGACTGACAATTTATATATATTTACTAAAAAGTTTGTCGAAGTTCCAAAAATTGAGGTAAAAGCGAATTTCCCTCCCCACCCCCAAAACCCCCGTTTTGATTGGGAAAATCTAGACGATTGCTAAAAAGTGGATGGGGGTCGATTGGCTTTGTTTTTACACCTGCAACACTCTTACTGCTCTTGGCTCCCCTCTAGGGGGCGGTTAGGACACACCCCTGCAACCGAGAAACCAAGAATTTCAGTGGAAAGAGACCCTTCCTGCATAGTTTAAAACTCTGAAATCCCAAAATAATTCCTGGGCTTTAAGCGTCACCTTAACCCACAGGTCTTTCGCAGTATTCTCGGTGTTTTGGCACGAGAGAATTTAAGTCCCTAAGAGGTGTTTCCCCAAAAAATAAGCCCACTTTTACTTGACTAACAATTTATATATATTTACTAAAAAGTTTGTCGAGGTTCCAAAAATTGAGGTAAAAGCGAATTTCCCTCGTTACCACAAAAACCCCCGTTTTGATTGAGAAAATCTAGACGATTGCTAAAAAGTGGATGGGGGTCGATTGGCTTTGTTCTTACACCTGCAACACTCCTACTGTTCTTGGCCCTCCTCTAGGGGGTGATTAGACACGCCCCTGCAACCGAGAAACCAAGAATTTCAGTGGAAAGAGACCCTTCATGCATAATTTAAAATTGTGAAATCCCAAAATAATTCCTGGGCTTTAAGCGTCACCTTAACCCACAGGTCTTTCGCAGTATTCTCGGTGTTTTGGCACGAGAGAATTTAAGTCCCTAAGAGATATTTCCCCAAAAAATGAGCCCGCTTTTACTCGACTGACAATTTATATATATTTACTAAAAAGTTTGTCGAAGTTCCAAAAATTGAGGTAAAAGCGAATTTCCCTCCCCACCCCCAAAACCCCCGTTTTGATTGGGAAAATCTAGACGATTGCTAAAAAGTGGATGGGGGTCGATTGGCTTTGTTTTTACACCTGCAACACTCCTACTGTTCTTGGCCCTCCTCTAGGGGGTGATTAGACACGCCCCTGCAACCGAGAAACCAAGAATTTCAGTGGAAAGAGACCCTTCATGCATAATTTAAAATTGTGAAATCCCAAAATAATTCCTGGGCTTTAAGCGTCACCTTAACCCACAGGTCTTTCGCAGTATTCTCGGTGTTTTGGCACAAGAGAATTTAAGTCCCTAAGAGGTATTCCCCCAAAAAATAAGCCCACTTTTACTTGACTAACAATTTATATATATTTACTAAAAAGTTTGTCGAGGTTCCAAAAATTGAGGTAAAAGCGAATTTCCCTCGTTACCACAAAAACCCCCGTTTTGATTGAGAAAATCTAGACGATTGCTAAAAAGTGGATGGGGGTCGATTGGCTTTGTTCTTACACCTGCAACACTCCTACTGTTCTTGGCCCTCCTCTAGGGGGTGATTAGACACGCCCCTGCAACCGAGAAACCAAGAATTTCAGTGGAAAGAGACCCTTCATGCATAATTTAAAATTGTGAAATCCCAAAATAATTCCTGGGCTTTAAGCGTCACCTTAACCCACAGGTCTTTCGCAGTATTCTCGGTGTTTTGGCACAAGAGAATTTAAGTCCCTAAGAGATATTTCCCCAAAAAATGAGCCCGCTTTTACTCGACTAACAATTTATATATATTTACTAAAAAGTTTGTCGAAGTTCCAAAAATTGAGGTAAAAGCGAATTTCCCTCCCCACCCCCAAAACCCCCGTTTTGATTGGGAAAATCTAGACGATTGCTAAAAAGTGGATGGGGGTCGATTGGCTTTGTTTTTACACCTGCAACACTCTTACTGTTCTTGGCTCCCCTCTAGGGGGCGGTTAGACACACCCCTGCAACCGAGAAACCAAAAATTTTAGCCGAAAGAGACCCTTCCTGCATAGTTTAAAACTCTGAAATCCCAAAATAATTCCTGGGCTTTAAGCGTCACCTTAACCCACAGGTCTTTCGCAGTATTCTCGGTGTTTTGGCACAAGAGAATTTAAGTCCCTAAGAGATATTTTCCCAAAAAATGAGCCCGCTTTTACTCGACTAACAATTTATATATATTTACTAAAAAGTTTGTCGAAATTCCAAAAATTGAGGTAAAAGCGAATTTCCCTCGCCACCCCAAAAACCCCCGTTTTGATTGTGAAAATCTAGACGATTACTAAAAAGTGGACGGGGGTCGATTGACTCTGTTCTTAGCTCTCCTCTAGGAAGCGGTTAGACACGTTCCTGCAACCCGTAAACCAAAAATTTTAGCCGAAAGAGACCCGTCATACACAATTTTAAGTTATGAAATCCTGAAATAATTCCTGGGCTTTAAGCGCCACCTTAACCTACAGGTTTTTCGCAGTATTCTCCGTGTTTTGGCACGAGAGAATTTAAATTCCTAAGAGATATTTCCCCAAAAATGATCCCACTTTTACTTGACTAACAATTTATATATATTTACTAAAAAGTTTGTCGAAGTTCCAAAAATTGAGGTAAAAGCGAATTTCCCTCGTTACCCCAAAAACCCCCGTTTTGATTTGGAAAATCTAGACGATTACTAAAAAGTGGACGGGGGTCGATTGGCTTTGTTCTTACATCTCCAACATTTTTCTTGGTCTTAGCTTTCCTATAAAGGGTAGTCAGGCACGCTCCTGCAACCAAGAACCCGAAAATTTTAGTGAAAATAGACCCTTAATACGTTATTTTTAAACCATGGAACGGCAGAATAAAGCCTGAACTTTAAGCCTTTATCATGACTCACAAGTCTTTTGTAATCTCTTCGATGTTTTGGTACAACAGAATCTGAGTCCCTAAAAAAATTTTTCTAAAAGATGAGCCCGCTTTTGGTTAACTAACAGTGTACGCACACACAGACATACACACACAATTGATGAAAAGCTTGTTTTAACCCCAAAAATCTAGACGATTGCTAAAAAGTAGGGGAGCCCCGATTTTAAGATTGCAACTTAATGTTTTTATTAAACTACTACTTCAAGGTTTCGGTTAAGGGTAACAATGTTGTCCCCGGTTCCACAGACCAGAATTTTATTTTAAACTAACCCTTAAACTATCTTCAGTCTGGTTTATTCAGCCCTTTTACTTGGAAGGTAAATGTACATAATTATACTTACTGAAGATCTAAACTCTAAGTCAATAAAATCCCTAAGTCCAACTGCTTCAACCACAATGGGCATAAAAGAGTGGTTAGCGCCGCAAATTTCAGAGCATTGACCGTAATAAACCCCAGGCTTTTCTACAAACATTCTAAAGCTATTTAATCGGCCGGGAACCGCATCTATTTTTACCCCTATAGAAGGTAAAGCCCAAGCATGAAGCACATCGGCAGAAGTTGCAATAACTGTTGTTTCCATCTGATACGGAACAACCGCACGATTATCAACTTCTAACAGTCGATACTCCCCTATTTCAAGGTCCCTTTCAGGCACTATATAGGAGTCAAACCTTCCTCTATCACACAAGGGAAGTTCGTACCTTCAGTACCACTGGTGCCCAGTAGCTTTTAAAATTAAACCTAGTCCGGTTTGTTCGTCTAACAAGTAAAGTAGTCGAAGAGAAGGCAAAGCTAGTCAAACAAGAAGAAATGACGGTAGAATAGTTCAAACAGTCTCCAAAGTTTGAGCCTCCAAAACAGTGCGGGAAGTTCAAGTATTTATTAGAAATTTAACTCCGACATAGGCCACAAAAGTAGAAATCCCAATTAATAGGACTAATCCATGATCATGAAACAAAAACATTTCCCTCTGGATAGGGGAAGCAGGGTCTATAAAATACAGCTGACCTCAAAATCTCATCAAACAGAAGAATTAATCTATATTAACATCTTCAGTGTCATGCTTTACATTAAGCTATCTGTTTCACCAACCGCAACGTTGTTGCATCTAAAGCTTGACAAGCTTTTATTTTAATTAAACTAGATTGATAATTAGCTAAGAAATTAGTTTCAATCACGCAGACGGCATTCTAACTAAAATTAGATAAAGAAGAAAATACAAGATAGTTATAGGCACAGCTAATGTGATGTAAGGCTCTTCAATAGGGCAAGCCCCTAATCAAGTTAAAATTAAAAAAACTGCTAACAGATTTCAGAAAAAGAATTGATATAAGGGAGTAAATGAAGAGGGTATTATTTTACCGCTGGCCCTAGCGGGAAGAACATATAAAATTGCAATAGAAGCCACAAGAGCAATTACCCCCCCTAACTTGTTTGGAATACACCGCAAAATAGCATAAGCAAAAAGAAAATATCACTCTGGCTGAATGTGCACAGGAGTAACCATAGAACTAGCCTCATTAAAATTTTCAGGGTCACCTAAGATGAAGGGATAAAAAAACCCTAGTCTTACAAACATAACAGCCACCACCAAAAACCCAACAATATCCTTTCAAGTAAAGTAAGGGTGGAAAGGAATTTTCCTAACATGATGAGTTTCCCCTAAGGGGTTTGTTGAACCTTTCTCATGTAAAAACAAAAGATGAAGGCCCCTAAGACCAGCAACTAGAAAGGGTATAATAAAATGAAGGGAAAAGAATCGATTTAAAGTAGATTGACCAACAGAAAACCCCCCTCACACCCACTCTACAGCGGGGCCTCCGATGTAAGGAACAGCACTAATAAGATTTGTAATTACAGTTGCCCCTCAAAAAGACATTTGACCTCAAGGTAAAACATAACCAACAAAAGCTGTCCCCATTCTCACGAAGAAGATGGTTACCCCCACTATTCATGTGTGGGGCTGGGTAATATATCTCTGGTAATACAGCCCTCGGCCAATGTGCATGTATAAGAAAACAAAAAATAAAGAAGCCCCATTAGCGTGAAGGTTCCGAAACAACCACCCTCCTGGGATATCTCGAATAATATGAATAACTGAAGCAAATGTGTTAGTTATATCGGCAGTGTAGTGCATAGAAAGGAATAACCCTGTTACAATTTGTATGCCTAACAAAACTCCCAAAATTGACCCACCATTCCACCAAATCGAAAATCTTATAGGCCTTGGAAGACCTATTAAAGCTTCCGCTGGATTTATTTGACGAACTTTATACATTAAAAATTTAAAGAACTTAAAGAAGAGACATAATCATTACTACGAAGACGAAGAACCCTAACTAAAAGGGACAACCCAAGAGCTGCCTCACAAGCCGCGAAGGTAAGTAAAACCAGTAGATAGTGTATCCTCTGCCCTGAAAGCCTCAAAGCTCCAAAGAAAAGCAATAACAGTCTCAATATTAAACCTTCCAGTCTAATTAAAACCCTCAAGATTCGAGCATTTAATTTTGCGTATCTAAATAATGAAGAGGCAACCCCTAACCAGGAAATTTTTACTAGAAACAACAAAGTCGGAATAACTCATTTCAGGCTTTGAAGGCCAAAGGTTTGTTTTATTTAACCTACAACTTTATACAAGGGGTATATAACCATAAATAGATTTACAATCTACCACCTATTATCGGCCACCAAAATATTAAAATCCAATTAGCATAACCAAGCACAGACTAGCCAGCGAGAACGGCAGAAATGACTTTCAACAAAGTATTATCAACAAGTCATATCGATAACGGGGGTATGCACCACGCACAAGTAAAAACATGATAGATAAAATCAAAATTTCTAAAGTTAAAGTGATGGGCCCTAAAAAAGTTCTGCTTAAAAATCAAATAGCAGATGCTATGCACATAAATAAAATACTTGCATACTCTGCTAAAAAAATCATTGCAAATAAAGCACCTGTAAATTCAATATTAAAACCCGATACAATTTCAGATTCCCCCTCTGCAAAGTCAAATGGGGCTCGATTTGTCTCAGCTACAGTGCTCGTGAATCACACCCCTGCCAGCGGAATTATTAAAACAGTAATCGGAAAAGAAATTGAAGAAGCCTCATCCCAAGAACAAGTGTTCAACAAAAAAACAGGAAATAACAAAACCAAAAGTATTCTGACTTCATAAGAAATTGTTTGAGCTGCCGCCCGTAAGGCACCTAAAAAAGCATATTTGGAGTTTGAGGCCCATCCCGCTAATATTGTACCATAAACATTTAGGGCTGTAACACAAAAAAACAATAAAACCCCCCAAGCAATAAACTTGTACCTCAGTCTAGAAGGGTAAAGATGCCAAAGAGCTAAAGCCAGAGTTAGTCTTAAAGCTGGGGCAAATACAAAAATATAAACGTTTCTTCCATAAGGCAACAAACCTTCTTTAATAAAAAGTTTTAAAGCATCTGCCAAAGGCTGAGCAAGACCAGCAATTCCAGCTTTATTGGGACCCTTTCGAGTTTGAACGTAACTTAATATTTTACGCTCTAGAACTGTATAAAAAGCGACCCCTAGAATAATACATAAACAGGTTAAAATTCTAATAATTAAATATTGAAACATAAATAACAAGAGATAAACAAAATCTTAAAGACACTAAGAGCCGAGAATTCGGTCAAATAGATTCCTGTGAAAAAAAAGAACCATTAATGTAAAATTTCTTTTTGATAATATAATAGGGCTCTAACCAACCATAATCAAGAACTCCAGTCGACGAAATGAACCTAGAAAAAGCCTTTGGGCTTCCGTAAACCAGGGGGGTTAAAAAAAATAAGGTTGATAGAGCAAACCTTTTCATTCTTGTCCGGATAGCTACTAGCCCAAAGAAAATTCCAGTCATTGTAATCACATTGATTAGCGTCGTCCTAGCAGCCGGAATAAACACATATTCTAACGTAGAAACATCTAATCTTGAGATGAACTCACCCCCACAAACAGCCCCTAGTCCCAGGATAAAAACGGGCATAAAGGTATAAACATCTGTGCACCCCGAAACTAAAGGGCTTCCTGATTTTCCTCAAACAACTCCCTTTAAAGTTCGAAACACGTACTTAGCTGTTATGAACGTCGCAATTATTATGACAATCACCCTAACCATATTGATAGGGTTAGACATCATAAGCTCTAAAATTAAATGTTTAGAGTAAAAGGCCCTTATGAATGGAGCACCTACCAAACATAAACTTCTTACAGTAAACATCAAAGAGGTAAAAGGCATACTCAACCCCAACCCTCCTATTTGTCGAACATCTTGACTGCCGAATGTCATCATCAGGATGTGGCCTGCCGCCAGAAACAGTAAAGCCTTAAATAAAGCATGAGTAAACAAGTGAAATAACCCAAGGGCCGGAAAATTTATCCCCAACCTAAATACTATTACCCCCAACTGCCTAAGAGTAGAAAGAGCAATTACCTTTTTAATGTCGTTTTCGAAAGTTGCAGCTCATCCCCCTAATAGACAAGTCACAGACCCACAGAGTAGAAGAACCCTGCAAATTTCTGGACTTAAACAAGTTCTGTGCCTTAAACGAATAACAATAAAAATCCCTGCCGTAACAAGAGTTGAAGAGTGCACTAAAGCCCTCACAGGAGTTGGGGCTGCTATCGCAGCAGGAAGCCAGGAACTAAAGGGAAACTGTGCCCTCTTAGTTAAAGCTGCCACACATAAAAGTATTACAGCCCCCGAAGAATAAAAAAAATTATCTCTAAACCTAAAAACAGTAAATTGACCTGCACAGCAAAACAAGAAGAAGGAAAGAACAATAATTACATCCCCAATACGATTAATTATTAAAGTCTGAAATCCGGCCATCTGAGATTCACCCCTTTCATAATAAATAATTAAGGCAAAAGAGGTAATCCCTAGCCCATCTCACCCTAAAAGGAGAAAGAAAATAGAACCAGAAAAAATCAAAAAGTTTATTGAAATAACAAAGGAAAGTAAGATTCAGATAAATCGAGTCGAAAATGGATCCTCTTCCATATACTTTCTAGCAAAAAAGAAAACTCTACCAGAAATTAAAGTGACAACTATTCTGAAAGAAATTCTAATTTTATCAAAAATAAAAGAAAAGGTGAATGGAATCCCAGATAAACTGAATATTTCAAATTCAAAAATTTGGACTTGTGAACCTAAAATAAACAAATAGCCTAAAAAAAACATTCAAATAGAATATCTGAATAATAACATAGAAAATTTTAAAGTCTTAAGTCTTTTCATTTGCAACAATAGCCCTTCCTACACCTGAAACTCGAACCACAACTAAAAGCATAGCTAAAAGTAGCACTACCAAAAACAAGAAAATAGAAACATTTCTAGCTTCAACTAAGCTTGCACCACACCCCCTAGTTCTACCCCCTAAAACTTTTAAGGGTAAAGAAAAGCTTCCCCTAAAGGAGAAGCACAAAAATGCTGTAGCTAGTACTAGTAAAACCCTATCCAATTGAATTCTAATTGGGAAATTTCTTCTAACTAAACAAATATAAATAAACAACACTAACAACCCTCCAACATAAATTAAACCTAGAATATAAGAATACCAAAAACTCCCAAAAACAGACAAAGCCACAACAAATCTTAGCCTAATAACTATTAAAATTCCAATTAACCTCACCGGACTGTAAAATACAGGAAAGCTAATGACCAGAACTGATAAAATCAGAAATAATACTTTCACAGTTCAAAAATGACTATTCAGCCATCCTCTAACTCCCAAAGTTAGTGTTCTAGGAAAACTCTTTTTGACTGGTACTAGAGCGTAAAAGCTCTCTGTTTAGTTGCAAACCAAACCTTCTAAATAAAGTATAGTAACGACTAATATATTAAATATTATAAGTTGATCCTAAATCAAGCGCATTTTTCTGCCAAGTCAATTAATTAAAAAACAACTCAATCCTTTCGTACTAGAGTCATATAATAAAAAGATAGAATCTGACCTGGCTTACGCCGGTCTGAACTCAGATCATGTAGGAATTAAAGTTCGAACAGAACCCACACAGCAAACGGCTGGCCTGCTAGTTTCCTAGTCCAACATCGAGGTCACAAACTCAATAGTAGAATTATGCTGTTATCCCTCAGGTAATTTATCCTTACTTAATATAATCGGCATGTTTTGTAGGAAAGTTTTGAATATTTCCATGTCGCCCCAACAAAATCACAAAGTTAATTAAACTTCTTAAAAACAAATTCTAAGGGTCTTCTCGTCCCTTTTTCTCACCCAAGCTTTTTCACTTGGACAGTAAATTCAACATAATAATCTTGAGACAGCTAGACCAGGTTATCCCATTCATACCTGACTCCATTTAAAAGCCAACTGATTACGCTACCTTAGCACGGTCAGAGTACCGCGGCCATTCATACTAATTCACATTGGGCAGGTTAAACCAACAATATCGTCTAATGGCTATGTTTTTGTTAAACAGTCCAAGTCTATATTTGCCGAGTTCCTTAAGACTATTTTTTACTAAAAAGTTTTAATGCATAAACAAATTTTAGTTTTATTAAAATTATTACTAATTTAAACATTATTAATTCACAGACAAATTACTATGAAAAGTTAAGTAGTTATTAGATTTTTAAAATGATTAATTAATTGTTTGAATTTTATCTAAGAGTTTAACCCTAGAAAGTTTCGTGTCACTTTTAATCCTAACTATGTAAAACCTGAACATTTTACATCTCACCTAACAGCACTAAATGCTTTTCCTTAACTTCCAGATACCCTAAGAATTGAAAGGCATTTCACCCCTATTTACTAGTCTAAGGCCCATATTGCTACATAAGTTTTTACTCTAAGAAGGGCTAGTAAATGGCTCTTCTTAATTCGGGAATAATTAAATAATTATATTATTGTTTAACCATTATACAAAAGGTAAGATAAACAAAGTGTTTAATACTAAAAAATTCCATTACAGTAAAATTTAAGATAAACATAAATTGCTAAATATTTATTATAATAAAAACGCCATTTAATAAATGGATCTTCTCAATGTAACTGAGATGTAATAATACTTCATTTTCTTTAATTACAAGAAACAGAAGTTTCTGTGTTTCTATGGAAATCTAAAGGTAACACATCATCTCACTCACGCGAAATTGACGGTGCCTTAGAAAACAGAACCCTTCGTTGAGACTGTAGAGCTTCTCAAAGCAAGAAAATAAACATAAGAACGGCGAAAATAGAAAATAGAGACCCAAAAGAAGAAACTTGATTTCACTTGTAGTAAGCATCAGGATAATCCGAATATCGCCGTGGCATCCCTGCCAACCCTAAGAAATGCTGAGGAAAGAAAGTCACATTTACCGCAGTAAACATAACAAAAAAATGAGCCTTAGCTCAACGATCATGAAGGGTTACACCTGTTATTATAGGAAATCAATAAACGAACCCTCCAAAAATTGCAAAAACAGCTCCTATTGACAAAACATAGTGAAAGTGGGCCACCACATAATAAGTATCGTGCAACACGATATCTAGTGAGGAATTCGATAAAATAATGCCGGTTAAGCCGCCTAATGTGAATAAGAAGATAAACCCCAGCACCCAGTACATTGCAGCCGTTATTGGTCCTCGTTTGCCATACAGGGTTATTAACCACCTAAAAATTTTAATACCCGTAGGCACCGCAATTACCATAGTAGCAGCTGTAAAATAAGCTCGAGTGTCAACATCTATCCCCACTGTGAACATGTGATGAGCCCATACAATAAATCCTAATACTCCAATCGAAATTATAGCATAAATTATCCCTAGAGTCCCGAAAGCAGGCTTTGAAGTGAAATTCCTAAGAATATGGGACACTATCCCAAAACCCGGTAAAATTAAAATATACACTTCAGGGTGCCCAAAAAACCAAAACAAGTGTTGGTATAAAATTGGATCCCCACCCCCAGAAGGATCAAAAAATCTTGTGTTAAAATTTCGGTCAGTTAAAAGTATAGTAATTGCACCGGCCAAGACAGGCAGAGACAACAACAACAAGAAAGCTGTCACTAGAACTGATCACACAAATAATCTCAATCGATCGAAAGTTATTTCCGGCGATCGTATATTGTAAATTGTAGTAATAAAATTAATAGCACCTAATAAAGAAGATATCCCTGCTAAATGTAGGGAAAAAATTGCTAAGTCAACAGAACATCCCCCATGCCCAACAGCACCGGAAAGAGGGGGGTATACAGTTCATCCTGTCCCTGCCCCTCCTTCTATTAAAGTAGAAGACATTAATAGTATAAAGGAAGGAGGTAATAACCAGAATCTTATATTGTTTATTCGAGGAAATCTTATATCCGGTGCCCCAATTAAAAGGGGAACCATCCAGTTACCGAAACCACCAATTATAAGTGGTATTACCATAAAAAAAATTATCACGAACGCGTGAGCTGTAACAATCACATTATATAAGTGGTCATCACCTAGAAGTGCCCCTGCAGTCCCCAACTCAAACCGAATTAATAGCCTTAACCCGGTACCAGCTAGACCGCATCACATTCCAAGAAGAACATATAAAGTTCCAATATCTTTATGATTAGTTGAAAATAATCATCGCACACAACCCGGGAGCTTAAACCTCATAAATAGATTAAAAATCTATCACTTTTATCAGTCACCGAATTAAAATCTAACAATAAATAGTGCTCCTAAGAATCTTGCTAAAGATATACAAACCACAACAGCTAATTTAGAAGTTAACCTATCTTCTGATTCTAAATAGAAAGAATAAAAAAATTTTAGGTAGAAGAAAAGTCTTATAACTGAACCAAACAGCGGAAGGGCTACGAACCATCAATAGCCCCTAAGAATTAAAACTGCCTTTAGAACGCCTCACTTACCAACAAACATTACAAAGGGAGGTAGCCCACTCATAGACAGCACCATTATCCCGGATAAAAAATATTCTCCCTTATTTAGAAAGACCAATAATAGTATTAACCTAAAACAATAAATAGAAAAGTAAACTCAGAACCCGCCAGAGACAGCTCCCACCGCAACCCAACCTCTGTGTGTAATAGAAGATGCCCCTAATATAGGAGCAATTTTAGTTTGATTCAACCCAATAGTAGCCCCAACAATGGCACTTAGACCCCCCAAAGTAAACACTAAACCGTGGAATTCTGGTAATCTTTCTATTAAATTTATAAGAAGCATGAAAGGGGCAAGTTTTTGTCATGTAAGAACCAAGAACATTGAGTACCAGTTTAAACCCGAAATCACACTAGGAACCCAAAAATGGAAGGGGAAGATACCCAACTTTATAGCTAATCCTAATATAAAAATAACACTTGAGTATGACCTTCTTATTATGAAAGGCAATATAAATTTTATAACACCACCACACATTAATAACCCCCTTCCTGCTGCCTGGATACAAAAATATTTTAAAGCCGACTCTCTTCTGAGAGTTGAGATGCCCTTTCCCTCTCTAACCAGAAGAGGAATTAGCCCGAGGAATGAGAGTTCAATTCCCACTCAACAAATCAATCAATTAGACGAGGAAACAGCTACTGCCGGCCCTAAAATTATTAACAAGTAGAATAGAAAGTTCCCTGTAGACACAGAATAGCGGGAGAAAATCCCATGATTGTCAACATCAATGACACCCGTTCATCCGGCGGCTATTCCTTTATTTTGTAACCCAATAAGGGTTTTAGGGTTCTAAACCATATTCTTTTATATGGGACATCCTTTCCATTTGGTTGAATACAGACCCTGGCCTTTGCTGGGGTCTTTTGGCATCTTATGCATGCCAGTTGGACTAGTTATATTTATTAAAAAGGGAGATTTCATGCTAATAACCTTAGGAGTTGTAGTCACGACTATTATTGCCTATTTATGGTGGCGTGATATTGTTCGAGAGTCTACCCTTCAGGGACTACATAACAAAAAAGTAGTAATAGGATTGAAAATGGGATTTGTACTTTTCATTGTATCTGAAGTCTGTTTGTTTTTTTCATTCTTTTGGGCTTTTTTTCACAGGAGACTGGTGCCTACTATAGAAATCGGGTCAATATGACCTCCTGCTGGAATTGCAGTTCTATCCCCATTTCAAGTACCTTTATTAAACACCTCTGTTTTACTTTTGTCTGGGGTTAGTGTAACATGAGCTCACCATAGACTAGAGGGAAACAACAATAAAAGAGCTCTTCAAGGGCTGCTAGTGACAGTAGTACTTGGAGTGTATTTTTTGTCCCTCCAATACGGAGAATACGCCGAAACTGCCTTTTCTATTGCTGACAGGGTCTACGGATCTACTTTCTTTATTGCGACAGGATTCCACGGAATGCACGTTCTTGTCGGTGCAACCTTTTTATTTATCTGTTTGCTCCGAATAATGTCTTTACATTTTAATGGGGCTCATCATCTTGGATTTTTAAGAGCTGCATGGTACTGACATTTTGTCGACGTGGTTTGACTGTTCTTGTATGTTAGAATTTACTGGTGAGGATCTTTCTGAAATAGCTTAAATAAAGC
>CAXHKG010000037.1:0-52291 GCA_964016985.1 Anodontia alba | reverse complement strand
GCTCGCACTACATCGTGTACAGGTTTGTTTTGATGCTTTCTCTCAGGGACGCGTTCGTCGATGTATTTAAAGTAAGTGGGTCAGCTTTGTCATACCATTTTTCTGTTTCACGGAAAGCGTAAAGTCTACAACTATGGCAGATACAGCAGTAGCACCGGCAGCAACGCCAAAAGCAGCGAAGAAAAAGGCCGCAGCAAAGCCGAAAAAGCCTGCAGCACATCCAAAGTACAGTGAGATGATCCAAGCTGCAGTGAGTAGCCTGAAAGAAAGGGGAGGTTCATCAAGACAAGCCATTCTGAAGTACATCTGTGCTAACTACAAGGTTGGAGACGAGAAATCGGCCAACAGCCACCTGAAGTTGGCATTGAAAGCTGGTGTCAAGAATGGTTCTTTGAAGCAGTCTAAGGGAACAGGAGCTTCTGGATCTTTCCGTCTTGGTGAGGCAAAGAAGAAGAAGCCTGCAAAGAAGGCAGCTAAACCAAAGGCAGCTAAACCAAAGAAGGCCAAGTCTCCAAAGAAGGCAAAGAAGCCCGCAGCAAAGAAAGCCGTAAAGAAGACTGCAGCAAAGAAAGCAGCCAAGCCGAAAAAAGCAAAGACCCCAAAAAAGGCTGCGAAGAAAGCAACCAAATCTCCTAAGAAGGCCAAGGCAGCCAAACCAAAGAAGGCAAAGACTCCAAAAAAGAAGGCTGCAGCAAAGAAGTAAGAATTTCACGTGCTTCGCATTCGTCATCCAAAAAAAGGTCCTTTTCAGGACCATTCAAAAGTCCAGAAAGATGATCATTATTTTGTTTTGTTTTATACTATACAAAAGTTGCTCTCTTGTTAAAAATGCATACTTCTGTCCCTCCCTCGCCCCCTTTCTTGCATATAGCTGGTCTCCTATGCACAACAATACAACATAAACGCGCAAATACTTACCTAACCTTGTTCCCTCCATCCTCCACAGAGAAAATACTCAGACAAAACAGATAGACAGACATAAATACCGGTTCCAGTCCTATATGCCGAAGGCCCGATAGTCCGAATATGGGAAATAGCTGCAAACCCAGACCCAGACCTACCTGTAACCAATGTTTTTGGTATCCTTTTGAAGCTCATACACCGGTTACATCTCAGTATTATAAAAGAATGTTAATTCGAAAATGTCCAACACTCTGAAATAGTTGGTAATGAAAACCCCTTAACCTGCCTATAAGCAATGGGTTTTTAGCCTTTCGGACTATCGGGCCTTCGGCATATTGGGTGACCACAGTGTCAGCTGCAGCAAGAAACAATTATAAAAGTAAAAAAAAAAAAAAAAACAAGAAAAAACAGCAATAAGAGGCGGTGGCGCAGCAGCAGCAGCAAGAAACAATAGCAACAAGAACAACATTGTATTGTTTTATATCCTGGTATGTTTTTTTTTTTTTTTTTTTTTTAATTTTATTCTTTTGTTTTATTATTATTATTATTATTATTATTATTATTACTACTACTATTTATTTATTTTTTTTTTTTATATAAGAATTCTTTCTTTTTTTACAACAACAACAACAACAATTATCATCATCATGGTTATATTTATTACTACTATTATCATCACATCCTTAACCTTAACTTTTCACATGGCTTTGCTTAAGCATAAGGTGGATTGAAATTGTACTTTTTTCTACCAATCAGGTAGCTGACTTTTTAGCCAATCGTAGCACCCGGCTTATGTTGGTATTGACCAATCAGCGATAACGCCTTTCTCCAAAACAAAAGTGACCTACATTCGGTCACTTCATTTCTTGTCTACATCTCGTAAGATACAGACGTCTTTGACTTCGAAATGGCTCGTACAAAGCAGACCGCTCGTAAATCTACCGGAGGAAAGGCTCCAAGAAAGCAGCTTGCTACCAAAGCTGCCCGCAAGAGTGCTCCCGCAACCGGCGGTGTGAAGAAACCACACAGATACAGGCCCGGAACCGTTGCGCTTAGAGAAATTCGTCGTTACCAGAAGAGCACAGAGCTTTTGATCAGAAAGTTGCCCTTCCAGCGACTTGTACGTGAAATCGCTCAGGACTTCAAGACCGATCTCCGATTCCAGAGCTCTGCTGTTATGGCACTGCAGGAAGCTAGCGAGGCCTACTTAGTTGGTCTGTTCGAGGACACCAACTTGTGCGCTATTCACGCCAAGCGTGTTACCATCATGCCCAAGGACATCCAGCTTGCCCGCAGAATCCGCGGAGAACGTGCTTAGGTAACTGGCATTGCCTTTTCACACATAACGGCCCTTTTTAGGGCCACACAAAATGTCAAGAAAGGATGCTGTATATGTTGTCTTCCATACACACCTTCCACATACAAATCTATTTTAATGTATTGTACGAGAAACAGGCTGTAGGATATTATCCCCACCCCACTCTGTCAGAACGAATAACATAATACACCTAGCCCCTTATACATTTGATACATTGCATTAGGTTTCTAATCCAAACGCAGAGAATGACTGTCAGCGTGCAGAAAATACCATAACAGAACAATTCCATACACTAATGCTGATTCCATACACTAATGCTGATACATTATTAATAAGTAGGCTATTTTGTTAAGAACGTTGTGTCTGAATAGACTTACACTTAAGCGTTAGCACGCACGCACGCACATACACACACGTCCGCGCTCGCACGCACGCAGGCAGGCGCGCTCGCTCGCGCGCGCGCGCGCGCACACACACAGCGCGCGCACACGCACACACACACACACACACACACACACACACACACACACACACACACACACCTACACACCTTTTTTGAGTCATTTTTTTTTTTTTTTTTTTTTTTAACGCTCATTTAATGGAAAAGAAAAGTGATTTACTTCGATGTGTTGTGTTTTGTTTACATTTTAGCATTGAACCAATCATATCACGAAGATCAAATTTGGTGCTTTCGCACAGGTACGATGTGTTCTTGTATAAATATTCAACTACAGGCATGGCTGACCCATTTTCTGATCTATCAGGCAACAGTCAACATGTCAGGAAGAGGAAAAGGAGGAAAGGGTTTGGGTAAAGGAGGCGCCAAGCGTCACAGGAAAGTTCTTCGTGACAACATCCAGGGTATCACTAAACCAGCTATTCGTCGTTTGGCTCGCAGAGGAGGTGTAAAGAGAATCTCTGGTCTCATCTACGAGGAGACACGCGGCGTCTTGAAAGTGTTTTTGGAAAACGTTATCCGCGACGCAGTCACCTACACCGAACATGCCAAAAGAAAGACCGTCACTGCTATGGATGTAGTCTATGCTCTTAAGAGACAAGGCAGGACTCTGTACGGATTCGGAGGTTAAGTGTCTCAGAGCAGATACCTGTAAAACAACGGCCCTTATTAGGGCCACAAAATATTTTAGAAAGTAGATCTCTATGCATGTTTTGCTTAAACACCATCGTCTTACACACTACTTCGTAGTTACTTACTGTTGTGCCATAAGAGCAAAAGAGAAACCCACTCAACTACCAACTCCATACACGCACCCAACGACTGCCTCCATATTTGTTTTGCTGACATCTATCTGGCCCCGTTATTACAACCCAGTACTGTATCTGGATCTACAAACAACTTATCGCATAATTACAGAATCTACTTTCTAAAATATTTTGTGTCCGTATTACTATTAAGAACCTTCCTTTTTTTTTTTTTTTTTTTTTTTGTACAGAAGCTAGTCCTGCCTTGCCTCTTAAGTGCATCGACCACATTCAGAGCAGTGACGGTTTTGCCAAGAACTTGCAGTAAAACAAAGGGGACGCAGAGGACGCGATTGAGTGTATGTGGTGCATTTCTATCTACACCGTGTTTCAAGAGAAATATTTGTAGTATCTGAGATCGGAAGTATGGAGATTATTATTTCTGCACTCCGTTACACTTTTGTTGCATTTTGTTTATCCAATCAGAAAATTGTTGCTCTCTTTAGCGGAGGAGTAAATATAGGTCAATCCTATTGCCGCAATATATAACTGAAAGGGACCACGTTGCGACTTTATTCTATAGTATTGTATATCGTGCAACACTATGCCACCCAAGGGAGTCGCAAGTAAAGGAGCCAAGAAGGCTGCCACCAAGGCAAAGGCCGCAAGATCAACAGACAAGAAAAGGAGGAGGAGAAGGAGGGAATCCTACAGCATCTACATCTACAAAGTCTTGAAGCAGGTGCACCCAGACACCGGCGTTTCCAGCAAGGCTATGTCTATTATGAACAGCTTTGTGAACGACATCTTCGAGAGAATTGCAGCTGAGGCTTCCAGGCTAGCTCACTACAACAAACGATCAACAATCACTAGTCGGGAAATTCAGACAGCAGTGCGTCTTCTTTTACCCGGTGAACTCGCTAAGCACGCAGTTAGCGAGGGTACTAAGGCCGTCACCAAGTACACCAGCAGCAAGTAAGCTATTCGTCTTACTTCAATTAAAACGGCCCTTTTTAGGGCCATCATATAGTCCCGAAAGGATAATCGTATGAATCGCTTTTGTCATTTGTCTTGTATGTATGTATGTATTTATTATAAGAAAATAAAGAATCGCACGATCTCCATTCGATTGGTTTGCCTTTTTTCTCTCCTTTTGACATCACTCAGAAAGACGTTTATTGCTTGGCGTTTTATTAATTCTACATGAAAACATTTACTTCTGATTGACCACATCTTATCAGAAATCATTTGTCTTTTTGCGTGTTTGGTTCTCAGATAAAATCGAATACCCTCAATATGGCTATGCAGTTGTGTATGATAACGCGTCTTTTGACTTTTTTTCTTCTTTCTTTTTTTTTTTTTTTTTTTTTTTTTTTTTATCATTATTTAAGAAAGATGTTTTTACTTTGCTAAATTTGAATTATTGATGTTTCACAACGATATATTTTGCTACATTTGAATTATTGATGTTTCAGAACAATATATTTTGCTATATTTGAATTATTGATGTTTGACAACAATATACTTTGCTACATTTGAATTGTTGATGTTTCACAAACAATATATTCTGCTCAGTTTGAATTATTGATGTTTCACAAACAATATATTCTGCAACATTTGAATTATTGATGTTTCACAAACAATATATTCTGCTACATTTGAATTATTGATGTTTCACAAACATATATTTTGCTACATTTGAATTATTGATGTTTCACAACAATATATTTTGCTACATTTGAATTATTGATGTTTCACAAACAATATATTTTGCTACATTTGAATGAAACTACTGACAACTGCCCTTCTTGAATCAGCAGAAGGGAGAGAATGACCGTAGAAAATATTTCATGATCAATCTCCACGAAATAAAGTTGCGACCTCGGCTGGGGTTGAACCCGGGACCTCCTGGTCTCCAGTCGGACGGCGCATCCAACTGAGCCACCGAGGCCGGCCTTTGCTACATTTGAAATATTGATGTTTCACAAAAAAAAAAAAAAAAAAAAAAAAAAAAAAAACAGAAAAAATTGAACAAGCAGGACAATATAGTGAAAAATTTCAGAACAAGAACAAGTAGAACTTATTGAAAATCTGCCTCCAAATTATTTACCCTACAGATTTCTGCATAATGTGCATACATTTTTTTTTACTATGGAGAAAAAGCAAGAATATTTTATGAGAAAATTTTAAAAAAAAAATTTACCTAAAAACAGAAATACAGAGAAGGTAAAAGAAAACGTGCAAATATATTCTGAATTTGAAGAGAAGAAAATTTTCAAACATCGTACGTGAGGGAAGACAACGTAACCGAATTGATTATGAAAGGTTTATTCTCATTGGCTGATTTTTTTTGTTTCGATGGCTCTCGTTGTATTGTTGCTGTAAGTAGGTCAATCCGGTTCTGAGGTATAAAAGGAAAGCTCGCCTGCCTCGCCTTCATACACGTTCAACACAAAGAACTGTCTAACTGTCATCATGTCTGGTCGTGGAAAGGGAGGAAAAACTAAGGGAAAGGCCAAGAGCCGTTCGTCTAGGGCTGGACTTCAGTTCCCAGTAGGAAGAATCCACCGTCTTCTGAGGAAAGGCAACTATGCCGAGCGAGTAGGAGCAGGTGCACCCGTTTACCTGGCTGCCGTTTTGGAGTACTTAGCCGCTGAAGTTCTCGAGTTGGCAGGCAATGCTGCTAGAGATAACAAGAAGACAAGAATCATCCCGCGTCACTTACAACTGGCTATCCGTAACGACGAGGAATTGAACAAGCTTCTGTCTGGAGTGACCATCGCACAAGGTGGCGTCCTGCCTAACATCCAGGCTGTACTTCTGCCAAAGAAGAGCTCCAAAGCAGCTGCCAAGTAAGGCATTTTCTCGCTTACTTGAAACAAGCAAAACGGCCCTTTTTAGGGCCACACAAATCGTCCCGTTTGGGTATCCAGTTGATTGATTTTGTTTCCTTCGTTTAAAGAAACGCTGCTAGCCAAATCCTGAAATTGTAACCCTGACTCCATACATTGATTAACTTAGAGCTGCGGCTGGCTGGCTGGCTGGCTAGCTAGCTGCCTCGCACCCAGCCAGCCTCGCACGCACCCTCCCTCCCTCTTTCTCGGATTCACCATAGCCTCAGATTGTCTAACCCTAGATTCATATACTGTCCTTTCGACATCTCGGAAAGACGTTTTTGCGTGCTTGGCGTTTCAATGAAAATATTTTCTTCTGATTGGTCTCCGCTATGCAATTTCTATAGTGATAGTGATTGTTTGTTTGTTTGTTTGTTTGTTTGTTTGTTTGTTTTTAGAAGGGAATATTTTATTTTACTTTATTTTTTTTTATTTTTTTTTTTTTTTATTTTTATTTTTTTATTTTTTTTTTTTTTTTTACTTTTCTTTGCTGTTTGCTGAGTTTGAATGACTAGTCTTTCACAACATTATTATTGTATTATTGTGAAAATTTCAGAAAATATAAGTATGGTATTTAGACGTTATATGAAGTGTAATATTTCGAATAGGGAGTGAGTACGTGCGTGTGTGCGTGCGTGCGGTATGATTTGGACTAAAGATTGAATTTACAATGTATAGAAGAAAGTTATTGCTCGTCAGTTCGTGTTTGTCGTTGTACTTGTGTAGTATGAAATTTGTAGAAGTTGTAGGTTGTTACATGAAGTGTTTGATAGGTTATGACAGATTTCTGATCGGAAGAATGTATATTTTGTGAAAGTCTCCTTGTTGATAATGAAATTTCCATCGAATCACATCACAGAACGTTTTTGCTGACAAATTCTGTGATATTCATGGAAAATATGTTTACAGTGACAGTCTTCCACCTGTAATATTTCGAACAGGGAGCAGGAGCATTATGTTTCCTTCTTAAAACATACGGACAGATATTCATAGTATAAGACAATAGTGTTCTTATTGTTGTTCATGCGAAGTTATGGCAGTTTGGTTTCTTTTTCTTATCACAAAGAAACACAGAAATCTGCGCTCGCACTACATCGTGTACAGGTTTGTTTTGATGCTTTCTCTCAGGGACGCGTTCGTCGATGTATTTAAAGTAAGTGGGTCAGCTTTGTCATACCAAACAGTAATAAACACAACGCACCAACTAGGCAAAAATAATAAAATAACTCAACATGGCAGGGGTCAACATAAGAAGTAAACTCACAATAATACAATGGAACGCACGCAGTCTGTCAACATACCAAAACTCAACAAAACTGGCAGAGTTTCAAAACTACCTGCTTAGTTTTGACACCCTGCCAGAAATCATATGCATACAAGAGACATGGAACCACACAGGACAAAAACTACTAACACTACACGGATACCAAGCACCAATATCATACAGACGCAACAACAACGAACAAGGGGGTGGGGTAGCCATATTCGCAAAAATAGGTATAGACATGCAAGAACTCAAACTCAACTTTAATAGTACGCACATAGAAGCAGCAGGAATAAGACTATTCGGACACAGCAAAAACATAGACATAATAAACTACTACACGCCGGGGGGCACATTCATACACAAAAATGAATACCTTACTCTGACTGAAAACCTAGGGGAAAATTACATTATACTAGGGGACTTCAACACACACAACCAACTATGGGACAACACATGCAATTACAACGATAGGAACTCACACGAACTTATTGAATTCATCAACGACCAAAACTTACTACTACTGAATAACGGCGAAGCAACTAGACATGACATAAACACAAACAAACTCAGCGCCATAGACCTCACATTAGCAACCTCAAGCATAGGAACAACACATGAATGGCACATACACAATCAACTAATGGAAAGCGATCACTTCCCCATAGTCACAACTCTCAACACTAAATACAAGCATAATAAACCAGAGCACGCACCACGATGGAAATTATCAAAAGCAAACTGGGAACACTTTAAACACCAGGCAAGACATCTGAATATACACTTCGAGGACACCGACTCAATAAACAGAAACAATGACAAATTTGTAAACGCACTCCTACACATCAGCACGAACACAATACCTAAAACCACAATCAGGGAACATACAAAAAAAACACTACCTTGGTGGACAGACGAATGCACACATGCAGTCAAACTCAAACGCAAAGCATACACTAAATACAGACGATATAAAACACAAGCAGACCTAATGGCATACAGACAGCAAAGAGAACACACTAAACACATATTAAAGACTACACGAGAGAATAAATGGAGAGACTTTATTTCCACACTCAATCATCGCACAAGCAGCAAGCAAGTTTGGGACACAATCAAGCGATTTAACGGCAAACCATATAAACCAGTCGACACAATCATACAAAACAACATAAGATACACAAACAACCACCAAAAAGCAGAAATTCTTACAAACCACTACGCTAAAGTCAGCAGCGACCAATCGTATAACAAAACATTTCAAGACACTAAAATTGACAGGGAAAACACAATAGAACAGACACTACAAATAAACACACACCTAGGAGCAGACGAAACTTACAATCAAATCTTCTCATTTCAAGAACTCAACATAGCACTCAACAGCAAAAGAAACACATCACCAGGAGCAGACACCATTCACTATGAAATGTTAAAGCAACTACCCAACAACACCAAATTCACACTGCTCAAACTCATAAACTTAACATGGACGCAAAGACAACTTCCTGACTCCTGGAAAGAAAGCACAATAATACCAATACTTAAACCAAACAAAAACCCACACGATCCAGCATCATACAGACCCATCTCACTAACCTCAGTAATATGCAAAATCACAGAATCAATGGTAAACAACAGACTCATCCCTATACTAGAACAAAACGGTAACGTAGGCGACACACAATCAGGCTTCAGACGCAACAGATCAACACTAGACCAACTAACACGCTTACAATCAATCATACAAACATCCAAACTCAGAAATCGCAAGGTACTCGCAGTTTTTTTGGATCTAGAGAAAGCTTTCGACCTAATGTGGAGGAAGGGGGTACTGCAAAAACTTTCAAAATTCGGAATTAAGGGAAACATGTTAGACTGGATTCAAAACTTTTTACTAGATAGAAAAATTAATGTAAAAATAGGCACCACAACATCAGATCATCAGGGATTAGACAACGGGTCACCACAAGGCAGCGTCATCAGCCCCACACTCTTCAACGCCATCATGCAAACACTAAAAGACGCACTCAACAAAATCATGACAGAACTAGGCATAGACCTCTCGCAATTCGCAGACGACAGCGCAATATGGAAATCAGCAAAAAACATCAAATATGCAATCAAAATCATACAAATGGCACTACATATCATTGAACAATGGGCAGAAGAATGGGGTTTCAAGATTTCACCTAACAAAACACAGGTCATTTTATTTAACGCAGGGGGGACAGACATCAAAACACTACCAAAACTCACACTCAACGGCAAGCAACTAGAATACACCAAACAAGCAACATTCCTAGGCATGATATTCGACAACAAACTAACATGGAAACCACACATCGACACACTAATAACCAAATGCAGAAAAGACTTAAACACACTTAGACTCATCACAGGATCCACATTCGGAGCAGACAAAAAAACAATCATAATGCTATACAAAGCACTAATACTCAGCAAAATAGATTACGGTTGCCAAGCATACGCATCAGCATCTAAAACACTACTCAAAAAACTAGACACCATCCAAGCAACAGCACTACGCATAGCAACAGGAGCATACAAGGGCACATCCAACACAAGTCTACAAGTCGAATGCAATGTAACACCACTAAACCTACGCCGAGATGAATTCACACTAAAATACTGGGCACGATCAACACCACTAGGGAACAAACTACCAATCAACGAACTAGTCACTGACAAATCCATCTACACCACTAAACGGCAAATACTTAAAGACAGACTACCATATAACATAAAAGTACAAGACCTGCTACTCAAACATAACCTAACAGACATACAGATACAGTCACAAACCTTCCACAACTTAGCGAACATCAAGAGCACGACATGCAAAACAGGCCTGACAAACAAAATCAATAAACAGAATAAAAACACACACAGCAACAAACTGATAGCAGACAAATACATACATAGGAACTACGCAAACCACCTACAGATATACACTGACGGCAGCAAAGACATAAACAATAAACAAGTAGGCTGTGCATTCACTATACCCAGCATAAGACACACGCAGACATACAAACTAAACGAACACCTATCAATATACACAGCAGAATTAATCGCAATACAACAAGCACTAAACTGGATAATAGATAACAAACCACCTAAAGCAGCCATCATAACAGACTCACTAAGTGCACTAACAAGCATAAAAACAGGACACAGCAACACGCGTAAGGACATAACAGACCATCTACAAATACTCATCAGCCAAGCTCTTAACGAAGGCATCAATCTCATACTCGATTGGTGCCCATCACACTGCAACATCACAGGCAACGAATTAGCAGACAAGGCAGCAAAACAAGCACTCACTACAGGCAAACCAATCAACATACTACCATCCACAAAAGAAATATATGCAATCATTAAAGCCAAAATAAGACAAGAATGGGCAGACGATTGGAAAAAGCACACAGGTCTGCGACACACCCTTGATCCAACACTAAGCACCAAACTCACACAATACAGCGACAATAGGCTATTAGATAGGATACACACCAGACTACGGATGGGCGTAAACGGACTCAAGGGTAATAATCTATTCTATAACGGTGCTGACCCACTTTGCAACTTTTGTGGGGGCATCGAGGACACATCACACTATCTACTACAATGCACACACCACTCAGTCCATAGAAACAAACTAAAAACAGAAATTAGGAAACACACAGACAAATACATCACCATCAACCTTCTATTAGAACCACCCAATGCACTCAAAGACGCCATCAGCAGCGCACTATTTCAATACATACAAGACACAGGATATCACAAAATAATTTAAACTAAACTCATCTCATCTCATAAGGTTCAGCGCACACCAACCCACATACAAAACATCACAGATGGTAAGAGCGGGCATTCGGATAACCGACTGACATCCATGCAGGCCGACCCTCTTACCCCCACAGCGGTGTATACACGTCCTGCACATGCAGCGACACAGACCCGTAGGTCTGACACCAAGTGGGACACCAGCACAGCCCGCCACCGGATGCTGGGAGATCTAGCTGGCAGAAGAAAAGACACCCACGTCCTGGTGTCTTAATATCACTGAGCAGATCAACGAGTCATCCGATCGCGGGCTGCCACAGGGCAGGCCGCCAGGCGCCGGGGAACCCCACCGAAAGCGACGTCTGGCGGCCTGCCCAATAAGAAATATATGTTATATGTACATTTGTGTTATGTCTTGTCTGGTCAACACTGCATGTATTGTCTGGTCAAATTACGTATATGTTATAGGTTTCCAGTCATGTCCAGATGCGGTAAGTATCACCTAGTAAGTATTATCACCCTACACCAGTCCCAGATACACATAACCACATTTAGGCCACATCTCGAAATTCTACTCCGAGCCCCTCCCTTCTTACCACTGCTCAAACGAATTACCTCACGGAAGGTTCTAGCGGAAGTTTCTGCTGTAAGACACTTAAAAAACAGTGCTACTTTAAGCACCATACTGCATTGTCTCGAGAGCATCAGACTACATCCATCTGACCAGTCTTCCATTCGCGTGTCGGTGTGAAGTGGCAGCAAAGGCAGCTAAACCAACGCTGGAACAGATCAAGCAGTCATCAAGAAGAAGGAAGAATATTATCTATCCACTTTTTTTTTTTTTTTTTTTTTTTTTTTTTTTTTTTTTTCCTACTAAAACTCTAGGACTAAAACTTATGAGTCTTAGTTGCGCGAAGGCGCCACTAAAACTACATAACCTACATAACTTTACCGTTATTACTAACACTAGTCTAAGTCAAAACTCAGCTGCGCAAATGCGCTGCTGAATGGAGACATATCCACCACTCATACTACTAAAACCCCTAGGACCAAACATACGAGTATTGGTGGCGCGAAGGCGCCACTAAAACTGCGTAAAAAACAACACTAACGCTATACTAACAAAATAACCTCCCACATCCTACACCCCGGCAACCCTTTATTATTTTTTTTTTTTTTTTTTTTTTTTTTTTTTTTTTTTTCTCTCACTAGCTCTAACAATGCCCCAAACTAACAAAAACTCACCTACGGAGCTAGCCAACCTGCAGCGACCTGATACACAAAACAGGCACTGCAGCAAGGCAAACACGTAACCATAATCAACGTCTAGCACAATGCAACTACTAACACTTCAAGTAAACTCAGACAAACACCCCCTGATTGGCTACTAAGGTGTATACACACATCAAAGTGTATACAAATTTAGAAACACAAACAAAAAGCAAAACAACTTACATCCCCAGGCCAGGGGCCACCACCAACCACCCAACCAGATCGACCTAAGTAAAGAGCCAAAACACAAGGGACTATTAATTACACCAGAGCACGCCGTATGTAAACTCTAAACATACGACCTCGACAGCTCACATTCAAACGGGGGATTCCAAATTCAAAACTAAATCAGCGCAAAGAAATCAAAGGCTCGATTAGGAAACGCACAACCTTTGCGCATGAAGACCGCAAAAAACAGATCTTAACAAGATCAGTGACAAAAAGCAAACCCAAAAAACCCTCCCCACGCAATTGTAAAAGCAATGAAACTGCCTAGAACGATGCAGAATAAGGTATATGAGCAATATAAAAATAAGCCCACAAGATTCCCTAAGGGGAATCGACAAAAACACCGCCAACTCCCTCTGAGACAGGAAGATTCACTCTACACCTCCTCCATCATCGCTGAGGATACCCTGGAACATCGGCGCCCCACCGAACTCGATCCTCCACCAAACACGACGAACACCACAGAAAGTGCAAGTACACGGGTCATAAAAACAAATCCAAAAATAAAACCCAGGTACGAATTAAAGCACAACCAATTTATGGAACCAAAACCAAATTCGGCAACTTACAGCACCCTTTCACCCATTTAAACGGAAGCAACAGGCGATGGATAAGGCGGACTGCAGCCGAACTCCAAAGATAGAAGCCAAGGAAAGGGTGAACAACTTGGGACTACCATGTGGTGCACCTTATGGACTCGATCCGCTGGACCATGGTAGATCCGACAGAAACTGGAATAATCAATCAATTTGTCATACCATTTTTCTGTTTCACGGAAAGCGTAAAGTCTACAACTATGGCAGATACAGCAGTAGCACCGGCAGCAACGCCAAAAGCAGCGAAGAAAAAGGCCGCAGCAAAGCCGAAAAAGCCTGCAGCACATCCAAAGTACAGTGAGATGATCCAAGCTGCAGTGAGTAGCCTGAAAGAAAGGGGAGGTTCATCAAGACAAGCCATTCTGAAGTACATCTGTGCTAACTACAAGGTTGGAGACGAGAAATCGGCCAACAGCCACCTGAAGTTGGCATTGAAAGCTGGTGTCAAGAATGGTTCTTTGAAGCAGTCTAAGGGAACAGGAGCTTCTGGATCTTTCCGTCTTGGTGAGGCAAAGAAGAAGAAGCCTGCAAAGAAGGCAGCTAAACCAAAGAAGGCCAAGTCTCCAAAGAAGGCAAAGAAGCCCGCAGCAAAGAAAGCCGTAAAGAAGACTGCAGCAAAGAAAGCAGCCAAGCCGAAAAAAGCAAAGACCCCAAAAAAGGCTGCGAAGAAAGCAACCAAATCTCCTAAGAAGGCCAAGGCAGCCAAACCAAAGAAGGCAAAGACTCCAAAAAAGAAGGCTGCAGCAAAGAAGTAAGAATTTCACGTGCTTCGCATTCGTCATCCAAAAAAAGGTCCTTTTCAGGACCATTCAAAAGTCCAGAAAGATGATCATTATTTTGTTTTGTTTTATACTATACAAAAGTTGCTCTCTTGTTAAAAATGCATACTTCTGTCCCTCCCTCGCCCCCTTTCTTGCATATAGCTGGTCTCCTATGCACAACAATACAACATAAACGCGCAAATACTTACCTAACCTTGTTCCCTCCATCCTCCACAGAGAAAATACTCAGACAAAACAGATAGACAGACATAAATACCGGTTCCAGTCCTATATGCCGAAGGCCCGATAGTCCGAATATGGGAAATAGCTGCAAACCCAGACCCAGACCTACCTGTAACCAATGTTTTTGGTATCCTTTTGAAGCTCATACACCGGTTACATCTCAGTATTATAAAAGAATGTTAATTCGAAAATGTCCAACACTCTGAAATAGTTGGTAATGAAAACCCCTTAACCTGCCTATAAGCAATGGGTTTTTAGCCTTTCGGACTATCGGGCCTTCGGCATATTGGGTGACCACAGTGTCAGCTGCAGCAAGAAACAATTATAAAAGTAAAAAAAAAAAAAAAAAACAAGAAAAAACAGCAATAAGAGGCGGTGGCGCAGCAGCAGCAGCAAGAAACAATAGCAACAAGAACAACATTGTATTGTTTTATATCCTGGTATGTTTTTTTTTTTTTTTTTTTTTTAATTTTATTCTTTTGTTTTATTATTATTATTATTATTATTATTATTATTATTACTACTACTATTTATTTATTTTTTTTTTTTATATAAGAATTCTTTCTTTTTTTACAACAACAACAACAACAATTATCATCATCATGGTTATATTTATTACTACTATTATCATCACATCCTTAACCTTAACTTTTCACATGGCTTTGCTTAAGCATAAGGTGGATTGAAATTGTACTTTTTTCTACCAATCAGGTAGCTGACTTTTTAGCCAATCGTAGCACCCGGCTTATGTTGGTATTGACCAATCAGCGATAACGCCTTTCTCCAAAACAAAAGTGACCTACATTCGGTCACTTCATTTCTTGTCTACATCTCGTAAGATACAGACGTCTTTGACTTCGAAATGGCTCGTACAAAGCAGACCGCTCGTAAATCTACCGGAGGAAAGGCTCCAAGAAAGCAGCTTGCTACCAAAGCTGCCCGCAAGAGTGCTCCCGCAACCGGCGGTGTGAAGAAACCACACAGATACAGGCCCGGAACCGTTGCGCTTAGAGAAATTCGTCGTTACCAGAAGAGCACAGAGCTTTTGATCAGAAAGTTGCCCTTCCAGCGACTTGTACGTGAAATCGCTCAGGACTTCAAGACCGATCTCCGATTCCAGAGCTCTGCTGTTATGGCACTGCAGGAAGCTAGCGAGGCCTACTTAGTTGGTCTGTTCGAGGACACCAACTTGTGCGCTATTCACGCCAAGCGTGTTACCATCATGCCCAAGGACATCCAGCTTGCCCGCAGAATCCGCGGAGAACGTGCTTAGGTAACTGGCATTGCCTTTTCACACATAACGGCCCTTTTTAGGGCCACACAAAATGTCAAGAAAGGATGCTGTATATGTTGTCTTCCATACACACCTTCCACATACAAATCTATTTTAATGTATTGTACGAGAAACAGGCTGTAGGATATTATCCCCACCCCACTCTGTCAGAACGAATAACATAATACACCTAGCCCCTTATACATTTGATACATTGCATTAGGTTTCTAATCCAAACGCAGAGAATGACTGTCAGCGTGCAGAAAATACCATAACAGAACAATTCCATACACTAATGCTGATTCCATACACTAATGCTGATACATTATTAATAAGTAGGCTATTTTGTTAAGAACGTTGTGTCTGAATAGACTTACACTTAAGCGTTAGCACGCACGCACGCACATACACACACGTCCGCGCTCGCACGCACGCAGGCAGGCGCGCTCGCTCGCGCGCGCGCGCGCGCACACACACAGCGCGCGCACACGCACACACACACACACACACACACACACACACACACACACACACACACACACCTACACACCATTTTTGAGTCATTTTTTTTTTTTTTTTTTTTTTAACGCTCATTTAATGGAAAAGAAAAGTGATTTACTTCGATGTGTTGTGTTTTGTTTACATTTTAGCATTGAACCAATCATATCACGAAGATCAAATTTGGTGCTTTCGCACAGGTACGATGTGTTCTTGTATAAATATTCAACTACAGGCATGGCTGACCCATTTTCTGATCTATCAGGCAACAGTCAACATGTCAGGAAGAGGAAAAGGAGGAAAGGGTTTGGGTAAAGGAGGCGCCAAGCGTCACAGGAAAGTTCTTCGTGACAACATCCAGGGTATCACTAAACCAGCTATTCGTCGTTTGGCTCGCAGAGGAGGTGTAAAGAGAATCTCTGGTCTCATCTACGAGGAGACACGTGGCGTCTTGAAAGTGTTTTTGGAAAACGTTATCCGCGACGCAGTCACCTACACCGAACATGCCAAAAGAAAGACCGTCACTGCTATGGATGTAGTCTATGCTCTTAAGAGACAAGGCAGGACTCTGTACGGATTCGGAGGTTAAGTGTCTCAGAGCAGATACCTGTAAAACAACGGCCCTTATTAGGGCCACAAAATATTTTAGAAAGTAGATCTCTATGCATGTTTTGCTTAAACACCATCGTCTTACACACTACTTCGTAGTTACTTACTGTTGTGCCATAAGAGCAAAAGAGAAACCCACTCAACTACCAACTCCATACACGCACCCAACGACTGCCTCCATATTTGTTTTGCTGACATCTATCTGGCCCCGTTATTACAACCCAGTACTGTATCTGGATCTACAAACAACTTATCGCATAATTACAGAATCTACTTTCTAAAATATTTTGTGTCCGTATTACTATTAAGAACCTTCCTTTTTTTTTTTTTTTTTTTTTTTGTACAGAAGCTAGTCCTGCCTTGCCTCTTAAGTGCATCGACCACATTCAGAGCAGTGACGGTTTTGCCAAGAACTTGCAGTAAAACAAAGGGGACGCAGAGGACGCGATTGAGTGTATGTGGTGCATTTCTATCTACACCGTGTTTCAAGAGAAATATTTGTAGTATCTGAGATCGGAAGTATGGAGATTATTATTTCTGCACTCCGTTACACTTTTGTTGCATTTTGTTTATCCAATCAGAAAATTGTTGCTCTCTTTAGCGGAGGAGTAAATATAGGTCAATCCTATTGCCGCAATATATAACTGAAAGGGACCACGTTGCGACTTTATTCTATAGTATTGTATATCGTGCAACACTATGCCACCCAAGGGAGTCGCAAGTAAAGGAGCCAAGAAGGCTGCCACCAAGGCAAAGGCCGCAAGATCAACAGACAAGAAAAGGAGGAGGAGAAGGAGGGAATCCTACAGCATCTACATCTACAAAGTCTTGAAGCAGGTGCACCCAGACACCGGCGTTTCCAGCAAGGCTATGTCTATTATGAACAGCTTTGTGAACGACATCTTCGAGAGAATTGCAGCTGAGGCTTCCAGGCTAGCTCACTACAACAAACGATCAACAATCACTAGTCGGGAAATTCAGACAGCAGTGCGTCTTCTTTTACCCGGTGAACTCGCTAAGCACGCAGTTAGCGAGGGTACTAAGGCCGTCACCAAGTACACCAGCAGCAAGTAAGCTATTCGTCTTACTTCAATTAAAACGGCCCTTTTTAGGGCCATCATATAGTCCCGAAAGGATAATCGTATGAATCGCTTTTGTCATTTGTCTTGTATGTATGTATGTATTTATTATAAGAAAATAAAGAATCGCACGATCTCCATTCGATTGGTTTGCCTTTTTTCTCTCCTTTTGACATCACTCAGAAAGACGTTTATTGCTTGGCGTTTTATTAATTCTACATGAAAACATTTACTTCTGATTGACCACATCTTATCAGAAATCATTTGTCTTTTTGCGTGTTTGGTTCTCAGATAAAATCGAATACCCTCAATATGGCTATGCAGTTGTGTATGATAACGCGTCTTTTGACTTTTTTTCTTCTTTCTTTTTTTTTTTTTTTTTTTTTTTTTTTTTTATCATTATTTAAGAAAGATGTTTTTACTTTGCTAAATTTGAATTATTGATGTTTCACAACGATATATTTTGCTACATTTGAATTATTGATGTTTCAGAACAATATATTTTGCTATATTTGAATTATTGATGTTTGACAACAATATACTTTGCTACATTTGAATTGTTGATGTTTCACAAACAATATATTCTGCTCAGTTTGAATTATTGATGTTTCACAAACAATATATTCTGCAACATTTGAATTATTGATGTTTCACAAACAATATATTCTGCTACATTTGAATTATTGATGTTTCACAAACATATATTTTGCTACATTTGAATTATTGATGTTTCACAACAATATATTTTGCTACATTTGAATTATTGATGTTTCACAAACAATATATTTTGCTACATTTGAATGAAACTACTGACAACTGCCCTTCTTGAATCAGCAGAAGGGAGAGAATGACCGTAGAAAATATTTCATGATCAATCTCCACGAAATAAAGTTGCGACCTCGGCTGGGGTTGAACCCGGGACCTCCTGGTCTCCAGTCGGACGGCGCATCCAACTGAGCCACCGAGGCCGGCCTTTGCTACATTTGAAATATTGATGTTTCACAAAAAAAAAAAAAAAAAAAAAAAAAAAAAAACAGAAAAAATTGAACAAGCAGGACAATATAGTGAAAAATTTCAGAACAAGAACAAGTAGAACTTATTGAAAATCTGCCTCCAAATTATTTACCCTACAGATTTCTGCATAATGTGCATACATTTTTTTTTACTATGGAGAAAAAGCAAGAATATTTTATGAGAAAATTTTAAAAAAAAAATTTACCTAAAAACAGAAATACAGAGAAGGTAAAAGAAAACGTGCAAATATATTCTGAATTTGAAGAGAAGAAAATTTTCAAACATCGTACGTGAGGGAAGACAACGTAACCGAATTGATTATGAAAGGTTTATTCTCATTGGCTGATTTTTTTTGTTTCGATGGCTCTCGTTGTATTGTTGCTGTAAGTAGGTCAATCCGGTTCTGAGGTATAAAAGGAAAGCTCGCCTGCCTCGCCTTCATACACGTTCAACACAAAGAACTGTCTAACTGTCATCATGTCTGGTCGTGGAAAGGGAGGAAAAACTAAGGGAAAGGCCAAGAGCCGTTCGTCTAGGGCTGGACTTCAGTTCCCAGTAGGAAGAATCCACCGTCTTCTGAGGAAAGGCAACTATGCCGAGCGAGTAGGAGCAGGTGCACCCGTTTACCTGGCTGCCGTTTTGGAGTACTTAGCCGCTGAAGTTCTCGAGTTGGCAGGCAATGCTGCTAGAGATAACAAGAAGACAAGAATCATCCCGCGTCACTTACAACTGGCTATCCGTAACGACGAGGAATTGAACAAGCTTCTGTCTGGAGTGACCATCGCACAAGGTGGCGTCCTGCCTAACATCCAGGCTGTACTTCTGCCAAAGAAGAGCTCCAAAGCAGCTGCCAAGTAAGGCATTTTCTCGCTTACTTGAAACAAGCAAAACGGCCCTTTTTAGGGCCACACAAATCGTCCCGTTTGGGTATCCAGTTGATTGATTTTGTTTCCTTCGTTTAAAGAAACGCTGCTAGCCAAATCCTGAAATTGTAACCCTGACTCCATACATTGATTAACTTAGAGCTGCGGCTGGCTGGCTGGCTGGCTAGCTAGCTGCCTCGCACCCAGCCAGCCTCGCACGCACCCTCCCTCCCTCTTTCTCGGATTCACCATAGCCTCAGATTGTCTAACCCTAGATTCATATACTGTCCTTTCGACATCTCGGAAAGACGTTTTTGCGTGCTTGGCGTTTCAATGAAAATATTTTCTTCTGATTGGTCTCCGCTATGCAATTTCTATAGTGATAGTGATTGTTTGTTTGTTTGTTTGTTTGTTTGTTTGTTTGTTTTTAGAAGGGAATATTTTATTTTACTTTATTTTTTTTTATTTTTTTTTTTTTTTATTTTTATTTTTTTATTTTTTTTTTTTTTTTACTTTTCTTTGCTGTTTGCTGAGTTTGAATGACTAGTCTTTCACAACATTATTATTGTATTATTGTGAAAATTTCAGAAAATATAAGTATGGTATTTAGACGTTATATGAAGTGTAATATTTCGAATAGGGAGTGAGTACGTGCGTGTGTGCGTGCGTGCGGTATGATTTGGACTAAAGATTGAATTTACAATGTATAGAAGAAAGTTATTGCTCGTCAGTTCGTGTTTGTCGTTGTACTTGTGTAGTATGAAATTTGTAGAAGTTGTAGGTTGTTACATGAAGTGTTTGATAGGTTATGACAGATTTCTGATCGGAAGAATGTATATTTTGTGAAAGTCTCCTTGTTGATAATGAAATTTCCATCGAATCACATCACAGAACGTTTTTGCTGACAAATTCTGTGATATTCATGGAAAATATGTTTACAGTGACAGTCTTCCACCTGTAATATTTCGAACAGGGAGCAGGAGCATTATGTTTCCTTCTTAAAACATACGGACAGATATTCATAGTATAAGACAATAGTGTTCTTATTGTTGTTCATGCGAAGTTATGGCAGTTTGGTTTCTTTTTCTTATCACAAAGAAACACAGAAATCTGCGCTCGCACTACATCGTGTACAGGTTTGTTTTGATGCTTTCTCTCAGGGACGCGTTCGTCGATGTATTTAAAGTAAGTGGGTCAGCTTTGTCATACCATTTTTCTGTTTCACGGAAAGCGTAAAGTCTACAACTATGGCAGATACAGCAGTAGCACCGGCAGCAACGCCAAAAGCAGCGAAGAAAAAGGCCGCAGCAAAGCCGAAAAAGCCTGCAGCACATCCAAAGTACAGTGAGATGATCCAAGCTGCAGTGAGTAGCCTGAAAGAAAGGGGAGGTTCATCAAGACAAGCCATTCTGAAGTACATCTGTGCTAACTACAAGGTTGGAGACGAGAAATCGGCCAACAGCCACCTGAAGTTGGCATTGAAAGCTGGTGTCAAGAATGGTTCTTTGAAGCAGTCTAAGGGAACAGGAGCTTCTGGATCTTTCCGTCTTGGTGAGGCAAAGAAGAAGAAGCCTGCAAAGAAGGCAGCTAAACCAAAGGCAGCTAAACCAAAGAAGGCCAAGTCTCCAAAGAAGGCAAAGAAGCCCGCAGCAAAGAAAGCCGTAAAGAAGACTGCAGCAAAGAAAGCAGCCAAGCCGAAAAAAGCAAAGACCCCAAAAAAGGCTGCGAAGAAAGCAACCAAATCTCCTAAGAAGGCCAAGGCAGCCAAACCAAAGAAGGCAAAGACTCCAAAAAAGAAGGCTGCAGCAAAGAAGTAAGAATTTCACGTGCTTCGCATTCGTCATCCAAAAAAAGGTCCTTTTCAGGACCATTCAAAAGTCCAGAAAGATGATCATTATTTTGTTTTGTTTTATACTATACAAAAGTTGCTCTCTTGTTAAAAATGCATACTTCTGTCCCTCCCTCGCCCCCTTTCTTGAATATAGCTGGTCTCCTATGCACAACAATACAACATAAACGCGCAAATACTTACCTAACCTTGTTCCCTCCATCCTCCACAGAGAAAATACTCAGACAAAACAGATAGACAGACATAAATACCGGTTCCAGTCCTATATGCCGAAGGCCCGATAGTCCGAATATGGGAAATAGCTGCAAACCCAGACCCAGACCTACCTGTAACCAATGTTTTTGGTATCCTTTTGAAGCTCATACACCGGTTACATCTCAGTATTATAAAAGAATGTTAATTCGAAAATGTCCAACACTCTGAAATAGTTGGTAATGAAAACCCCTTAACCTGCCTATAAGCAATGGGTTTTTAGCCTTTCGGACTATCGGGCCTTCGGCATATTGGGTGACCACAGTGTCAGCTGCAGCAAGAAACAATTATAAAAGTAAAAAAAAAAAAAAAAAACAAGAAAAAACAGCAATAAGAGGCGGTGGCGCAGCAGCAGCAGCAAGAAACAATAGCAACAAGAACAACATTGTATTGTTTTATATCCTGGTATGTTTTTTTTTTTTTTTTTTTTTTTAATTTTATTCTTTTGTTTTATTATTATTATTATTATTATTATTATTATTACTACTACTATTTATTTATTTTTTTTTTTTATATAAGAATTCTTTCTTTTTTTACAACAACAACAACAACAATTATCATCATCATGGTTATATTTATTACTACTATTATCATCACATCCTTAACCTTAACTTTTCACATGGCTTTGCTTAAGCATAAGGTGGATTGAAATTGTACTTTTTTCTACCAATCAGGTAGCTGACTTTTTAGCCAATCGTAGCACCCGGCTTATGTTGGTATTGACCAATCAGCGATAACGCCTTTCTCCAAAACAAAAGTGACCTACATTCGGTCACTTCATTTCTTGTCTACATCTCGTAAGATACAGACGTCTTTGACTTCGAAATGGCTCGTACAAAGCAGACCGCTCGTAAATCTACCGGAGGAAAGGCTCCAAGAAAGCAGCTTGCTACCAAAGCTGCCCGCAAGAGTGCTCCCGCAACCGGCGGTGTGAAGAAACCACACAGATACAGGCCCGGAACCGTTGCGCTTAGAGAAATTCGTCGTTACCAGAAGAGCACAGAGCTTTTGATCAGAAAGTTGCCCTTCCAGCGACTTGTACGTGAAATCGCTCAGGACTTCAAGACCGATCTCCGATTCCAGAGCTCTGCTGTTATGGCACTGCAGGAAGCTAGCGAGGCCTACTTAGTTGGTCTGTTCGAGGACACCAACTTGTGCGCTATTCACGCCAAGCGTGTTACCATCATGCCCAAGGACATCCAGCTTGCCCGCAGAATCCGCGGAGAACGTGCTTAGGTAACTGGCATTGCCTTTTCACACATAACGGCCCTTTTTAGGGCCACACAAAATGTCAAGAAAGGATGCTGTATATGTTGTCTTCCATACACACCTTCCACATACAAATCTATTTTAATGTATTGTACGAGAAACAGGCTGTAGGATATTATCCCCACCCCACTCTGTCAGAACGAATAACATAATACACCTAGCCCCTTATACATTTGATACATTGCATTAGGTTTCTAATCCAAACGCAGAGAATGACTGTCAGCGTGCAGAAAATACCATAACAGAACAATTCCATACACTAATGCTGATTCCATACACTAATGCTGATACATTATTAATAAGTAGGCTATTTTGTTAAGAACGTTGTGTCTGAATAGACTTACACTTAAGCGTTAGCACGCACGCACGCACATACACACACGTCCGCGCTCGCACGCACGCAGGCAGGCGCGCTCGCTCGCGCGCGCGCGCGCGCGCACACACACAGCGCGCGCACACGCACACACACACACACACACACACACACACACACACACACACACACACACACCTACACACCTTTTTTGAGTCATTTTTTTTTTTTTTTTTTTTTTTAACGCTCATTTAATGGAAAAGAAAAGTGATTTACTTCGATGTGTTGTGTTTTGTTTACATTTTAGCATTGAACCAATCATATCACGAAGATCAAATTTGGTGCTTTCGCACAGGTACGATGTGTTCTTGTATAAATATTCAACTACAGGCATGGCTGACCCATTTTCTGATCTATCAGGCAACAGTCAACATGTCAGGAAGAGGAAAAGGAGGAAAGGGTTTGGGTAAAGGAGGCGCCAAGCGTCACAGGAAAGTTCTTCGTGACAACATCCAGGGTATCACTAAACCAGCTATTCGTCGTTTGGCTCGCAGAGGAGGTGTAAAGAGAATCTCTGGTCTCATCTACGAGGAGACACGCGGCGTCTTGAAAGTGTTTTTGGAAAACGTTATCCGCGACGCAGTCACCTACACCGAACATGCCAAAAGAAAGACCGTCACTGCTATGGATGTAGTCTATGCTCTTAAGAGACAAGGCAGGACTCTGTACGGATTCGGAGGTTAAGTGTCTCAGAGCAGATACCTGTAAAACAACGGCCCTTATTAGGGCCACAAAATATTTTAGAAAGTAGATCTCTATGCATGTTTTGCTTAAACACCATCGTCTTACACACTACTTCGTAGTTACTTACTGTTGTGCCATAAGAGCAAAAGAGAAACCCACTCAACTACCAACTCCATACACGCACCCAACGACTGCCTCCATATTTGTTTTGCTGACATCTATCTGGCCCCGTTATTACAACCCAGTACTGTATCTGGATCTACAAACAACTTATCGCATAATTACAGAATCTACTTTCTAAAATATTTTGTGTCCGTATTACTATTAAGAACCTTCCTTTTTTTTTTTTTTTTTTTTTTTGTACAGAAGCTAGTCCTGCCTTGCCTCTTAAGTGCATCGACCACATTCAGAGCAGTGACGGTTTTGCCAAGAACTTGCAGTAAAACAAAGGGGACGCAGAGGACGCGATTGAGTGTATGTGGTGCATTTCTATCTACACCGTGTTTCAAGAGAAATATTTGTAGTATCTGAGATCGGAAGTATGGAGATTATTATTTCTGCACTCCGTTACACTTTTGTTGCATTTTGTTTATCCAATCAGAAAATTGTTGCTCTCTTTAGCGGAGGAGTAAATATAGGTCAATCCTATTGCCGCAATATATAACTGAAAGGGACCACGTTGCGACTTTATTCTATAGTATTGTATATCGTGCAACACTATGCCACCCAAGGGAGTCGCAAGTAAAGGAGCCAAGAAGGCTGCCACCAAGGCAAAGGCCGCAAGATCAACAGACAAGAAAAGGAGGAGGAGAAGGAGGGAATCCTACAGCATCTACATCTACAAAGTCTTGAAGCAGGTGCACCCAGACACCGGCGTTTCCAGCAAGGCTATGTCTATTATGAACAGCTTTGTGAACGACATCTTCGAGAGAATTGCAGCTGAGGCTTCCAGGCTAGCTCACTACAACAAACGATCAACAATCACTAGTCGGGAAATTCAGACAGCAGTGCGTCTTCTTTTACCCGGTGAACTCGCTAAGCACGCAGTTAGCGAGGGTACTAAGGCCGTCACCAAGTACACCAGCAGCAAGTAAGCTATTCGTCTTACTTCAATTAAAACGGCCCTTTTTAGGGCCATCATATAGTCCCGAAAGGATAATCGTATGAATCGCTTTTGTCATTTGTCTTGTATGTATGTATGTATTTATTATAAGAAAATAAAGAATCGCACGATCTCCATTCGATTGGTTTGCCTTTTTTCTCTCCTTTTGACATCACTCAGAAAGACGTTTATTGCTTGGCGTTTTATTAATTCTACATGAAAACATTTACTTCTGATTGACCACATCTTATCAGAAATCATTTGTCTTTTTGCGTGTTTGGTTCTCAGATAAAATCGAATACCCTCAATATGGCTATGCAGTTGTGTATGATAACGCGTCTTTTGACTTTTTTTCTTCTTTCTTTTTTTTTTTTTTTTTTTTTTTTTTTTTATCATTATTTAAGAAAGATGTTTTTACTTTGCTAAATTTGAATTATTGATGTTTCACAACGATATATTTTGCTACATTTGAATTATTGATGTTTCAGAACAATATATTTTGCTATATTTGAATTATTGATGTTTGACAACAATATACTTTGCTACATTTGAATTGTTGATGTTTCACAAACAATATATTCTGCTCAGTTTGAATTATTGATGTTTCACAAACAATATATTCTGCAACATTTGAATTATTGATGTTTCACAAACAATATATTCTGCTACATTTGAATTATTGATGTTTCACAAACATATATTTTGCTACATTTGAATTATTGATGTTTCACAACAATATATTTTGCTACATTTGAATTATTGATGTTTCACAAACAATATATTTTGCTACATTTGAATGAAACTACTGACAACTGCCCTTCTTGAATCAGCAGAAGGGAGAGAATGACCGTAGAAAATATTTCATGATCAATCTCCACGAAATAAAGTTGCGACCTCGGCTGGGGTTGAACCCGGGACCTCCTGGTCTCCAGTCGGACGGCGCATCCAACTGAGCCACCGAGGCCGGCCTTTGCTACATTTGAAATATTGATGTTTCACAAAAAAAAAAAAAAAAAAAAAAAAAAAAAAACAGAAAAAATTGAACAAGCAGGACAATATAGTGAAAAATTTCAGAACAAGAACAAGTAGAACTTATTGAAAATCTGCCTCCAAATTATTTACCCTACAGATTTCTGCATAATGTGCATACATTTTTTTTTACTATGGAGAAAAAGCAAGAATATTTTATGAGAAAATTTTAAAAAAAAAATTTACCTAAAAACAGAAATACAGAGAAGGTAAAAGAAAACGTGCAAATATATTCTGAATTTGAAGAGAAGAAAATTTTCAAACATCGTACGTGAGGGAAGACAACGTAACCGAATTGATTATGAAAGGTTTATTCTCATTGGCTGATTTTTTTTGTTTCGATGGCTCTCGTTGTATTGTTGCTGTAAGTAGGTCAATCCGGTTCTGAGGTATAAAAGGAAAGCTCGCCTGCCTCGCCTTCATACACGTTCAACACAAAGAACTGTCTAACTGTCATCATGTCTGGTCGTGGAAAGGGAGGAAAAACTAAGGGAAAGGCCAAGAGCCGTTCGTCTAGGGCTGGACTTCAGTTCCCAGTAGGAAGAATCCACCGTCTTCTGAGGAAAGGCAACTATGCCGAGCGAGTAGGAGCAGGTGCACCCGTTTACCTGGCTGCCGTTTTGGAGTACTTAGCCGCTGAAGTTCTCGAGTTGGCAGGCAATGCTGCTAGAGATAACAAGAAGACAAGAATCATCCCGCGTCACTTACAACTGGCTATCCGTAACGACGAGGAATTGAACAAGCTTCTGTCTGGAGTGACCATCGCACAAGGTGGCGTCCTGCCTAACATCCAGGCTGTACTTCTGCCAAAGAAGAGCTCCAAAGCAGCTGCCAAGTAAGGCATTTTCTCGCTTACTTGAAACAAGCAAAACGGCCCTTTTTAGGGCCACACAAATCGTCCCGTTTGGGTATCCAGTTGATTGATTTTGTTTCCTTCGTTTAAAGAAACGCTGCTAGCCAAATCCTGAAATTGTAACCCTGACTCCATACATTGATTAACTTAGAGCTGCGGCTGGCTGGCTGGCTGGCTAGCTAGCTGCCTCGCACCCAGCCAGCCTCGCACGCACCCTCCCTCCCTCTTTCTCGGATTCACCATAGCCTCAGATTGTCTAACCCTAGATTCATATACTGTCCTTTCGACATCTCGGAAAGACGTTTTTGCGTGCTTGGCGTTTCAATGAAAATATTTTCTTCTGATTGGTCTCCGCTATGCAATTTCTATAGTGATAGTGATTGTTTGTTTGTTTGTTTGTTTGTTTGTTTGTTTGTTTTTAGAAGGGAATATTTTATTTTACTTTATTTTTTTTTATTTTTTTTTTTTTTTATTTTTATTTTTTTATTTTTTTTTTTTTTTTTACTTTTCTTTGCTGTTTGCTGAGTTTGAATGACTAGTCTTTCACAACATTATTATTGTATTATTGTGAAAATTTCAGAAAATATAAGTATGGTATTTAGACGTTATATGAAGTGTAATATTTCGAATAGGGAGTGAGTACGTGCGTGTGTGCGTGCGTGCGGTATGATTTGGACTAAAGATTGAATTTACAATGTATAGAAGAAAGTTATTGCTCGTCAGTTCGTGTTTGTCGTTGTACTTGTGTAGTATGAAATTTGTAGAAGTTGTAGGTTGTTACATGAAGTGTTTGATAGGTTATGACAGATTTCTGATCGGAAGAATGTATATTTTGTGAAAGTCTCCTTGTTGATAATGAAATTTCCATCGAATCACATCACAGAACGTTTTTGCTGACAAATTCTGTGATATTCATGGAAAATATGTTTACAGTGACAGTCTTCCACCTGTAATATTTCGAACAGGGAGCAGGAGCATTATGTTTCCTTCTTAAAACATACGGACAGATATTCATAGTATAAGACAATAGTGTTCTTATTGTTGTTCATGCGAAGTTATGGCAGTTTGGTTTCTTTTTCTTATCACAAAGAAACACAGAAATCTGCGCTCGCACTACATCGTGTACAGGTTTGTTTTGATGCTTTCTCTCAGGGACGCGTTCGTCGATGTATTTAAAGTAAGTGGGTCAGCTTTGTCATACCATTTTTCTGTTTCACGGAAAGCGTAAAGTCTACAACTATGGCAGATACAGCAGTAGCACCGGCAGCAACGCCAAAAGCAGCGAAGAAAAAGGCCGCAGCAAAGCCGAAAAAGCCTGCAGCACATCCAAAGTACAGTGAGATGATCCAAGCTGCAGTGAGTAGCCTGAAAGAAAGGGGAGGTTCATCAAGACAAGCCATTCTGAAGTACATCTGTGCTAACTACAAGGTTGGAGACGAGAAATCGGCCAACAGCCACCTGAAGTTGGCATTGAAAGCTGGTGTCAAGAATGGTTCTTTGAAGCAGTCTAAGGGAACAGGAGCTTCTGGATCTTTCCGTCTTGGTGAGGCAAAGAAGAAGAAGCCTGCAAAGAAGGCAGCTAAACCAAAGGCAGCTAAACCAAAGAAGGCCAAGTCTCCAAAGAAGGCAAAGAAGCCCGCAGCAAAGAAAGCCGTAAAGAAGACTGCAGCAAAGAAAGCAGCCAAGCCGAAAAAAGCAAAGACCCCAAAAAAGGCTGCGAAGAAAGCAACCAAATCTCCTAAGAAGGCCAAGGCAGCCAAACCAAAGAAGGCAAAGACTCCAAAAAAGAAGGCTGCAGCAAAGAAGTAAGAATTTCACGTGCTTCGCATTCGTCATCCAAAAAAAGGTCCTTTTCAGGACCATTCAAAAGTCCAGAAAGATGATCATTATTTTGTTTTGTTTTATACTATACAAAAGTTGCTCTCTTGTTAAAAATGCATACTTCTGTCCCTCCCTCGCCCCCTTTCTTGAATATAGCTGGTCTCCTATGCACAACAATACAACATAAACGCGCAAATACTTACCTAACCTTGTTCCCTCCATCCTCCACAGAGAAAATACTCAGACAAAACAGATAGACAGACATAAATACCGGTTCCAGTCCTATATGCCGAAGGCCCGATAGTCCGAATATGGGAAATAGCTGCAAACCCAGACCCAGACCTACCTGTAACCAATGTTTTTGGTATCCTTTTGAAGCTCATACACCGGTTACATCTCAGTATTATAAAAGAATGTTAATTCGAAAATGTCCAACACTCTGAAATAGTTGGTAATGAAAACCCCTTAACCTGCCTATAAGCAATGGGTTTTTAGCCTTTCGGACTATCGGGCCTTCGGCATATTGGGTGACCACAGTGTCAGCTGCAGCAAGAAACAATTATAAAAGTAAAAAAAAAAAAAAAAAACAAGAAAAAACAGCAATAAGAGGCGGTGGCGCAGCAGCAGCAGCAAGAAACAATAGCAACAAGAACAACATTGTATTGTTTTATATCCTGGTATGTTTTTTTTTTTTTTTTTTTTTTTAATTTTATTCTTTTGTTTTATTATTATTATTATTATTATTATTATTATTACTACTACTATTTATTTATTTTTTTTTTTTATATAAGAATTCTTTCTTTTTTTACAACAACAACAACAACAATTATCATCATCATGGTTATATTTATTACTACTATTATCATCACATCCTTAACCTTAACTTTTCACATGGCTTTGCTTAAGCATAAGGTGGATTGAAATTGTACTTTTTTCTACCAATCAGGTAGCTGACTTTTTAGCCAATCGTAGCACCCGGCTTATGTTGGTATTGACCAATCAGCGATAACGCCTTTCTCCAAAACAAAAGTGACCTACATTCGGTCACTTCATTTCTTGTCTACATCTCGTAAGATACAGACGTCTTTGACTTCGAAATGGCTCGTACAAAGCAGACCGCTCGTAAATCTACCGGAGGAAAGGCTCCAAGAAAGCAGCTTGCTACCAAAGCTGCCCGCAAGAGTGCTCCCGCAACCGGCGGTGTGAAGAAACCACACAGATACAGGCCCGGAACCGTTGCGCTTAGAGAAATTCGTCGTTACCAGAAGAGCACAGAGCTTTTGATCAGAAAGTTGCCCTTCCAGCGACTTGTACGTGAAATCGCTCAGGACTTCAAGACCGATCTCCGATTCCAGAGCTCTGCTGTTATGGCACTGCAGGAAGCTAGCGAGGCCTACTTAGTTGGTCTGTTCGAGGACACCAACTTGTGCGCTATTCACGCCAAGCGTGTTACCATCATGCCCAAGGACATCCAGCTTGCCCGCAGAATCCGCGGAGAACGTGCTTAGGTAACTGGCATTGCCTTTTCACACATAACGGCCCTTTTTAGGGCCACACAAAATGTCAAGAAAGGATGCTGTATATGTTGTCTTCCATACACACCTTCCACATACAAATCTATTTTAATGTATTGTACGAGAAACAGGCTGTAGGATATTATCCCCACCCCACTCTGTCAGAACGAATAACATAATACACCTAGCCCCTTATACATTTGATACATTGCATTAGGTTTCTAATCCAAACGCAGAGAATGACTGTCAGCGTGCAGAAAATACCATAACAGAACAATTCCATACACTAATGCTGATTCCATACACTAATGCTGATACATTATTAATAAGTAGGCTATTTTGTTAAGAACGTTGTGTCTGAATAGACTTACACTTAAGCGTTAGCACGCACGCACGCACATACACACACGTCCGCGCTCGCACGCACGCAGGCAGGCGCGCTCGCTCGCGCGCGCGCGCGCGCGCACACACAGCGCGCGCACACGCACACACACACACACACACACACACACACACACACACACACACACACACCTACACACCTTTTTTGAGTCATTTTTTTTTTTTTTTTTTTTTTAACGCTCATTTAATGGAAAAGAAAAGTGATTTACTTCGATGTGTTGTGTTTTGTTTACATTTTAGCATTGAACCAATCATATCACGAAGATCAAATTTGGTGCTTTCGCACAGGTACGATGTGTTCTTGTATAAATATTCAACTACAGGCATGGCTGACCCATTTTCTGATCTATCAGGCAACAGTCAACATGTCAGGAAGAGGAAAAGGAGGAAAGGGTTTGGGTAAAGGAGGCGCCAAGCGTCACAGGAAAGTTCTTCGTGACAACATCCAGGGTATCACTAAACCAGCTATTCGTCGTTTGGCTCGCAGAGGAGGTGTAAAGAGAATCTCTGGTCTCATCTACGAGGAGACACGCGGCGTCTTGAAAGTGTTTTTGGAAAACGTTATCCGCGACGCAGTCACCTACACCGAACATGCCAAAAGAAAGACCGTCACTGCTATGGATGTAGTCTATGCTCTTAAGAGACAAGGCAGGACTCTGTACGGATTCGGAGGTTAAGTGTCTCAGAGCAGATACCTGTAAAACAACGGCCCTTATTAGGGCCACAAAATATTTTAGAAAGTAGATCTCTATGCATGTTTTGCTTAAACACCATCGTCTTACACACTACTTCGTAGTTACTTACTGTTGTGCCATAAGAGCAAAAGAGAAACCCACTCAACTACCAACTCCATACACGCACCCAACGACTGCCTCCATATTTGTTTTGCTGACATCTATCTGGCCCCGTTATTACAACCCAGTACTGTATCTGGATCTACAAACAACTTATCGCATAATTACAGAATCTACTTTCTAAAATATTTTGTGTCCGTATTACTATTAAGAACCTTCCTTTTTTTTTTTTTTTTTTTTTTTGTACAGAAGCTAGTCCTGCCTTGCCTCTTAAGTGCATCGACCACATTCAGAGCAGTGACGGTTTTGCCAAGAACTTGCAGTAAAACAAAGGGGACGCAGAGGACGCGATTGAGTGTATGTGGTGCATTTCTATCTACACCGTGTTTCAAGAGAAATATTTGTAGTATCTGAGATCGGAAGTATGGAGATTATTATTTCTGCACTCCGTTACACTTTTGTTGCATTTTGTTTATCCAATCAGAAAATTGTTGCTCTCTTTAGCGGAGGAGTAAATATAGGTCAATCCTATTGCCGCAATATATAACTGAAAGGGACCACGTTGCGACTTTATTCTATAGTATTGTATATCGTGCAACACTATGCCACCCAAGGGAGTCGCAAGTAAAGGAGCCAAGAAGGCTGCCACCAAGGCAAAGGCCGCAAGATCAACAGACAAGAAAAGGAGGAGGAGAAGGAGGGAATCCTACAGCATCTACATCTACAAAGTCTTGAAGCAGGTGCACCCAGACACCGGCGTTTCCAGCAAGGCTATGTCTATTATGAACAGCTTTGTGAACGACATCTTCGAGAGAATTGCAGCTGAGGCTTCCAGGCTAGCTCACTACAACAAACGATCAACAATCACTAGTCGGGAAATTCAGACAGCAGTGCGTCTTCTTTTACCCGGTGAACTCGCTAAGCACGCAGTTAGCGAGGGTACTAAGGCCGTCACCAAGTACACCAGCAGCAAGTAAGCTATTCGTCTTACTTCAATTAAAACGGCCCTTTTTAGGGCCATCATATAGTCCCGAAAGGATAATCGTATGAATCGCTTTTGTCATTTGTCTTGTATGTATGTATGTATTTATTATAAGAAAATAAAGAATCGCACGATCTCCATTCGATTGGTTTGCCTTTTTTCTCTCCTTTTGACATCACTCAGAAAGACGTTTATTGCTTTGGCGTTTTATTAATTCTACATGAAAACATTTACTTCTGATTGACCACATCTTATCAGAAATCATTTGTCTTTTTGCGTGTTTGGTTCTCAGATAAAATCGAATACCCTCAATATGGCTATGCAGTTGTGTATGATAACGCGTCTTTTGACTTTTTTTCTTCTTTCTTTTTTTTTTTTTTTTTTTTTTTTTTTTTATCATTATTTAAGAAAGATGTTTTTACTTTGCTAAATTTGAATTATTGATGTTTCACAACGATATAGTTTGCTACATTTGAATTATTGATGTTTCAGAACAATATATTTTGCTATATTTGAATTATTGATGTTTGACAACAATATACTTTGCTACATTTGAATTGTTGATGTTTCACAAACAATATATTCTGCTCAGTTTGAATTATTGATGTTTCACAAACAATATATTCTGCAACATTTGAATTATTGATGTTTCACAAACAATATATTCTGCTACATTTGAATTATTGATGTTTCACAAACATATATTTTGCTACATTTGAATTATTGATGTTTCACAACAATATATTTTGCTACATTTGAATTATTGATGTTTCACAAACAATATATTTTGCTACATTTGAATGAAACTACTGACAACTGCCCTTCTTGAATCAGCAGAAGGGAGAGAATGACCGTAGAAAATATTTCATGATCAATCTCCACGAAATAAAGTTGCGACCTCGGCTGGGGTTGAACCCGGGACCTCCTGGTCTCCAGTCGGACGGCGCATCCAACTGAGCCACCGAGGCCGGCCTTTGCTACATTTGAAATATTGATGTTTCACAAAAAAAAAAAAAAAAAAAAAAAAAAAAAAAACAGAAAAAATTGAACAAGCAGGACAATATAGTGAAAAATTTCAGAACAAGAACAAGTAGAACTTATTGAAAATCTGCCTCCAAATTATTTACCCTACAGATTTCTGCATAATGTGCATACATTTTTTTTTACTATGGAGAAAAAGCAAGAATATTTTATGAGAAAATTTTAAAAAAAAAATTTACCTAAAAACAGAAATACAGAGAAGGTAAAAGAAAACGTGCAAATATATTCTGAATTTGAAGAGAAGAAAATTTTCAAACATCGTACGTGAGGGAAGACAACGTAACCGAATTGATTATGAAAGGTTTATTCTCATTGGCTGATTTTTTTTGTTTCGATGGCTCTCGTTGTATTGTTGCTGTAAGTAGGTCAATCCGGTTCTGAGGTATAAAAGGAAAGCTCGCCTGCCTCGCCTTCATACACGTTCAACACAAAGAACTGTCTAACTGTCATCATGTCTGGTCGTGGAAAGGGAGGAAAAACTAAGGGAAAGGCCAAGAGCCGTTCGTCTAGGGCTGGACTTCAGTTCCCAGTAGGAAGAATCCACCGTCTTCTGAGGAAAGGCAACTATGCCGAGCGAGTAGGAGCAGGTGCACCCGTTTACCTGGCTGCCGTTTTGGAGTACTTAGCCGCTGAAGTTCTCGAGTTGGCAGGCAATGCTGCTAGAGATAACAAGAAGACAAGAATCATCCCGCGTCACTTACAACTGGCTATCCGTAACGACGAGGAATTGAACAAGCTTCTGTCTGGAGTGACCATCGCACAAGGTGGCGTCCTGCCTAACATCCAGGCTGTACTTCTGCCAAAGAAGAGCTCCAAAGCAGCTGCCAAGTAAGGCATTTTCTCGCTTACTTGAAACAAGCAAAACGGCCCTTTTTAGGGCCACACAAATCGTCCCGTTTGGGTATCCAGTTGATTGATTTTGTTTCCTTCGTTTAAAGAAACGCTGCTAGCCAAATCCTGAAATTGTAACCCTGACTCCATACATTGATTAACTTAGAGCTGCGGCTGGCTGGCTGGCTGGCTAGCTAGCTGCCTCGCACCCAGCCAGCCTCGCACGCACCCTCCCTCCCTCTTTCTCGGATTCACCATAGCCTCAGATTGTCTAACCCTAGATTCATATACTGTCCTTTCGACATCTCGGAAAGACGTTTTTGCGTGCTTGGCGTTTCAATGAAAATATTTTCTTCTGATTGGTCTCCGCTATGCAATTTCTATAGTGATAGTGATTGTTTGTTTGTTTGTTTGTTTGTTTGTTTGTTTGTTTTTAGAAGGGAATATTTTATTTTACTTTATTTTTTTTTATTTTTTTTTTTTTTTATTTTTATTTTTTTATTTTTTTTTTTTTTTTTACTTTTCTTTGCTGTTTGCTGAGTTTGAATGACTAGTCTTTCACAACATTATTATTGTATTATTGTGAAAATTTCAGAAAATATAAGTATGGTATTTAGACGTTATATGAAGTGTAATATTTCGAATAGGGAGTGAGTACGTGCGTGTGTGCGTGCGTGCGGTATGATTTGGACTAAAGATTGAATTTACAATGTATAGAAGAAAGTTATTGCTCGTCAGTTCGTGTTTGTCGTTGTACTTGTGTAGTATGAAATTTGTAGAAGTTGTAGGTTGTTACATGAAGTGTTTGATAGGTTATGACAGATTTCTGATCGGAAGAATGTATATTTTGTGAAAGTCTCCTTGTTGATAATGAAATTTCCATCGAATCACATCACAGAACGTTTTTGCTGACAAATTCTGTGATATTCATGGAAAATATGTTTACAGTGACAGTCTTCCACCTGTAATATTTCGAACAGGGAGCAGGAGCATTATGTTTCCTTCTTAAAACATACGGACAGATATTCATAGTATAAGACAATAGTGTTCTTATTGTTGTTCATGCGAAGTTATGGCAGTTTGGTTTCTTTTTCTTATCACAAAGAAACACAGAAATCTGCGCTCGCACTACATCGTGTACAGGTTTGTTTTGATGCTTTCTCTCAGGGACGCGTTCGTCGATGTATTTAAAGTAAGTGGGTCAGCTTTGTCATACCATTTTTCTGTTTCACGGAAAGCGTAAAGTCTACAACTATGGCAGATACAGCAGTAGCACCGGCAGCAACGCCAAAAGCAGCGAAGAAAAAGGCCGCAGCAAAGCCGAAAAAGCCTGCAGCACATCCAAAGTACAGTGAGATGATCCAAGCTGCAGTGAGTAGCCTGAAAGAAAGGGGAGGTTCATCAAGACAAGCCATTCTGAAGTACATCTGTGCTAACTACAAGGTTGGAGACGAGAAATCGGCCAACAGCCACCTGAAGTTGGCATTGAAAGCTGGTGTCAAGAATGGTTCTTTGAAGCAGTCTAAGGGAACAGGAGCTTCTGGATCTTTCCGTCTTGGTGAGGCAAAGAAGAAGAAGCCTGCAAAGAAGGCAGCTAAACCAAAGGCAGCTAAACCAAAGAAGGCCAAGTCTCCAAAGAAGGCAAAGAAGCCCGCAGCAAAGAAAGCCGTAAAGAAGACTGCAGCAAAGAAAGCAGCCAAGCCGAAAAAAGCAAAGACCCCAAAAAAGGCTGCGAAGAAAGCAACCAAATCTCCTAAGAAGGCCAAGGCAGCCAAACCAAAGAAGGCAAAGACTCCAAAAAAGAAGGCTGCAGCAAAGAAGTAAGAATTTCACGTGCTTCGCATTCGTCATCCAAAAAAAGGTCCTTTTCAGGACCATTCAAAAGTCCAGAAAGATGATCATTATTTTGTTTTGTTTTATACTATACAAAAGTTGCTCTCTTGTTAAAAATGCATACTTCTGTCCCTCCCTCGCCCCCTTTCTTGCATATAGCTGGTCTCCTATGCACAACAATACAACATAAACGCGCAAATACTTACCTAACCTTGTTCCCTCCATCCTCCACAGAGAAAATACTCAGACAAAACAGATAGACAGACATAAATACCGGTTCCAGTCCTATATGCCGAAGGCCCGATAGTCCGAATATGGGAAATAGCTGCAAACCCAGACCCAGACCTACCTGTAACCAATGTTTTTGGTATCCTTTTGAAGCTCATACACCGGTTACATCTCAGTATTATAAAAGAATGTTAATTCGAAAATGTCCAACACTCTGAAATAGTTGGTAATGAAAACCCCTTAACCTGCCTATAAGCAATGGGTTTTTAGCCTTTCGGACTATCGGGCCTTCGGCATATTGGGTGACCACAGTGTCAGCTGCAGCAAGAAACAATTATAAAAGTAAAAAAAAAAAAAAAAAACAAGAAAAAACAGCAATAAGAGGCGGTGGCGCAGCAGCAGCAGCAAGAAACAATAGCAACAAGAACAACATTGTATTGTTTTATATCCTGGTATGTTTTTTTTTTTTTTTTTTTTTTTAATTTTATTCTTTTGTTTTATTATTATTATTATTATTATTATTATTATTACTACTACTATTTATTTATTTTTTTTTTTTATATAAGAATTCTTTCTTTTTTTACAACAACAACAACAACAATTATCATCATCATGGTTATATTTATTACTACTATTATCATCACATCCTTAACCTTAACTTTTCACATGGCTTTGCTTAAGCATAAGGTGGATTGAAATTGTACTTTTTTCTACCAATCAGGTAGCTGACTTTTTAGCCAATCGTAGCACCCGGCTTATGTTGGTATTGACCAATCAGCGATAACGCCTTTCTCCAAAACAAAAGTGACCTACATTCGGTCACTTCATTTCTTGTCTACATCTCGTAAGATACAGACGTCTTTGACTTCGAAATGGCTCGTACAAAGCAGACCGCTCGTAAATCTACCGGAGGAAAGGCTCCAAGAAAGCAGCTTGCTACCAAAGCTGCCCGCAAGAGTGCTCCCGCAACCGGCGGTGTGAAGAAACCACACAGATACAGGCCCGGAACCGTTGCGCTTAGAGAAATTCGTCGTTACCAGAAGAGCACAGAGCTTTTGATCAGAAAGTTGCCCTTCCAGCGACTTGTACGTGAAATCGCTCAGGACTTCAAGACCGATCTCCGATTCCAGAGCTCTGCTGTTATGGCACTGCAGGAAGCTAGCGAGGCCTACTTAGTTGGTCTGTTCGAGGACACCAACTTGTGCGCTATTCACGCCAAGCGTGTTACCATCATGCCCAAGGACATCCAGCTTGCCCGCAGAATCCGCGGAGAACGTGCTTAGGTAACTGGCATTGCCTTTTCACACATAACGGCCCTTTTTAGGGCCACACAAAATGTCAAGAAAGGATGCTGTATATGTTGTCTTCCATACACACCTTCCACATACAAATCTATTTTAATGTATTGTACGAGAAACAGGCTGTAGGATATTATCCCCACCCCACTCTGTCAGAACGAATAACATAATACACCTAGCCCCTTATACATTTGATACATTGCATTAGGTTTCTAATCCAAACGCAGAGAATGACTGTCAGCGTGCAGAAAATACCATAACAGAACAATTCCATACACTAATGCTGATTCCATACACTAATGCTGATACATTATTAATAAGTAGGCTATTTTGTTAAGAACGTTGTGTCTGAATAGACTTACACTTAAGCGTTAGCACGCACGCACGCACATACACACACGTCCGCGCTCGCACGCACGCAGGCAGGCGCGCTCGCTCGCGCGCGCGCGCGCGCACACACACAGCGCGCGCACACGCACACACACACACACACACACACACACACACACACACACACACACACACACCTACACACCTTTTTTGAGTCATTTTTTTTTTTTTTTTTTTTTTTAACGCTCATTTAATGGAAAAGAAAAGTGATTTACTTCGATGTGTTGTGTTTTGTTTACATTTTAGCATTGAACCAATCATATCACGAAGATCAAATTTGGTGCTTTCGCACAGGTACGATGTGTTCTTGTATAAATATTCAACTACAGGCATGGCTGACCCATCCATTCATCCATTCATTCATTCGACGATTGACTCTCGAAGAGTGAACATCAACCAACTAACCAACAATGGATCTTGTACCAGCAATACTGAAGAATGCGCTGACAGATTTCCAGTTCCAGCGACCACCATTATGGAGGCTTGCAGAGGGACAGGAACTTGTGAAGGTAGAACTTACCTTTCTCAAGCCTAACAAGAATTACCAACCAACAGCTGCTGACAGGAAGAAGAGGGCCGCGAGCAGGAATCGGAAGCCTGCCCCCTCTGCTAACGAGTGGCCTCGTCAGCCCAGACCAGCCAGACAGCCTGCAGAAGTACTGCGAGAGACGCCACCACCTACAGAAGAAATCATACCGGCAGAACCTCCCGCGACCATCGACCGACCAGCACGAGACATAACAGCCACCTATGATGAGAGCCCCATCATATTCGAGCCAGCAGAAGACGAAGAAGAAGAACCCATGGAAACATCCACCTACCTGCAAGAATGCCCAGATAGCTTCCAGAAACACTACGTCTCCAAAATCGTACATAACCACGACGGATACGAAGATGGCGCCGACCTCATCATCTACCAGATGCGTCACAAAATAGAACCAGAAAAACATAGACAGCCAGCATATGTGACGATCTTCTCAAGGGCACCAGACAGAGCGATACTTTACAAGCCGCCAAGCTCAAAGTATCACTACGAGGAGAAATGGGAACTGCTGGATGAGGAATCAGGTCGCTACACCAAGAAAAACAGCACAGCGACCTGGGACAGATCCAAGAAAGAGTATCTCCAAAAGCTGATGGATACAAAGATGTGGCGTGAATGGGAAGAACCTGCATCCTGATTGGTCGACTTACTTCTTAAGTAGGTCAGAGCGAGATGTAAACATCGTTCTAAAGCCAGCATATGGCGAGATGTAAACATCGTTTCGAAGCTCACTCTTTGGGGTCTGCACTCAAAATTCAGTAACTTACAGTCTGTTTTTCCGCAGCATACAGAGTCCGGGCGAGGTGACGTAGTTAGGAATTCTAACGAAGTCCCGAATTAAAGCCGAGTGAAAAACAGAAAAACTTAAATCACTTTCAGCACCGCTACGCCTCCAAGACCAAAACTAGGTCACACGAGAGCTGTGCATGTACGACTGCCGTTTCGCCACGCAGTCCGTGCGAGATTAAAAGCTCACAGATTTCGGCCGCCCGTCTAAATTCTGTAACTTACAGACTGTTTTCCACCAAGCACACCGCGTCCGGGCGAGGTGACCTAGTTAGGAATTCTAACTAGTCACCGTTCAGAAGCCAATAAGGAAAACGGTAAAAACTTAGAACTTTTCTGCACTGCCTCCGCCTAGACCTTGCACTGTCGCCTCTAATTACCTCCTTTTGCTACTCCTGGCATCTTCGACTACCGCAAGGATGACTGACGATACTTTAACAGACGAATGACGACGTACAGACGCGGGTGTAGGGGTTGTGCCTGTTATGGTTTCGTACCCTGGGACCCCCTGCATCTAAGAGACTTAACTGAAACAACAACAATGGCTGACCCATTTTCTGATCTATCAGGCAACAGTCAACATGTCAGGAAGAGGAAAAGGAGGAAAGGGTTTGGGTAAAGGAGGCGCCAAGCGTCACAGGAAAGTTCTTCGTGACAACATCCAGGGTATCACTAAACCAGCTATTCGTCGTTTGGCTCGCAGAGGAGGTGTAAAGAGAATCTCTGGTCTCATCTACGAGGAGACACGCGGCGTCTTGAAAGTGTTTTTGGAAAACGTTATCCGCGACGCAGTCACCTACACCGAACATGCCAAAAGAAAGACCGTCACTGCTATGGATGTAGTCTATGCTCTTAAGAGACAAGGCAGGACTCTGTACGGATTCGGAGGTTAAGTGTCTCAGAGCAGATACCTGTAAAACAACGGCCCTTATTAGGGCCACAAAATATTTTAGAAAGTAGATCTCTATGCATGTTTTGCTTAAACACCATCGTCTTACACACTACTTCGTAGTTACTTACTGTTGTGCCATAAGAGCAAAAGAGAAACCCACTCAACTACCAACTCCATACACGCACCCAACGACTGCCTCCATATTTGTTTTGCTGACATCTATCTGGCCCCGTTATTACAACCCAGTACTGTATCTGGATCTACAAACAACTTATCGCATAATTACAGAATCTACTTTCTAAAATATTTTGTGTCCGTATTACTATTAAGAACCTTCCTTTTTTTTTTTTTTTTTTTTTTTGTACAGAAGCTAGTCCTGCCTTGCCTCTTAAGTGCATCGACCACATTCAGAGCAGTGACGGTTTTGCCAAGAACTTGCAGTAAAACAAAGGGGACGCAGAGGACGCGATTGAGTGTATGTGGTGCATTTCTATCTACACCGTGTTTCAAGAGAAATATTTGTAGTATCTGAGATCGGAAGTATGGAGATTATTATTTCTGCACTCCGTTACACTTTTGTTGCATTTTGTTTATCCAATCAGAAAATTGTTGCTCTCTTTAGCGGAGGAGTAAATATAGGTCAATCCTATTGCCGCAATATATAACTGAAAGGGACCACGTTGCGACTTTATTCTATAGTATTGTATATCGTGCAACACTATGCCACCCAAGGGAGTCGCAAGTAAAGGAGCCAAGAAGGCTGCCACCAAGGCAAAGGCCGCAAGATCAACAGACAAGAAAAGGAGGAGGAGAAGGAGGGAATCCTACAGCATCTACATCTACAAAGTCTTGAAGCAGGTGCACCCAGACACCGGCGTTTCCAGCAAGGCTATGTCTATTATGAACAGCTTTGTGAACGACATCTTCGAGAGAATTGCAGCTGAGGCTTCCAGGCTAGCTCACTACAACAAACGATCAACAATCACTAGTCGGGAAATTCAGACAGCAGTGCGTCTTCTTTTACCCGGTGAACTCGCTAAGCACGCAGTTAGCGAGGGTACTAAGGCCGTCACCAAGTACACCAGCAGCAAGTAAGCTATTCGTCTTACTTCAATTAAAACGGCCCTTTTTAGGGCCATCATATAGTCCCGAAAGGATAATCGTATGAATCGCTTTTGTCATTTGTCTTGTATGTATGTATGTATTTATTATAAGAAAATAAAGAATCGCACGATCTCCATTCGATTGGTTTGCCTTTTTTCTCTCCTTTTGACATCACTCAGAAAGACGTTTATTGCTTGGCGTTTTATTAATTCTACATGAAAACATTTACTTCTGATTGACCACATCTTATCAGAAATCATTTGTCTTTTTGCGTGTTTGGTTCTCAGATAAAATCGAATACCCTCAATATGGCTATGCAGTTGTGTATGATAACGCGTCTTTTGACTTTTTTTCTTCTTTCTTTTTTTTTTTTTTTTTTTTTTTTTTTTTATCATTATTTAAGAAAGATGTTTTTACTTTGCTAAATTTGAATTATTGATGTTTCACAACGATATATTTTGCTACATTTGAATTATTGATGTTTCAGAACAATATATTTTGCTATATTTGAATTATTGATGTTTGACAACAATATACTTTGCTACATTTGAATTGTTGATGTTTCACAAACAATATATTCTGCTCAGTTTGAATTATTGATGTTTCACAAACAATATATTCTGCAACATTTGAATTATTGATGTTTCACAAACAATATATTCTGCTACATTTGAATTATTGATGTTTCACAAACATATATTTTGCTACATTTGAATTATTGATGTTTCACAACAATATATTTTGCTACATTTGAATTATTGATGTTTCACAAACAATATATTTTGCTACATTTGAATGAAACTACTGACAACTGCCCTTCTTGAATCAGCAGAAGGGAGAGAATGACCGTAGAAAATATTTCATGATCAATCTCCACGAAATAAAGTTGCGACCTCGGCTGGGGTTGAACCCGGGACCTCCTGGTCTCCAGTCGGACGGCGCATCCAACTGAGCCACCGAGGCCGGCCTTTGCTACATTTGAAATATTGATGTTTCACAAAAAAAAAAAAAAAAAAAAAAAAAAAAAAACAGAAAAAATTGAACAAGCAGGACAATATAGTGAAAAATTTCAGAACAAGAACAAGTAGAACTTATTGAAAATCTGCCTCCAAATTATTTACCCTACAGATTTCTGCATAATGTGCATACATTTTTTTTTACTATGGAGAAAAAGCAAGAATATTTTATGAGAAAATTTTAAAAAAAAAATTTACCTAAAAACAGAAATACAGAGAAGGTAAAAGAAAACGTGCAAATATATTCTGAATTTGAAGAGAAGAAAATTTTCAAACATCGTACGTGAGGGAAGACAACGTAACCGAATTGATTATGAAAGGTTTATTCTCATTGGCTGATTTTTTTTGTTTCGATGGCTCTCGTTGTATTGTTGCTGTAAGTAGGTCAATCCGGTTCTGAGGTATAAAAGGAAAGCTCGCCTGCCTCGCCTTCATACACGTTCAACACAAAGAACTGTCTAACTGTCATCATGTCTGGTCGTGGAAAGGGAGGAAAAACTAAGGGAAAGGCCAAGAGCCGTTCGTCTAGGGCTGGACTTCAGTTCCCAGTAGGAAGAATCCACCGTCTTCTGAGGAAAGGCAACTATGCCGAGCGAGTAGGAGCAGGTGCACCCGTTTACCTGGCTGCCGTTTTGGAGTACTTAGCCGCTGAAGTTCTCGAGTTGGCAGGCAATGCTGCTAGAGATAACAAGAAGACAAGAATCATCCCGCGTCACTTACAACTGGCTATCCGTAACGACGAGGAATTGAACAAGCTTCTGTCTGGAGTGACCATCGCACAAGGTGGCGTCCTGCCTAACATCCAGGCTGTACTTCTGCCAAAGAAGAGCTCCAAAGCAGCTGCCAAGTAAGGCATTTTCTCGCTTACTTGAAACAAGCAAAACGGCCCTTTTTAGGGCCACACAAATCGTCCCGTTTGGGTATCCAGTTGATTGATTTTGTTTCCTTCGTTTAAAGAAACGCTGCTAGCCAAATCCTGAAATTGTAACCCTGACTCCATACATTGATTAACTTAGAGCTGCGGCTGGCTGGCTGGCTGGCTAGCTAGCTGCCTCGCACCCAGCCAGCCTCGCACGCACCCTCCCTCCCTCTTTCTCGGATTCACCATAGCCTCAGATTGTCTAACCCTAGATTCATATACTGTCCTTTCGACATCTCGGAAAGACGTTTTTGCGTGCTTGGCGTTTCAATGAAAATATTTTCTTCTGATTGGTCTCCGCTATGCAATTTCTATAGTGATAGTGATTGTTTGTTTGTTTGTTTGTTTGTTTGTTTGTTTGTTTTTAGAAGGGAATATTTTATTTTACTTTATTTTTTTTTATTTTTTTTTTTTTTTATTTTTATTTTTTTATTTTTTTTTTTTTTTTTACTTTTCTTTGCTGTTTGCTGAGTTTGAATGACTAGTCTTTCACAACATTATTATTGTATTATTGTGAAAATTTCAGAAAATATAAGTATGGTATTTAGACGTTATATGAAGTGTAATATTTCGAATAGGGAGTGAGTACGTGCGTGTGTGCGTGCGTGCGGTATGATTTGGACTAAAGATTGAATTTACAATGTATAGAAGAAAGTTATTGCTCGTCAGTTCGTGTTTGTCGTTGTACTTGTGTAGTATGAAATTTGTAGAAGTTGTAGGTTGTTACATGAAGTGTTTGATAGGTTATGACAGATTTCTGATCGGAAGAATGTATATTTTGTGAAAGTCTCCTTGTTGATAATGAAATTTCCATCGAATCACATCACAGAACGTTTTTGCTGACAAATTCTGTGATATTCATGGAAAATATGTTTACAGTGACAGTCTTCCACCTGTAATATTTCGAACAGGGAGCAGGAGCATTATGTTTCCTTCTTAAAACATACGGACAGATATTCATAGTATAAGACAATAGTGTTCTTATTGTTGTTCATGCGAAGTTATGGCAGTTTGGTTTCTTTTTCTTATCACAAAGAAACACAGAAATCTGCGCTCGCACTACATCGTGTACAGGTTTGTTTTGATGCTTTCTCTCAGGGACGCGTTCGTCGATGTATTTAAAGTAAGTGGGTCAGCTTTGTCATACCATTTTTCTGTTTCACGGAAAGCGTAAAGTCTACAACTATGGCAGATACAGCAGTAGCACCGGCAGCAACGCCAAAAGCAGCGAAGAAAAAGGCCGCAGCAAAGCCGAAAAAGCCTGCAGCACATCCAAAGTACAGTGAGATGATCCAAGCTGCAGTGAGTAGCCTGAAAGAAAGGGGAGGTTCATCAAGACAAGCCATTCTGAAGTACATCTGTGCTAACTACAAGGTTGGAGACGAGAAATCGGCCAACAGCCACCTGAAGTTGGCATTGAAAGCTGGTGTCAAGAATGGTTCTTTGAAGCAGTCTAAGGGAACAGGAGCTTCTGGATCTTTCCGTCTTGGTGAGGCAAAGAAGAAGAAGCCTGCAAAGAAGGCAGCTAAACCAAAGGCAGCTAAACCAAAGAAGGCCAAGTCTCCAAAGAAGGCAAAGAAGCCCGCAGCAAAGAAAGCCGTAAAGAAGACTGCAGCAAAGAAAGCAGCCAAGCCGAAAAAAGCAAAGACCCCAAAAAAGGCTGCGAAGAAAGCAACCAAATCTCCTAAGAAGGCCAAGGCAGCCAAACCAAAGAAGGCAAAGACTCCAAAAAAGAAGGCTGCAGCAAAGAAGTAAGAATTTCACGTGCTTCGCATTCGTCATCCAAAAAAAGGTCCTTTTCAGGACCATTCAAAAGTCCAGAAAGATGATCATTATTTTGTTTTGTTTTATACTATACAAAAGTTGCTCTCTTGTTAAAAATGCATACTTCTGTCCCTCCCTCGCCCCCTTTCTTGCATATAGCTGGTCTCCTATGCACAACAATACAACATAAACGCGCAAATACTTACCTAACCTTGTTCCCTCCATCCTCCACAGAGAAAATACTCAGACAAAACAGATAGACAGACATAAATACCGGTTCCAGTCCTATATGCCGAAGGCCCGATAGTCCGAATATGGGAAATAGCTGCAAACCCAGACCCAGACCTACCTGTAACCAATGTTTTTGGTATCCTTTTGAAGCTCATACACCGGTTACATCTCAGTATTATAAAAGAATGTTAATTCGAAAATGTCCAACACTCTGAAATAGTTGGTAATGAAAACCCCTTAACCTGCCTATAAGCAATGGGTTTTTAGCCTTTCGGACTATCGGGCCTTCGGCATATTGGGTGACCACAGTGTCAGCTGCAGCAAGAAACAATTATAAAAGTAAAAAAAAAAAAAAAAAACAAGAAAAAACAGCAATAAGAGGCGGTGGCGCAGCAGCAGCAGCAAGAAACAATAGCAACAAGAACAACATTGTATTGTTTTATATCCTGGTATGTTTTTTTTTTTTTTTTTTTTTTTAATTTTATTCTTTTGTTTTATTATTATTATTATTATTATTATTATTATTACTACTACTATTTATTTATTTTTTTTTTTTATATAAGAATTCTTTCTTTTTTTACAACAACAACAACAACAATTATCATCATCATGGTTATATTTATTACTACTATTATCATCACATCCTTAACCTTAACTTTTCACATGGCTTTGCTTAAGCATAAGGTGGATTGAAATTGTACTTTTTTCTACCAATCAGGTAGCTGACTTTTTAGCCAATCGTAGCACCCGGCTTATGTTGGTATTGACCAATCAGCGATAACGCCTTTCTCCAAAACAAAAGTGACCTACATTCGGTCACTTCATTTCTTGTCTACATCTCGTAAGATACAGACGTCTTTGACTTCGAAATGGCTCGTACAAAGCAGACCGCTCGTAAATCTACCGGAGGAAAGGCTCCAAGAAAGCAGCTTGCTACCAAAGCTGCCCGCAAGAGTGCTCCCGCAACCGGCGGTGTGAAGAAACCACACAGATACAGGCCCGGAACCGTTGCGCTTAGAGAAATTCGTCGTTACCAGAAGAGCACAGAGCTTTTGATCAGAAAGTTGCCCTTCCAGCGACTTGTACGTGAAATCGCTCAGGACTTCAAGACCGATCTCCGATTCCAGAGCTCTGCTGTTATGGCACTGCAGGAAGCTAGCGAGGCCTACTTAGTTGGTCTGTTCGAGGACACCAACTTGTGCGCTATTCACGCCAAGCGTGTTACCATCATGCCCAAGGACATCCAGCTTGCCCGCAGAATCCGCGGAGAACGTGCTTAGGTAACTGGCATTGCCTTTTCACACATAACGGCCCTTTTTAGGGCCACACAAAATGTCAAGAAAGGATGCTGTATATGTTGTCTTCCATACACACCTTCCACATACAAATCTATTTTAATGTATTGTACGAGAAACAGGCTGTAGGATATTATCCCCACCCCACTCTGTCAGAACGAATAACATAATACACCTAGCCCCTTATACATTTGATACATTGCATTAGGTTTCTAATCCAAACGCAGAGAATGACTGTCAGCGTGCAGAAAATACCATAACAGAACAATTCCATACACTAATGCTGATTCCATACACTAATGCTGATACATTATTAATAAGTAGGCTATTTTGTTAAGAACGTTGTGTCTGAATAGACTTACACTTAAGCGTTAGCACGCACGCACGCACATACACACACGTCCGCGCTCGCACGCACGCAGGCAGGCGCGCTCGCTCGCGCGCGCGCGCGCGCACACACACAGCGCGCGCACACGCACACACACACACACACACACACACACACACACACACACACACACCTACACACCTTTTTTGAGTCATTTTTTTTTTTTTTTTTTTTTTTAACGCTCATTTAATGGAAAAGAAAAGTGATTTACTTCGATGTGTTGTGTTTTGTTTACATTTTAGCATTGAACCAATCATATCACGAAGATCAAATTTGGTGCTTTCGCACAGGTACGATGTGTTCTTGTATAAATATTCAACTACAGGCATGGCTGACCCATTTTCTGATCTATCAGGCAACAGTCAACATGTCAGGAAGAGGAAAAGGAGGAAAGGGTTTGGGTAAAGGAGGCGCCAAGCGTCACAGGAAAGTTCTTCGTGACAACATCCAGGGTATCACTAAACCAGCTATTCGTCGTTTGGCTCGCAGAGGAGGTGTAAAGAGAATCTCTGGTCTCATCTACGAGGAGACACGCGGCGTCTTGAAAGTGTTTTTGGAAAACGTTATCCGCGACGCAGTCACCTACACCGAACATGCCAAAAGAAAGACCGTCACTGCTATGGATGTAGTCTATGCTCTTAAGAGACAAGGCAGGACTCTGTACGGATTCGGAGGTTAAGTGTCTCAGAGCAGATACCTGTAAAACAACGGCCCTTATTAGGGCCACAAAATATTTTAGAAAGTAGATCTCTATGCATGTTTTGCTTAAACACCATCGTCTTACACACTACTTCGTAGTTACTTACTGTTGTGCCATAAGAGCAAAAGAGAAACCCACTCAACTACCAACTCCATACACGCACCCAACGACTGCCTCCATATTTGTTTTGCTGACATCTATCTGGCCCCGTTATTACAACCCAGTACTGTATCTGGATCTACAAACAACTTATCGCATAATTACAGAATCTACTTTCTAAAATATTTTGTGTCCGTATTACTATTAAGAACCTTCCTTTTTTTTTTTTTTTTTTTTTTTGTACAGAAGCTAGTCCTGCCTTGCCTCTTAAGTGCATCGACCACATTCAGAGCAGTGACGGTTTTGCCAAGAACTTGCAGTAAAACAAAGGGGACGCAGAGGACGCGATTGAGTGTATGTGGTGCATTTCTATCTACACCGTGTTTCAAGAGAAATATTTGTAGTATCTGAGATCGGAAGTATGGAGATTATTATTTCTGCACTCCGTTACACTTTTGTTGCATTTTGTTTATCCAATCAGAAAATTGTTGCTCTCTTTAGCGGAGGAGTAAATATAGGTCAATCCTATTGCCGCAATATATAACTGAAAGGGACCACGTTGCGACTTTATTCTATAGTATTGTATATCGTGCAACACTATGCCACCCAAGGGAGTCGCAAGTAAAGGAGCCAAGAAGGCTGCCACCAAGGCAAAGGCCGCAAGATCAACAGACAAGAAAAGGAGGAGGAGAAGGAGGGAATCCTACAGCATCTACATCTACAAAGTCTTGAAGCAGGTGCACCCAGACACCGGCGTTTCCAGCAAGGCTATGTCTATTATGAACAGCTTTGTGAACGACATCTTCGAGAGAATTGCAGCTGAGGCTTCCAGGCTAGCTCACTACAACAAACGATCAACAATCACTAGTCGGGAAATTCAGACAGCAGTGCGTCTTCTTTTACCCGGTGAACTCGCTAAGCACGCAGTTAGCGAGGGTACTAAGGCCGTCACCAAGTACACCAGCAGCAAGTAAGCTATTCGTCTTACTTCAATTAAAACGGCCCTTTTTAGGGCCATCATATAGTCCCGAAAGGATAATCGTATGAATCGCTTTTGTCATTTGTCTTGTATGTATGTATGTATTTATTATAAGAAAATAAAGAATCGCACGATCTCCATTCGATTGGTTTGCCTTTTTTCTCTCCTTTTGACATCACTCAGAAAGACGTTTATTGCTTGGCGTTTTATTAATTCTACATGAAAACATTTACTTCTGATTGACCACATCTTATCAGAAATCATTTGTCTTTTTGCGTGTTTGGTTCTCAGATAAAATCGAATACCCTCAATATGGCTATGCAGTTGTGTATGATAACGCGTCTTTTGACTTTTTTTCTTCTTTCTTTTTTTTTTTTTTTTTTTTTTTTTTTTATCATTATTTAAGAAAGATGTTTTTACTTTGCTAAATTTGAATTATTGATGTTTCACAACGATATATTTTGCTACATTTGAATTATTGATGTTTCAGAACAATATATTTTGCTATATTTGAATTATTGATGTTTGACAACAATATACTTTGCTACATTTGAATTGTTGATGTTTCACAAACAATATATTCTGCTCAGTTTGAATTATTGATGTTTCACAAACAATATATTCTGCAACATTTGAATTATTGATGTTTCACAAACAATATATTCTGCTACATTTGAATTATTGATGTTTCACAAACATATATTTTGCTACATTTGAATTATTGATGTTTCACAACAATATATTTTGCTACATTTGAATTATTGATGTTTCACAAACAATATATTTTGCTACATTTGAATGAAACTACTGACAACTGCCCTTCTTGAATCAGCAGAAGGGAGAGAATGACCGTAGAAAATATTTCATGATCAATCTCCACGAAATAAAGTTGCGACCTCGGCTGGGGTTGAACCCGGGACCTCCTGGTCTCCAGTCGGACGGCGCATCCAACTGAGCCACCGAGGCCGGCCTTTGCTACATTTGAAATATTGATGTTTCACAAAAAAAAAAAAAAAAAAAAAAAAAAAAAAACAGAAAAAATTGAACAAGCAGGACAATATAGTGAAAAATTTCAGAACAAGAACAAGTAGAACTTATTGAAAATCTGCCTCCAAATTATTTACCCTACAGATTTCTGCATAATGTGCATACATTTTTTTTTACTATGGAGAAAAAGCAAGAATATTTTATGAGAAAATTTTAAAAAAAAAATTTACCTAAAAACAGAAATACAGAGAAGGTAAAAGAAAACGTGCAAATATATTCTGAATTTGAAGAGAAGAAAATTTTCAAACATCGTACGTGAGGGAAGACAACGTAACCGAATTGATTATGAAAGGTTTATTCTCATTGGCTGATTTTTTTTGTTTCGATGGCTCTCGTTGTATTGTTGCTGTAAGTAGGTCAATCCGGTTCTGAGGTATAAAAGGAAAGCTCGCCTGCCTCGCCTTCATACACGTTCAACACAAAGAACTGTCTAACTGTCATCATGTCTGGTCGTGGAAAGGGAGGAAAAACTAAGGGAAAGGCCAAGAGCCGTTCGTCTAGGGCTGGACTTCAGTTCCCAGTAGGAAGAATCCACCGTCTTCTGAGGAAAGGCAACTATGCCGAGCGAGTAGGAGCAGGTGCACCCGTTTACCTGGCTGCCGTTTTGGAGTACTTAGCCGCTGAAGTTCTCGAGTTGGCAGGCAATGCTGCTAGAGATAACAAGAAGACAAGAATCATCCCGCGTCACTTACAACTGGCTATCCGTAACGACGAGGAATTGAACAAGCTTCTGTCTGGAGTGACCATCGCACAAGGTGGCGTCCTGCCTAACATCCAGGCTGTACTTCTGCCAAAGAAGAGCTCCAAAGCAGCTGCCAAGTAAGGCATTTTCTCGCTTACTTGAAACAAGCAAAACGGCCCTTTTTAGGGCCACACAAATCGTCCCGTTTGGGTATCCAGTTGATTGATTTTGTTTCCTTCGTTTAAAGAAACGCTGCTAGCCAAATCCTGAAATTGTAACCCTGACTCCATACATTGATTAACTTAGAGCTGCGGCTGGCTGGCTGGCTGGCTAGCTAGCTGCCTCGCACCCAGCCAGCCTCGCACGCACCCTCCCTCCCTCTTTCTCGGATTCACCATAGCCTCAGATTGTCTAACCCTAGATTCATATACTGTCCTTTCGACATCTCGGAAAGACGTTTTTGCGTGCTTGGCGTTTCAATGAAAATATTTTCTTCTGATTGGTCTCCGCTATGCAATTTCTATAGTGATAGTGATTGTTTGTTTGTTTGTTTGTTTGTTTGTTTGTTTGTTTTTAGAAGGGAATATTTTATTTTACTTTATTTTTTTTTATTTTTTTTTTTTTTTATTTTTATTTTTTTATTTTTTTTTTTTTTTTTACTTTTCTTTGCTGTTTGCTGAGTTTGAATGACTAGTCTTTCACAACATTATTATTGTATTATTGTGAAAATTTCAGAAAATATAAGTATGGTATTTAGACGTTATATGAAGTGTAATATTTCGAATAGGGAGTGAGTACGTGCGTGTGTGCGTGCGTGCGGTATGATTTGGACTAAAGATTGAATTTACAATGTATAGAAGAAAGTTATTGCTCGTCAGTTCGTGTTTGTCGTTGTACTTGTGTAGTATGAAATTTGTAGAAGTTGTAGGTTGTTACATGAAGTGTTTGATAGGTTATGACAGATTTCTGATCGGAAGAATGTATATTTTGTGAAAGTCTCCTTGTTGATAATGAAATTTCCATCGAATCACATCACAGAACGTTTTTGCTGACAAATTCTGTGATATTCATGGAAAATATGTTTACAGTGACAGTCTTCCACCTGTAATATTTCGAACAGGGAGCAGGAGCATTATGTTTCCTTCTTAAAACATACGGACAGATATTCATAGTATAAGACAATAGTGTTCTTATTGTTGTTCATGCGAAGTTATGGCAGTTTGGTTTCTTTTTCTTATCACAAAGAAACACAGAAATCTGCGCTCGCACTACATCGTGTACAGGTTTGTTTTGATGCTTTCTCTCAGGGACGCGTTCGTCGATGTATTTAAAGTAAGTGGGTCAGCTTTGTCATACCATTTTTCTGTTTCACGGAAAGCGTAAAGTCTACAACTATGGCAGATACAGCAGTAGCACCGGCAGCAACGCCAAAAGCAGCGAAGAAAAAGGCCGCAGCAAAGCCGAAAAAG
>CAXHKG010000036.1:0-20000 GCA_964016985.1 Anodontia alba | reverse complement strand
TTATTTAGCCAATATGGCCGATGTCTATCCTTAAAGTGAAGTGCGCAAAACCAAAACAATCTCAAGACAAAAGACTTCATAAATATGCATATGAAGTTATTGCAAAATTAGGGAGCATTTTGCTTATACTTACTTGCCTCCCTTCCTTGTCACTGGTCTAAGTAGTCCCCAGGCCAATCATGATCGAAACCCGCAAGAGAAAATATCCCTGCCTGTTCAGATGAGCGGCAAAACTGGGTAAAAATGAGCTGTTGTCTATATTTGGTAACACAATTTGTACAGCAGAAAACATTTTTGTTTCTGAACAGACATTACAGAAATATCCCATTACACTTTTTGTTTTTGTTTCTAAGTTTTCAATTTATTGACTGTGCATTGCTCGGTCAAAAGAAAATCACAAACGTGATTGCGTTCGTCAAAAAAAAAATCATTTCTTTGTCGTTAATTTTCGGACATAGCAAAACTTAATTTCTCTTTTCTATTGACCGAACAAAACAATAAAAATAAGTTTCTTCAGTAACAAAATATACTTTACGTAAAAACCTATATTCAAAAAAAAAAAAAAAAAAAAAAAAAAGTTCGATAACAATCCAAATTTTCTTTCTAAAATTAAAACACAATCTCATTCAGATTTCAAAATCAGTGTACTTCCTTTTAGTATATAAATCAAATATACACCGAAGAGAAAAAGAAAGGCCTGGAAAAGTTTTGTTCTGATTTTAATATCATTTGGGGTTACATTGTAAATGTTTCCACTATCGAACGTCTTAATGGACGTTTAAGGGAGATAGGGCGTGTTGCCTACAGACCGTGGTCTGGACGTAGACGTAGACGTATGAGGTCGCGAAGTCAGATCAGGGTTATTCGTCTATCGCATTTGCACAATCGTCACCCAGCTGCCACAGAAAAGCCTCGTACTACATTCAGCAATCATAATAGCCCCATTCACCTGGAACTGTGAGAAATCGATTGCGCAAGGCTGCTTTTCGGGCAAGCTGTTTGTATATCGGTCTGCTCCTGACTCAAGCTCGTCACATGTTTCGTATGGCGTGGTTGACGGCACATGGCCTCAGAAAATTTTTGGATGAGGTTGTGGAGATTGGTCCTTTTTACTGACTAGTGACAGGGGCAATTTAAAAGCATTAAGGTACAGGGATGAAGTCCTCCGCCCCGCTGCAGTCCCACTTGTGCAGCAATGTCAACTGATTTTACAGCATGATAATGCTTGGCCCTTCATAGCCAGACTTGTGGCTAATCATAACATTATCCCACTCGACTGGCCACCATACAGTCCGGATTTAATCTGATTTGATCACCGACTGGGCATCTGCGGGGCGAACTTGACAGAAAGGTACGGAAGCGACGAAATAGCCACCACTGTCGTCTAGTTTGGAAGAACAGAACAAGAATCAATGCATTAATGAACTCCATGCAGAGGAAAGTAAAGGTGACAACAACTGTGAGAGGGGGAACAACAACTGTGAGAGGGGGGATACACCAGATATTGATTAACTGCAGCTGATTTTCATTTATAGTTAGCGGCGTGGGGGGGGGGGGGGGGGGGGGGTGTGCGGAGACTTCCAATGCGCTTCATTTACTGACGAGTTTTTAGTCACAAACTATTTAAATTTTGGAAATTGGTTCAATAAAGGTTTTGCATTAAAACCATATGAACATATTTTAGATGCCTTTTAAAGCAGTAATCTAATTCAGCATTAAAATTTACCCTGTGTTCCTTTTTTCACTTCAGTATATAGAATGTGGGGCAAATATCACTATACTTATTTCATATGATATACCTTCTTTCATTACCAAAATAAACTCTAACAAAGACTTGAATTTTGATATAATGGACTTTTGATATAGAAAAGACAACGCTATTCAGTAGTTCAGTGCTGTAGGTTGTCAATGTGCCCTTATCTTGAAATGAGCACACAGTACATGAGATTAATTTTATTTTCGCATATCGTCCCTTTAAAGAAGACATACACATATAAATAATAATGTTGTACTTTTCATTCGTTGTCCTTTCTAGATAATGCTTGAGTGCGAACAAATAATGGGAGAGTAAAGGTATGTACGGAATTACCCAGAAAACATAGATTAAATAAATAAAAATAAGAATATTAATTTATATAACCCATTCAGCTGAGCATGCACATATGATAATTAGGATATTGCTTACAGATTTTAATGATTGTTGTTAGCATACATTAACGAAACATTACGACCCATATTAGTCTACGCAAATAGGCCGACTAAAGGGGACTGAATAGGCTTGGTAGATTTTCCGGCTTTCTTTTTACATGGAAGGTAATTTTATGACTTTCTTCTTGCTTTCCTGCACACCAATTTTCTTTTGAAAAGACGTCTACTCTAAATGGAATGAATTCCCTCTTAAAAGGAGCATATTCTTACCTTGTAGGGGTAGACCCCTTTCGAAAGGGGTTTATGTTTTGGAAATCAAACAAGAAGTCGCAAAGGCTGGACCCCTCCCCATGTATAAAATGACGCATAATATACGATGTGTATATAGTCCGGTATGACCACTTTAGTATGTGGTATGACCTCCTCTATGTCTTTTTTTCAGAGAACTTGGATGGGAAATTCTAAGGGTCTCGAAAGCGCAAGCATTAACTAGTTTTCCTTTATGAAATGATTAATGAGCGTGATCCTGATTACCTCAACTTATCAGATTATCGTACAGTTCGCCATGGTTCGCGCTAATACTCAGTCGTATTATAATTCATTTCTGTCGTCAGTGATGAGAGAATAGAATAAAGTCGCAATCGAGCAGAAATGCAATAACATTGGATTCGATCAAAATGTCCATCACGAAACCATGCTTATATAATTTTGACCCCTTAAACCCCACTTTTATATAGTAAAACTGGGGTTTACAGGGGTATACATTGTTTTTCTTATTTCTGCTTAAAAACATAGATTGTGGGTACTCGTTAGAACCGCCTGGACGAGGCGTTTCTAACGAGTACCCACAATCTATGTTTTGAGCAGAAATATGAAAAATATCAGAATTTTTATCTGAAAACTTTCTTTTTTTTTTCTCTCTTTTTTTTTGTGGTGAAATTTTCGATATATTTGAAGAGGTGTGTTTTCGTAATGTCTCAAAAACAAAGATCTTACTATTTCGTTGGTCAAGACTATAGGCCGAACATACTCTTCAAGGCTTCGTATTCAGTGAATGAGCACCTATATCGTACGGGCATAACTACTGACCCCAATTGCATCTGTAGAGCAGTAGAAACTACGAAATAGTTTCTTTTAGATTGCAATTCTTTAAATGAAATTAGACAAGAAATGTTAAATGAAATTCCTTTATTTTGTACACCCACAACTGATATATAATATTTTTGTTCAGACGCACTTAGTGATCAGCATAATACAAGCATATTTAAATCGTTACAAAAGTGTATAATTAGGAGTAAGCGATTCAGTTCAGCCAATTACTATGTCCCAATAAACACAATACAGTCGAACCTCAAGAGCTCGAACACCGATGGCTCGTTCACCATTGCTAATTCGAACCCGTTTTCAAGTCCCTACGAAATTCTTCCGATAGCTCAAGAAACAAATATTTAGCGATTTTTTCCTATTTTATCGTGAAATTGTATGTCGTATGTACTCATTAGAATCGCGATTCTAATGAGTACACCCAACATACAATTATTGTGTAGAAAGTGGAAAAAAAATCCCTAAATTATCGTTTTTTGCTTCCTGGCATGGCACCATGATTAACCCTCATTGGCTCGAACTATTCATATCTCGAACAGTTTTCTATGATTCCAAAGTTGTTCGAGCCATTGAGGTTCGACTGTAAATGACAATATTGATCATAATCAGTGACCTATAAATGCTATCTTATGGGTCACTGTAAAAGTACATATTACTCATACCTATTATTTTAACTTTCGTAGACGACAGCAATTTAAAAATGATATGTTTGTGTACTGCGCACAACTTTATGTGCTTAAATGCAGTCACAAGCTCTAAATTTTCCTTTATCATTTTATCATTTTACTGCAGTTATGTGGAATTATTTCTTATTTACTCTTTGTTCAGTGAATAACTTGATGGTTTTGACTCCCTGACGCAGTTGTCAGAGATTGAATATATATCTATAAGCTATGCGTAATGCCTGTCTGCTGTCATGTCTATATTTGTATTTGTTGTATCCTCATGGGCTTTATAGCCCTTTGGAATTTAATTTTGAAATAAAACTTACTTTCTCATTTACTTGTATTTCTTATTCTTTACTTTATTTCTTGATCTCCTTTCAAAATTCGTTAGCTTTCTCTGTCTTTTCTTTTTTTATTCATAAATTAGGTGTAAAAAAAAAAAAAAAAAAAAAAAAAAAAAAATAGAAAAAAGAAAAAGAAAAGTTTCTCCTACCTACCGACATTATTTTAGCTCACCACAGCCGAAGGCTCCGGGGGAGCTTATGGGATAGGCATTGGTCCATCGTCCGCCGTCCGTCGTCGTCGTCGTTGGCGTCGGCGTCATTCCCACTTTCAAAGTACATCCCCTCTGAAGCCGCTTGGCTAATCAAGACCAAATTTCATCTGAAGCACCTATCCACTGCGGGATTTAAAGTTTTTTTGTTTTTTTTTTAATGAAAATCAGCCATCAAGTTTGGTTGCTATAAAAGTGCCATAGACTTATAATGGGAAAACAGAGAAAAATAGCATTTATTATTAAGCCATTACAGATATTGTGACAAAACTGCTTCAGAAATGATCCTTGAGTGGTCCGCTATTAGGCTGATGATTATGTTGCTCAGTGCTCATTTTGATTGGTTGCCATGGAAACATATAAGCAAAAAGAAAAAAAGAAAAAAAAATCTAAAAAAACCATCTACATAGAGACCTTATGAAACAAAGGGCTGAGACTTTGCAGAAATATTCTTTGTGTTTGCCTCTACAAATGTTGTATTTGTCATTGCTATTGCTCAAGCTCTGGTTTGTATGATTACTTAAATTTGCCACAGACTTATAATGGGAAAATAGAAAAATGACATTTATTGTTAAGCCATCGCAGATATTTTGACAAAACTTTCATAGAAATATTTCTTGAAGGGTCCACTACCAGGCAGATAATTTTGCTGCCCAGTGCTGATTTTTATTGTTGCCATGGCAACCAAAATGCAAAAAGGAAGAATTAATATCTTTTAAAATCATCTCCTCAGAAACCATATGGAACATAGGGCTAAGATTTTGCAGAAATATTCTTTGTATTAGCCTTAACAAATTTTATGTTTTTCTTTACTATTGCTCAAAAGCTCTGATTTGTATGGTAACTTAAAGTTGCCATAGACTTACAATGTGAAAATAGAAAAATGGCATTTATTGTTAAGCCATTGCAGATAGTTTGACAAAAATTTTATAGAAATGTTCCTTGAGTGGTCCTCTACCAGGCAACATGATTCTTCTGCCCAGTGTTAGTATTTTGCCTTATCTGCTCTTGGCAAAATTTTCTGCCCGGGCTATAACTCCTTTAATGGTTTGAAATGTTTTCATGAAAATTCTCAAATATACTTAGCTTGATGACAGGGTATATTGCGACAAAGAAGAATCATTTTAACTGTCTTACTTTTGGTGTTATCTGCCCTTGTTATTGGTTGGCATGGAAACCAAAATGAAAAAAAAATACTTAAAAAAGCATCTCCTTAGAAACCATATGCTGTATGGGGCTGAGACTTTATGGAAATATTAATCATATTACCTTAACAGGTTATGTGTTTTTTTATGAAATTCGGCTCTTTAGTTCGGTTGCTATGGCAACTTAAAATTTCTATAGACTTAAAAATGACATTTACTGCCAAGCCTTTATAGATATTTTGACAAAACTTCATAGAAATGTTACGCAATCCTCTATCAGCTACATGCTTTTAGGCATGCTACTCATTTTTATTTGTTGCCATAGAGACTAAAATGCAAAAAAAAAAAAAAAAAAAAAAAAAAACAAAAAAAAAAACAACAACAACAAAAAAAACAACAACAACAAAAAAAACAAAAACTACTTAAAATAATCATCTCCTCAGAAACCATACGCTGTATGAGGCTGAAACTCTATGGAAATATTTACCATATTACACTTTACAGGTTATGAAATTCAGCTCTTTAGTTTGTTTGCTATGACAGCTTAGAGTTTCCACAGACTTATGGGAAAAATTAAAATACGACATTTACTGCCAAGCCTTTCAAGATATTTTGACAAAACTTTCATAGAAATGTTCCTTAAGCAATATTCTATCTGCCATATGATTTTAGGCTTACTGCTCATTTTCATTGGCTGCGACAGAAACCAAAAAAAAAAAAAAAAAAAAAAAAAAAAAAGTTATATTATAATATATATATTAGCCGTTACAGGTTAAATATGTTTTTCAGCTCATCAGAGCCAAAGGCTCTGGGGGAGCTTATAGCATGGGCAGTTGTTGTCTGTCGTCTGGCGTCAACACATTCAAACAATATCCCGTCTGAATCCACTGGGTCGATTGTGTTCAAATTTCATCTGTAGCATCCTAGGGCTGGGGCTGCCATGGTTTATAAAAATACATGGCTGCCATTTGGCGCTGCCAACCTGAGCTCTGGTGAGCATAGTGGCCCATGGGCCTCTTCTTCAGCATGTTAGCGGAAACACAGCTATTTTTTTTTTTATTTTTTACACCTTACCATTACTTTGAAATTCTGTTTTGTCTGATATTTCTTCTAGATCTTTCACTTATCAAGATCACTGTTAAAATTCCCTTTGAACTGTAATCAGCTGCTTAATATATGCTGCATTTTGTTCAATGTACATTTATCAAATGCAATAACTCACGGCCGCGAATCTATGATACTTAGAAATATTATGGGATTTTGATTCAGTTCCCTTTTGCATATGGTACCCATAACAATGCGGGATATATCAGGCAGTTTCTGGTTCTTTTGTACACATTATACGAATTACGGTTTAACTTAAAAGGGCTTGTGCGGAAAAACAAACAAACAGGAAATAGCATAGGTTACCCCTTGTAAAACCCAGAGCCTTAAGGGATCTGGATACACTTCTTAGAATTTCCAAAATTTCTTAAGGGGTCTGGATACACTTGGTAGATTTTCCGCCATTTCTGAAGGGGTCAGGATACACTTGGTAAATGTTCAAACATTTGATAAGAGGTCTGGATACACTTTGTAGATTTTCCGCCATTTCTGAAGGGGTCAGGATACACTTGGTAAATGTTCAAACATTTGATAAGGGGTCTAGATACACTTGGTAGATTTTCAATCATTTCTAAAGGAGTCTGAATACACTTGGTAGATTTTCCGTCATTTGTTAAGGGGTCTGAATACACTTGGTAGATTTTCCACCATTTCTTAAGGGGTCAGGATACCCTTGGTAGATTTTTTGCCATTTAATAAGGGGTTGTTTATGCTTGGTAGATTTCTTCTATTTGTTAAGGGGTCTGTATGCGCTTGGTAGATTTTTCGCCATTTGTTAAAGGGTCTGTATACGCTTGGTAGATTTTCCGCCATTTCATAAGGGGTTCGGATACACTTGGTAGATTTTCTCCACTATTTCGTAAAGGATACACTTGATAGCTTTTCCGCCATTAGTTGAGGGGTCTGTAAACGCTTGTTAGATTTTCCGCCACGTGTTTAAGGGTCTGTATACGCTTGGTAGATTTTCCACAATTTCTTAAGGGGTCTAGATACACTTGGTAGAGTTTCCGCCATTTCCAAAGGAGTCTGTGTACGCTTGGTAGATTTTCTGCCATGTGTTAAGGGTTCTGGATACTCTTGGTCGATTCTCCGTCTTTGCTTTATGGGTCCAGATACACTTGGTAGATTTTCCGCCATTTCCTAATTTGGATTGCATAACACCCTAATGACTCTTAACAGATTAAGAGAAGAATTTCTTGATGACATTGGCTATCCTTACAGGTAGGGGCTGATAAGGGGTAATTAGATTTGGTATCAGCAAAATTTATGATGGAGACAGGGAGACAGATAGGGTGGGTAACTTGGTGATAATTTGACATTTTTTTCTCTTTGTTGAATAAAGTATCTCTGGTTGTTATTCATTGGAATTGCCTCTCCACTGCAGTTCTAATGAATAATAACAACATGTTTTATAGAGAAATACAGATACTTTTGCTTTTATGCTAATTTATCATCAAATGTCCTTTATCTGCTTCTTTGAATCAAATACAGAAAATTGGCAAGATAGATAATATTTATTTATTTATTTATTTATTTAAAACTAAAAAGCTGCTTGGCGTAAAATACACATTCTAAATTGTCCAAGAACTTTCTGACATATTTTATAATGTGTTGTTTTACTGAAGTTAAAATATTTAGTTTTGAAGCAGCTATGGATTAATTGTGAAGTGTTTCTTTGTTTTAGAAAATTAATAAATAAATAAACTTTCAATTTTATATTCCTATTTCAATTTATTTGTATTGTTTTTCAATATGCAAGAAAAAAGCAACACCTTTGTATTTTGGAAAAACTATCAAAAATAAATAAATAAATAAATAAATGAAGTGATACAAAACAAATTAACAAATTAAATGCAAATTTATTTGGTTCAAGTAACATAATAATTTGTTCTCAATTATATGAATTACCTCTTATTGGGCCCACACCCAGGGAGCCTTAACATCCTTATAATCACTTTATAATCACTTAGATATGATAAGCCTTTGATGTGCGCTCTGACTGTATATTGGGGTTAATCATGAGAGGGATGAGGGGGTGGGGTTGGATGTCTTGCAAAAGAAGGAAATAATGTTTCTTTAAGGAGTCTTGATACACTTGGCAGAGTGTCCGTCACTTCTTAAGGGGTCTGGATACACTGGTGGATTATCCGCCATTTCTAAAGGGGTCTGGATACACATGGTAAATTATCCGCCATTTGTGAAGGGATCTGGATACACTTAGTAAATTATCCGCCATTTCTAAAGGGTCTAGATACATTTGGAAGATTTTCTACTATTTCGGATACATTTGGTATTTTTTCGCCATTTCTAAAGGGGTCTAAATACACTTGATAGATTTTCCGCCATTTCTTAAGGGGTCTGGATACACATGGTAAATTTCCGCCATATCTAACAGGTCTGTATACACTTGGTAAATTGTCCGCCATTTCTTAAGAGATCCGTACACACTTGGTAGATTTCTGCTTTTTCTTACGGGTTCTTGATACACTTGGTAGATTTTCCGCCATTTTTAAGAGGTCTGGATACACATGGTATTTTTTGCCATATCTAAAAGGGTCTGTATACACTTTGTAAATTGTCCGCCATTTATAAGAGGTACGTATACACTTGGTAGATTTCTGCTTTTTCTTAAGGGGTCTGGATAAACTTAGTAAATTATCCATCATTTCTTAAGCTGTCTGCGTACACTTGATAAATTGGCCTCGATTTCTAAAGGGGTCTGTATACACTTGGTAAATTATCTGCCATTCTTAAGATGTCTGAATACATTTGGTACATTTCTGCTTTTTATTAAGGGGTCTGAATACACTTAGTAAATTATCCGCCATTTCTTAAGGGATCTGTATATACTTGGTAAATTGTCCGCGATTTTCTAAAGGGTTCTGGATACACTTGGTAAATTATCCGCCATTTCTTAAGGGGTCTGTATACACTTGGAAAATTGGCCGCCATTTCTAAAGGAGTCTAAGTACACTTTGTAAATTATCCGCAATTTCTTAAGGGATATATATACACTTGGAAGATTTTCGGAAATGATTGCATTTGCTTTATCTAGAAGAATGTCGAAAACCACACAGAAAATTTCGAAAAGTTAAGTTATGAGAAATTTAAATTCTGGTTTAGCACTAATTAGACGATAAGTATGTCATTGTTTATATGACGTCAGTTGAAGAATCTGAATGATGAAAGCTGAAAATATTTAAACATATTAAACTTGTTTTTTATTTAAGAAGTGAGGATAATTTTTAAGGTTCATTGAGATGTGAACAACATTGGGTCACGAGCGAAGTAGGCTAAGTGAAACCCGAAGGGGTTCATGTAAACTTTGCTTCGACTCAATGTTGTTCATACTTCAATGAACATTAAATAAATTGCCTTTGTAGCTTATAATTATTTTATTTTTCATCCATCATCTGACGTAAAAATCTGGTTTGAGGACTAAAATTGAAACAAGAAAACAACTGTACACAGTTTTCCTATTAACGGCGGAACAGCGTCTTTGACGGCAAAACATAGCCATCGTCCGATCGTATTGCAGAGAACCATGCTTTATGTTAGCGTCACTTAATGGTCATGTGACGTCGCGTGAGTCAGTGTATTCATTGGAGTATGAATAAAATTACGTCCGAATAGTTTTTTTTTTCTATAAATGCACTGAGAATGTAAATTTTCTCATGAAACCGGTAAAGAGTAGCAAGCTACAGAAGACCTCCACGCGGACCGAACAAATATATGTTTGCTGAGGGCGAGTGTTGGGATCCCGTAAAGCTAGTTTAAGCCATCTCCCGACCTCACGGCAGTAATTTATTACTGACCGTTCCAAGGTGGTACTTTCATTGTGGTACTTTTTGTGAAATGTTCTGCAGTGTTTTATTTCAAGATATTTTTTTCTTTTAAGTTTGGTAAACAGAGTTGCCCCCTTTTTCCCATCTGTTCTTTTTGTGGCTGTTTTATTGTATTTGTTTGCCTTTCCCTTTGATGTTGAGACTTTAATGTGGATCTGATTGTATCAGTTCCTGAGTTCACTTATTTACTTTACAATATCTAATGGAAAGAAATTCAAACATTTTGCATTAGAATATGATAATAATTACTTCTAATAAAATTACAATCAATATAAAATGCTGCTCCAGAAAACACAATATGGGCGGGGCTTAAAATCTAATTTGAATAAACCTGAATCTTGATCAGTACAGTTTGGGCTAGATTTTTTCGATGGCATTTAAGAGTTTGTTTGACTCTGTAAACTGATAATATTTCTGTAACTAGAAAAGGTTTTTTAGAACAAAAAAAAAAAAAAAAAAAAAAAAAAATGTCCCCCCAATCCTGCCAGAGTTGTTATTCTTGTACGCAACATGTCATTTCGTCCTGTTCTACATTTGTACCAAGATTCATCAAAATATTCCGTAGGGTATTCATGTTACAGAACAGAGACAAGAAATCAAATTCAAACATAAGAAGGGGAGATAACTCAAAAGTAAAACAAGCCGAAGTTGTCATTATTGTATGTGACATGGCGTCTGGTCCTGTTCTTGTATGTGACATGTCGTCTGGTCCTTCTTTACTTCCAAGTATCATCAAACTATTCCAAAGAGTGTTCGACTTACATAACGGACACTAAATCAATGCATAATCAGTGTCAAATATAACAAAGGGATATAACAGCAAAAGTAAGGAAGGTAGAGCTGTCATTCTTGTAAGGAACACGTCGTCTTGTCCTATTCTACAGTTCTATCAGGTACCATCAAACTATTCTGAAGGGTATTCCAGTTACAGAGCGGACGAGAAATCTTTTTCAAACAAAACAAAGGGAGATCTCCAAAAGTAAAAGAAGCCAGAGTTGTCATTCTTGTACACGACACGTCGTCTGGTCCAGTTCTACATTTCTACCAAGTATCATAAAAAAATATTCCAAAGGGTCTTTTACTTACAGAGCGGACAGGAAATCAATGTTAATCACTGTCAGACATTACAGAGGGAGATAACGGCAAAAGTAAGAAAGGCACAGTTGTCATTCTTGTACGCGACACGTTGTCTGCTCCTGTTCTACATTTCTACACAGTCTCATAAAATATTCTAAAGGGTCTTTGAATAACAGAACGGACACGAAATCAATGGATTATCACTGTCAAATATAACAAAGGGAGATAACGCCATAAGTAAGAAAGGCATTCTTGTACGCGACACGTCGTCTGGATCTGTTCTACATTTCTACCAAGTATCATAAAAATATTCTAAAGGGTCTTTGACTTACAGAGCAGATACGAAAGCAATGGATTATCATTGTCAAATATAACAAAGGGAGATAACTCCAAAAGTAAGAAAGGAGGAGTTACCATTCTTGTACGCGATACGTCGTCTGGTCCTGTTCTACATTTCTGTCTAATACATTTGAAATATTCCAAAGGGTATTCCAGCTACAAAGCAGACGAGAAATCTATTTCAAACACAACAAAGGGAGATAACTCCAAAAATAAGAAAGCCGGAGTTGTCATTTTTCTCTGGTCCTGCTCTACATTTCTACCAAGTATCATAAAAATATTCCAAAGCGCCTTTGACTTACAGAGCGGACACAATATCAATAGATAATCACTGTCAAATATAACAAAGGGAGATAACGCCAAAAGTAAGAAAGGCAGAGTTTTTAGTTACAGAGCAGATGTGGCGTCATTTTTGTACGCCACATGTCGTCTGGTCCTGTTCTACATTTCTACCAAGTATCATAAAAATATTCCGAAGGGTCTTTGACTTACAGAGCGGACACGAAATCAGTGGATAATCACTGTCAAATATAACAAAGGGAGATAACGCCAAAAGTAAGAAAGGCAGATTTATCATTCTTGTACGCGAAACGTCATCTGGTCCTGTTCTACATTTCTACCAAGTATCGTAAAAATATTTCAAAGGGTCTGTGACTTACAGAGCGGACACGAAATCAATGGATAATCACTGTCAGACATAACAAAGGGAGATAACGCCAAAAGTAAGAAAGGCAGAGTTCTTGTACGCGACACGTCGTCTGGTCCTGTTCTACATTCTACCAAGTATCATAAAAATATTCCAAAGGGTCTGTGACTTACAGAGCGGACACGAAATCAATGGATTATCACTGTCAAATATAACAAAGGGAGACAACGCCATAAGTAAGAAAGGCAGAGTTGTCATCCTTGTACGCGACACGTCGTCTGGTCTTGTTCTACATTTCTGCCAAATACCATCGAAATATTCCAAGGGGTATACGAGTTACAGAGCGGACACGAAATCTTTTTCAAATGAAACAAAGGGTGATAACTCCAAAAGAAAGAAAGCCAGAGCTGTCAATCTTGTATGCGACACGTCATCTCGTCCTGATCTATATTTCTACCAAGTATCATCAAAATATTCCAAAGGGTATTCAAGTTACAGAGCGGACAAGAAGTTTTATGCCGACGCTGGCGCTGACGCCGACGGGATCCGTCCCAAAAACAATATGCTCCCCCCCCTCCCCAACTTTGGTAGAGGAGGGGCTGGTGGGGGGGGGGGGGGGGGGGGGCGCATAATAAGTGAAATAACCATTTCAGTTGATCTTAAAAGATTCGATTTACGTTGTTAAAATTTAAGATTTCATGTCATTTCCTTTCTATTATAAATCTGAACTTTCTAGTGCAATGTGGAATTTTCACATACTAGTACTACCACTTGTGTACAAAAGCATTTGTTTCATATTAGAAAGTTCTATATGGCTAGGAATATTAGTGTATCTACGTCGACTGAAAGCTCTGGATTTCCATAGAGAAGGACACTTAACGTCGGTGACAAAACTGAGAAACGAATATCAGCACCTTTATCAGCACATCAGCAAGCCCAATGTCGGTATCAGTCTGTATGCCAAACATTATTAACCTGCTAAATAAATTAAGATGCCACGCCCATTTCCAATTTTCAGCCAATCAGATTACTTGACCCAGGTTGTTGATACAAATTCACATACTTAATGGCAAACAGTGGAGATCCAGATCAGTTGGCTTCTTCAGCTCTACTCTGTTTGAAAAGGCCGGGTATGTCCGAGATCAACAGGACCAAGGTTAAGATATTCCTGATTTTTCAAGAGTTATCACCATTTTTGCTAACTGACCATGGATGGATGGACTCGCAAGCTGGTTATAGGGAACACTTCGAAAGTCGACCTTTCGGTCGGTCAAATCTTCTGCGAGTCGTGCAATATTCCTAAAGATTCAAGAGGCATGGCCGTGTTCACTAAATTACTACAAGAAAGAATTTTGACCTCGGCTTTGCTTAATTCAAACACACGTAGCATTTACAAATTCCTTTGTTTTGATCTTGTTAATATAAACTTATGTATATACATTTTTTTTATCAAAATATCCCATAAAGTACAAGACTTACAGCTATTTTCATATTTTCTTTTACATTTTTTTGCCTCAGTTTAGCCTCGAGCAGCGAAAAATGGCATTTGGTAAGCCCATCGACTAGATCTATTTGTGTGCAAATAATTATCAAAGTATTCCTAACAGTTCGAGAGTTATGCCATTTTCGCAAACTGACCACTAACGGATAGACGCTGAGACGGACGGACTTACAAGCCGATGACAGGGCACATCCGAAAGTCAACCCTACAGTCGGTCAGTAGACTTTTCTGTGGGTCGTGCAATAGTCAAAATATTCCTAAGGGTTCAAGAGTTGTGGCCGTTATCACGAACTGATTTCGGAAAAGAATTTTGACCTCCAATGCCAAAATTGCGCTTGACAATTCATTCGGTTGGATATTGTCAATATTAATGAATTTACAAAAAAGAATATCACAATATACCAAATGGTTCAATATTTACGACCACCGTACTCGAAATTCGCAGTAGTCGCGGGTTGGCTGCAGTCGACGAGGGCAGAACTAATACATTTTTTGTTTACCGCGATCCTATAAACAAATAAGTTCTTAACAAATATTTATTTTCACAATGGTGTTTTCATTTGGAATTATCAGTCAAATAATTTTGTGCATTCTGGCTCAATTGGATCCTTCAAAATCTAAAACTAGCTGAGTACCAGCCCATTTCAAGCGAACCGGTGGAATTTTATGTGTCTGAAATGTGTTCACACACAAAATTTTGCTCTGTCGAAGTCAATAATTAATATTTTATTGTATCAAACATTGCAGAATACGAATAAGAGAAGAAATAGAAAGTTTGACAAATCTCTGTTTATTGCTAGCCAAGTTATACGCAATTTTGTCGCTGTACGCCAAATTTCAGTAGTCGCGGACACTGTACCAGTAGTCGGGTGTCTAAATATGTAATCTGTACCCAGCCGTCAAGTTATGACTGGACGCAGTCGATGTGAGTACGAACGGATATATAGGACTCATCGAAACTCTAGAAGGATATAGATGGATTAGGATGTTCGGCTAGAAAATGGGGTGTGAGATTTAGCCAGTTAAATGCAATATAATGCGGATAACTAGGAAGAGAACAAACTAAAATTGAGGCTTCTTACACTTTAGAGGTTACGGTCCTCGAAATGTGTATTCCATTAACTACCTAGGAGTAACAATCATATATATGACTTGACACATATTCGCAACATGTGTACTAAGGCAAATGCAACACTTGGTTTCCTAGTAAGACGAAATTTTTATCAATGTCCTCAGGATGTAAAAGAGGCGGCATATAAAGGACTTGTTCGCCCGGTGTTTGGAATATGACAGTTATGTTTGGAATCCCCAAGGGAGGACGCTTCAAGAAGAAATCGAAGAGGTTCAGAATACAGCTGCTAGGTTTGTAACTAGCAATTACTGCTTGGAAACTGGAAGTATGACTGGAATACTGGAAAAAATAAGATGAGAGTCTCTCAAGTAAAGGAGGAGAGACAGTATACTATTTTTTTTTTTTTGTACAGAAGTCTAAAGGGTGCTGCCAGCATATCAACAGACGACCTTATTATCCAAATTAGGCGCAGTAGAACTCGTCATTAACTGACTTTTTATACCCCAGCTGCAAGAACTGACATTTACAAGGGCTCATTTTTCCCTCAAACAATTAAAAATTGGAATGCCCTTCCAGATTCGATTATTTCTCCGCTAAAGGTCCAGGATCCAGAGGATGGTGTGGCTAGGTTTACCTCGGGACTAATTTTCCATATCACAGATCCTGGTGAATGAATATCATAGACGTGTCACCAGTAAAAATCTGATTCTGAACGTTTTTTTTTTTTGTTTTTTTTTCTTTTTTTGAGTTGGGTTTTACGGCCCTTTCAAGAATATTTCACTTATATCGAGCCGATCGTTCATCAAAGGTGGGCGAAAACCGGAGAACCCGGGGAAAAAAAACCACCTGACCTTCCGTAAGCAGAACTTGGCTTTCCTACATGTGACCCAAGCGGGGCTCGAACCAGAGCGGTGAAAAGCCTAATGGATTAAGAGTCAACTCTCCTATCCACTATGCTACGGGGGCCCTGATCATTAGCAAAACGCATTTAATACCGTCTCCATTCCCTCCTGCTGAAACACATAAAGAGGCTAATGAAAATTTCAGAACAACATAATTTGCCTGACATTATATGGATATTAACGTTTGTCGACACGGGCACGCACACATGCACGCACGCACACACACACTTACAGAGGACTATATCATTTATGACAATTAGACTGTAGTGGGTAAAATTATTCATCAACTCATTCGAATGCCGAACGAGTTTTTCACAACAACAATATCAATAGAACGTTTTTGAAAAAAAAAAAAAAAAAAAAAAAAAAAAAAAACACCAAGGAGTTTGTAAAACACCCAGTCCCAAAATTCTGCTTGCTCGTAAAAATTTATGAAGCACACAATGGCCGAAATGACAAACTTTAACCGGGAAGATGAAACTGTTTTGTTAAAATCAAAATTTTATATAAATGTTCATGTACCTTCATAGTTGAACAAAAATCGTTTCCTTATTAGACAAATGGTATTAACAAGAGTAAATAATTCATGATTTACTTACTACATTATGGAAGTTAAAACTTGGAAGATAGCATGTTAAAATAAACTAACTTCCGTATCAGTCAGATTATATCAATCAAATTTTCGAACCACTCAAAGCGTTCTGTCTCGATTTTGGTTTGAAAGCAAATGCAGTATAGAAACACGCGTCTTATGGGTACAGTTCTCTTTTGTACAAACTCGACAAATGCGTACAGTGAGAGCCCCGATCACTAGGCCAGTGCGCGCGACATGTACTACTGTGCATACAGTATGAAAACCTTGGATAACTTCCAAAATGTACTACCTGCAAGTTTCGAACTTTTGCACATTATAAGTACCGATTCTTCCAGTTTTTCTAAAGTAAACATAAATTCCAGAACATTTCCATAAATGAACAAAACCTGCGTTTTACCCTTTTTCATAAAATACAAGCACATGCTTGCATAATTCAACGGCTATCGCTTAACTCACATGTCTGTTGTTAGGCAAATACGAGGCTGGATATATAAGTGACAATAATCAGTGAAAAACACTTCCCAAAGTAAAATATTTAAGAGTACAGACATATTTTTAATATCCCGGTAAACAAACAAATGTCCAATTTCTGCACTCGTCGACTGCAGCCAACCCGCGGCTACTGCGAATTTCGAGTACAGTGGTTCTCTAGCGTGCGGCTTTCACATTTCTTTTAGCCTCAGCCGATAAAAAATGGTATTTGACAAGCATTGGCTAGGGCTTGTCGGTGCCAATCTCTGTGTGAAAAACAATCAAAATATTCCTAAGGTTGTAGATGTACGGCCAGTTTTCCTATCTTACTACAGAAAAAATTTGATCTCGACTTTGCCTCGGTCAAAGAAACTGGCATTTGACAAGTACTTTGGCTAAATCTTGTCAATATTAATGTCTAAACAAAATTTCTACATATCCAATATGGTTGACGTCCCACAGCGAGTTCCAATTTTTCACATTTTAGCCTCGACGTTGCCTCCGTCAATGAAAAGTGGCATTTGGCAGGCCCACTGGCTAGATCTTGATGGTATCAATCTATGTGCGAAGTTATAGAACTATTCAAGAGTTATGATCATTTTTTGCTGTCACATTTTTTTTTTTTTTTTTTTTTTTTTTTTTTGCCTTGGTGTTGCCTCGGTCAATAAAAACTAGCATTTGGAAATTCCTTTGACTTGTCTTGTCAATATTAATGTGTATGCAACATTTTATCAAAATATCCCGTATGGTTGAAAAAACTACAGCGATTTCCATATTTTTACATTTTCGCCTCTGCGTTGCCTCGGTCAGTGAAAAGCCCATTGGTTAAGCCTTTGTGCAAAAAGATCTCCTTGTGTTACTGCTAGCCGCAGACTAGCCCCCAAAAAAACTTTTCAAGAAGACACAGGTTTTGAAAATTATCCAAACCCATGGGCCGCGGGTGTAAAGTGACTAAGGAAAGCAGATCCTCTATCCAGGAAACCAATGTTTCAAATATGGATCATCGCAACTAACATTCTACTTAAATCTATATCGACCTGTTAGCGGCCTGACCGATACAGATTTAAGTAGAATGCTAATAGGGATTGTTCATGAGTGTTGACGAAATCAATTTCTAAATATGATCATCATCGGAGGTAGCACTCTACTTAAATCTATATTGGCCTGTTATCGTCCCGACAGGAATCGTGTCAGATCGATGGATCGATAACAATCCGATACAGATTTAAGTAGAATGCCAATAGGGACTGCTTATGAGTGTTGCCGAAGACATCAATATTCTAAATATGATCATCATCGCAGATAGCACTCTACTTAAATCTATATCGGCCCGTTATCGGCCCGACAGGATTCCGATATAGATTTAAGTAGAATGTTAGAAGGGATTTCTCATGAGTGTTGCTGAGATACAGTTTTCTATCTTTTCATAAAACTCTCTGGGTGTGTTACAGAAATGGTTACTATTGTAAATTTATACCGACACGATCGCCGCATTTTGTACCCTCAGCAAGGCTGACAAAATGCGGTGCGGACGTCAACGCATGTTGTTAACCCAACAACGCATTTTGCTAACAGGTTACAAAATGTGTTGGGTTAATAAAGCTGGACTTGCCCGCTCAAGATCTCTCTTTTTAGTACGGAACTTCGGAACACCAGAACTACTTTCGGAAAAGGCGCGGGAGGCGGGCTGTTATTAAATAAAATAGTCTTGTATTTCAATCCCTATCTTACATCTAATTGCTCATCAATTCATTGGTAACTGCAGTACACGACAAATTTACTACTACTACTTCTAGTACTACTACTACTACTACTACTTATTATTATTATTATTAACATTATTATTATTATATTATTTAGAGAAAATAAGATTTGACATTTTATATAAATCTTTTGCTAGGCAGACGATTCATATGAAATGTAAAATCCTTACTTTCTCTGAAAATTGCAATAGGAAAACACAAAACAAAAAAAAAAAAAAAGCGCCGTCTGTTACAGTTTAGCTTTGCACCAAGTAACATTTTTACCAGAGGATTCATGTGCAGTTTTAACATAAGGTGTATAGGCCCTGAGCAGACTGGTCTCAGCAGAATCTTAACTTGGTATTGGGTTGCGTAAATATTCGAATAGTCAGAGAAACAAAAGCTTGTAATAGAATTTCAGATATTTCAGAAAGTTTCTAAATTGGCATATTTTTAAGAAACTATTTCGGACATTTCCGACGTCAGATTTAAATCTAGTTTTAGAAATTTCTTACCTTATTCATTTATTTATTTACATATATTTATCTATCTTCATAAAATTATTTATTTATTTATCTATTTATTTAAGAAATAGATCAGCTCTATCAGTGATTTATTGTCTATTAAATCACAGTTTGGAGGTCAATAGTAAAGTAGACGAAATCACGAGCGCGGAGCGCGAGTGATTTATCTTCTTACAAATGACCGACAAACTGTGAATTATTACTCAACAAATCACGCACAAGAGCTGATCTATTTCGATTCTAACACATAGAAAACGACGAAAAAGTAATTGTATCCTTCAGATTCTTCCAACTTAAGTCATCAAATAAAGAAATCCCGCCAACAGTTTTAACGTTTACATGCATTTCTTACGTTGTTGACGCGAGAAAAAATGTTACACCGTCTAACGTCGTGGAAACGAAGACTGGCGTCAGCAAGGTGTCAAAATGACGTCAGAACAGTGCCAGATAGCGTCGCGCGCTTCCGCCCAGTGATTTGTTGCAGAATAAATCACTGAATTTAACCATTGGCTATATAGGCGAGGAGTGTTAGAATTATTTATTTATTTATTTATTTATTTATTTATT
>CAXHKG010000035.1:0-62918 GCA_964016985.1 Anodontia alba | reverse complement strand
CCTTGGAAACTTGGCAAACTCCGATCTGAAAAGCTATTTAATCATTTTAAACTTATAATTCTAATGCACTGACATTAGAATGGTAGTAGTACCTGCTTTTACCTATTTTTTCACTTCATAGGAAGGGATTGAGGCCAAAATACTGTGGCTCAAGAAGTTTCCTCCCAAGCTCAGAAAATCTTGTAAACAAAATTAAATTTCAGAATGTTACTTTTATCTTTTTAAAACAATTTCCCATTTATCAGGTCATTTGAATATTTCTATTACTTTTTATTATCTATTTTTCTTCAGATTGGCTACGGGGTGGGGTGGTTAGATACCCTGTTTCTATATAATCTATACAGTCCTCCCGGGGGTGAAGATACAATGTACCCTGGCCTGGGCAGCTTGCCTCCCCACCCCTGATACTTGGCAAACTCCGATCTGAAAAGCTATTTAATCATTTTAAACTTATAATTCTAATGCACAGACGTTAGAATTGTAGTAGTACCTGCTTTTACCTATATTTTCACTTTACGGGAAGGGATTGGGGCCAAAAATACTGTGGCCCAAGAAGTTTCCTCCCAAGCTCTGAAAATCTTGTAAACAAAATTAAATTTCAGACTGTTACTTATATCTTTTTAAATCAATTTCCCATTTAACAGGTCATTTGAATAGTTCTATTACTTTTTATTACTTATCTTTCTTCAGATAGGCTAGGGTGGGGGTAAGATACCCTGGCCTGCCCAAGCTTGCCTCCCTGGGGGTGAAGATACCCTGGCCTAGGCAGCTTGCCCCCCCCCCCCCCCCCCCCCCCCCCCACCCCTGGAAACTAAGCAAACTCTGATCTGAAAAGCTATTTAATCATATTAAAAACTTAAAATTCTAATGCACAGACATTAGAATGGTAGTAGTATCTGCTTTTACCTAATTTTTCACTTTTCAGGAAGGGATTGAGGCAAAATTACTGTGTCCCAAGAAGTTTGCTCCCAAATTCAGAAAATCTTGTAAACAAAATTAAAGTTCAGAATGTTATTTTTATCCTTTTAAAACAATTTCTCTTTTAACAGGTCACTTTTAATATTTCTGTTACTTTTTATTATCTGTCTTTCTTCAGATAGGCTGGGTGGGGGGTAAGATACCCTGGCCTGGGCAGCTTGCCTCCTGGGGGTGAAGATACAATGTACCCTGGCCTGGGCAGCTTGCCTCCCCACCCCTGGAAACTTGGCAAACTCCGATCTGAAAAGCTATTTAATCATTTTAAACTTATAATTCTAATGCACTGACATTAGAATGGTAGTAGTACCTGCTTTTACCTATTTTTTCACTTTACGGGAAGGGATTGAGGCCAAAATACTGTGGCTCAAGAAGTTTCCTCCCAAGCTCAGAAAATCTTGTAAACAAAATTAAAGTTTAGAATGTTATTTTTACCTTTTTAAAACAATTTCCTATTTAACAGGTCATTTGAATATTTCTATTACTTTTTATTATCTATCTTTTTTCAGATAGGCTGGGGTGGGGGGTAAGATACCCTGGCGCCTCGGTGGCTCAGTTGGATGCGCCGTCCGACTGGAGACCAGGAGGTCGCAAGTTCAACCCCCGCCGAGGTCGGCAACATTCTTTCGTGGAGATTGATCATGAAATATTTTCTACGGTTATTCTCTCCCTTCCGCTGATTCAAGAAGAGCAGTTGTCAATTTCTGGCGAAAGAATGTGCACAATACTGGTTAACCGCTTAGAGGACTAAGCCTGCCCAGTAAACGTGTGGTTAGGTAAACTGACGCGCTCAACATGACCCCACTGGGTTGACTGGGCCGTAAAACCTCAACACAAAGATACCCTGGCCTGGGCAGCTTGCCCCCCTGGGTGAAGATACCCTGGCCTGGGCAGCTTGCCCCCCACCCCTAAAAACCTGGCAAACTCCAATCTGAAAAGCTTTTTAATCATTAACAACTTAAAATTCTAATGCAGAGACATAAGAATGGTAGTAGTACCTGCTTTTACCTATTTTTTCACTTTATGGGAAGGGATTGAGTCCGAATTACTGTGTCCCAAGAAATTTTCTCCTAAACCCATTTAACAGGTCATTTAGATATTTCTATACTTTTTATTACCTATCTTTTATCAGATAGGTTGGGTTGGGGGGTAAGATACCCTTGGCCTGGACAGCTTGTCCCCCTGGGGGTGAAGATACCCTGGCCTGGGCAGCTTGCCCCCCACCCCTGGAAACTTGGCAAACTCCAATCTGAAAAGCTATTTAATCATTTACAACTTAAAATTCTAATGCACAGACATTAGAATGGTAGTAGTACCTGCTTTTACCTATTTTTTCACTTCATAGGAAGGGATTGAGGCCAAATTATTGTGTCCCAAGAAGTTTCCTCCCAAGCTCTGAAAATCTTGTAAACAAAATTAAATTTCAGAATGTTACTTTTATCTTTTTAAAACAATTTCCCATTTATCAGGTCATTTGAATATTTCTATTACTTTTTATTATCTATTTTTCTTCAGATTGGCTACGGGGTGGGGTGGTTAGATACCCTGTTTCTATATAATCTATACAGTCTTGGAATCCATCTTCCAACCCTGTTACATCCAATATCGTGTTATAAGGAACGGAATTATAACAAGGTTGTGGTGTATTATATATGGAAAGTTGTGTAAGATTTTCTTGAGGCTTGGGGCAAGCTGCCCAAGCCATGGTATCTTCACCCCCGGGGGGCAAGCTGCCCAGGCCACGGTATCTTATCCCTCACCCCTTCCTGTTTAGAGAAAAAAGGTTAATGATCGATATTATGAATATTCAAATGACTGTTCAATAGGAAAGTCTATTCAGTGATAAGCTATCTTTTCGAATGAAGTCTGTCAGGTTTTCTGGCATAGGTACAAGCTTCTAAGGCTCTCAATTTCCTCCTATCCAGTAAAAGATGCACATGTACATAAAAAATCAGTTTTGCCATGTTTTTGTTATAAAGATTTTTATTTAAAAGTAGAAAAAACTTACTGAATTAAGATTTGTAAGATTTTCTTGAGGCAGGGGGCAAGGTGCCCAAGCCAGGGTATCTTCACCCCTGGGGGCAAGCTGCCCAGGCCACAGTATCTTACCCCCCACCCCTTCCTAATAGAGAAGAATGGTTTATGGTCCATTTTATGAATATTCAAATGACTGTTCAATAGGAAAGTCTATTCAGTGATAAACTATCTTTTTGAATGGAGTCTGTCAGGTTTTCTGGCATGGGTGCAAGCTTCTATGGCTCTCAATTTCCTCCTATCCAGTAAAAGATGGATATGTACATAAAAAAAGATCAGTTTTGCCAGGTTTTTGTGATAAGGATTTTTATTTAAAAGAAGAAAAAACTTACTGAATTAAGTTGTGTAAGATTTTATTGAAGTGGGGGGCAAGCTGCCCAAGCCATGGTATCTTCACCCCAGGGGGCAAGCTGCCCAGGCCATAGTATCTTACCCCCCACCCCTTCCTGTTTAGAGAAGAATGGTTTATGGTCCATTTTATGATTATTCATCTGACTGTTCTGAATAGAAAGTGACAAACTATCTTTTGGAATGGAGTCTGCCAGGTTTTCTGGCATAGTTGCTAGCTTCTATGGCCACTATATTCTGGTCCTCAATTTCCTCCTATCGAGTAAAAGATGCATATGCACATAAAAAACATGTTTTTCCATGTTTCTATCATAAAAATTTTTTATTCAGAAGGAATAAAACCTTTCTGAATAAAGTTCTGTCTGGTTTTCTAGGGGTGGGGGGCAAGCTGCCCAGGCCATTGTATCTTACATCCCGCCTCACCTCTAGCCATAGAAAAATAGTTAATGGTCAATATAAATAATATTTAAATGACTGTTTGATAGGAAAGTCTATTAAGTGATAAATTGTCTTTTTGAATGGAGTCTGCCAAGTTTTCTGGCATAGGTGCAAACTTCTGAGGCCACTATATTCTGGTCCTCAATTTCCTCCTATCAGGAAAAAGATGCATATGCACATACATGTAAAGATCAGTTTTCCTGTGTTTCTACTATAAGGCTTTTTATTTTAAAAAAATAAAATCTTTCTGCATTAAGTTCTGTTAGGTTTTCTGGGGGTGGGGGGCAAGCTGCCCAGGCTGGGGTTTCTTCACCACCGGGGGGCAAGCTGCCCAGAGACAGCTTCACCCACGGGGGAGAGCTGCCTAGGGTGGGGGGCAAGATACCCCAGGGTATCTTCACCCCCAGGGGGCAAGCTGCCCAGAGGTAGCTTCACCCCCGGGGGGCAAGCTGCCCAGCGTGCAAGATAAACCGGTACACCGGCTATACCCTGCCTTTGCAAACAGTGTAGATCCAGATCAGTTGGCTTCTGACTGAATCTGCACTGTTTGTCATTATATATTTCAGTTTGTATGAACAACTTGGATCAAGTAATCTGATTGGCTGAAATTTAGAAGTGGGTGTGGCATCTTAATTTATTAGCTCACCTGAGCACGAAGCGCTCATGGTGAGCTATTGTGGTCAGTCAATGCCCATCGTTCATCTGTCGTGCGGCATCAACAATTGCTTTAAAAGCCTACTCCTCCTACACCCCTGGGCCAATTGACACGATACTTGGTAGGAAGCATTGGGGTGACTTGTAGATTAAAAATAGCTAAAATCGTGCCGATCAGAAATCCAAGATGGCCGCCATCTTGAAAATCTATTTTTCGCTTCTCCTGAACCGAAAGGCCAGTTGACTCCAAAATTGCTAGGAAGCATTGGGGTGACTTGTAGATCAAAAATAGCTAAAATTGTGCCGATCGGAAATCCAAGATGGCCACCATGGCCGCCATCTTGAAAATCTTTTTTCGCTTCTTCTCCTGAACCGAAAGGCCAATTGACTCCAAACCTGCTAGGAAGCATCGGGGCGACTTGTAGATCAAAAAAAGCTAAAATCGTGCCGATCGGAAATCCAAGATGGCCGCCATGGCAGCCATCTTGAAAATCTATTTTTCGCTTCTTCTCCTGAACCGAAAGGCCAATTGACTCCAAACCTGCTAGGAAGCATCAGAGCGACTTGTAGATAAAAAAAAAGCTAAAATGGTGCCGATCGGAAATCCAAGATGGCCGCCATGGCAGCCATCTTGAAAATCTATTTTTTGCTTCTTCTCCTGAACCGAAAGGCCAATTGACTCCAAACTTTCTAGGAAGCATCAGGGTGACTTGTAGATCAAAAATAGCTAAAATCATGCCGATCGGAAATCCAAGATGGCGGCCATCTTGAAAATCTATTTTTCGCTTCTTCCCCTGAACCCAAAAGCCAATTGACTCCAAACATGGTAGGAATCATTGGGGTGATTTATGGATCAAAAATAGCTTAAATCGTTCCGATTGGAAATCCAAGATGGCTGCCATGGCAGCCATCTTGAAAATCTATTTTTTGCTTCTTCTCCTGAACCGAAAGGCCAGTTGACTCCAAACTTGCTAGGAAGCATAGGTGTGACATGTAGATCAAAAATAGCTAAAATCATGCCGATCGTATATCCAAGATAGCCATGGCGGCCATCTTGAAAATCTATTTTTCTCTTCTTCTCCTAACCCCAAATGCCAATTGACTCAAAACTTGGTAGGAAGATTGGGGTGACTTGTAGATCAAAAGTAGCTAAAATCGTTCCAATCGGAAATCCAAGATGGCAGCCATGGTCGCCATCTTGAAAATCTATTTTACTCTTCTTCTCCTGAGCAGAAAAGCCAATTGACTCCAAACTTGGTAGGAAGCATCAGGGTAACTTGTAGATCAAAAGTAGCCAAAATCATGCTGATCGGAAATCCAAGTTGGCCGCCACGGTGGCCATCTTGAAAATCTTTTTTTCGCTTCTTCTCCTAAGCCAAAAAGCCAATTGACTTGAAACTTGGTAGGAAGCATCAGGGTGACTTATAGATTATAATTGGCAAAAATCGTTCCGATTGGAAATCCAAGATGGACGCCATGGCAGCCATCTTGAAAATCTGTTTTTCACTTCTTCTCCTGAACCAAAAGGCTTATTGACTTTAAACTAGGTAGGAAGCATCAGGGTGACCTGTAGATCAAAAATAGCTAAAATCATCCCTATCAGAAATCCAAGATGGCTGCCACGACAGCCATCTTGAAAATCTATTTTTCGCTTCTTCTCCTGAACTGAAAGGCCATTTGAGTCGAAACTTGGTAGGAAGCATTTGGGTGATTTGTAGATCTAAAATAGCTTAAATTGTTTGGATCGGAAATCCAAGATGGCCATCATGGCGGCCATCTTGAAACTCTTTTTTTCGCTTATTTTCCTGAACCAAAGGGCCAGTTGATTTGAAAATTGGTAGGAAGCATGGGGATGATTTGTAGATATAAAAATAGCTAAAATCGTTAGAATCGGAAATCCAAGAGGGCGGCCATCTTGAAAATCTATTTTTCCCTTCTTCTTCTGAACTGAAAGGCCAATTGACTCGAAACTTGATAGGAAGCATTGGAGTGACTTGTAGATGAAAAATAGCTCAAATCGTTGCAGTAGGGAATCCCAAATTGCGGCTGTGGTGGCCATCTTGAAAATCTTGTTTTGAACTTTTTCTCCTGAACCGAAAGGGAAATTGACTCGTAGTTCATTGAAAGTATCGAGGTGACTTGTAGATCAACAGAAGCTAAAATCATTCTGATTGGAAATCCAAGATGGCTGCAGTCTTGTTTATGTTTATGATATTTCCCTGCCACTGTGCTGTTTACATGTTTAAAATCATGATTTTTCAGAAACCAATTAGCCAATTGCCTCCAAATTTCACATTGATCCTACTATTGAAATGTGATTGAGAGTTTGTTCAAATGATTATGCTCCATTGACTCATGCCATATATAATATTCTTCTTCAAAATTAAGAACTGCTCAAATGATGATCTTTTCATTAGTTGCAATGACAGGATTGGAAAAATGATGCATAACATCTGCATATCTGCAGTGGCTATGTCACTCAGGTGAGCGACCCGTGGCCCATGGGCCTCTTGTTTAGCATGACAAGGGTTAAAACTTTTTTATGGGACTGCCTTAGTGGTCTTATTAGTGGGGCAGTCGTAATCCTAGTCAAATGGTCTTAATAGCAGAATTTTACTGTATTTACTGACTGAAAAAATAATATTCCAGTACATGTATTTCAAGTCATATTTTATTTAGTATGAACTATGTTAATATAACATTTTGACACAAATGGCCCTCACCTAGCTGACAATTCACATGAAATATTTTCATTGAATCCATTATGATGTTACTGAAAGACTGTTGACTGATGTTAAATTTCATTTATTTTATTGTGTGTGTGTGTGTGTGGGTGGGGGGGGGGGGGTGTGGATTATTATACAGTTTTCACTTTGTCCTTCTGTCTGTCTTTACATCCATCCATCTGTCTGTGATGAGTTTGCTTTCTCCTTCATACCTTGCCCAGAGCTTAACAGAATATCTAATAAGCCATGTTTATTGACACTTATTTCATTGTTTCAGCCCTGCAGGTCGTGATTTGGTCATACACCCACCAACCATAAATCATGCGGAAGGTTTTGATAAATATCGTAAGTTTATATTTCTTTTTATATCCCCAATGGCATATTGCTGTTGGGTCATTCGGTCATCGTCCATTCATTCATCATGCTTTTTTTTTTTTTTTTGCCTGCAATTTAGCTTCATAACTGCTTGAGCTAGAGCCTTGATATTTGGTGAACTCAGTGGGGCTGAGGACTAGATAACCTGATTATTCGGTTGACTGGACCATAAAACCTCAACACAAACAAACACAAACAAAACCTGATTAACTTTTTGGTTTGCCTTAGTTCTTCTGTCCGTCAGTTAGTCCGTTCATCACGCTTTTTTGTGCATGCCATATCTTGGTGCATGTTAGAGTTGTGAAATTTCATATATGGGTTCCTCGTGAAAAAATAGCCGACCATTATTTTTCATGGTGGACATATTTGTACGTTCAGAGCTATGCCCCTTTGAAAAAAAAAAGAAAATTAAATCTTGTCAGCAAAATATTTCATAAAGTATTTAAGCTAGGAAATTTAAATTTTATATAGTGCTTGGAAATGATGTGTAGATGAACTGATTAGTTTTTTAGGGAATTCAGTGAAAAATTGATGTAGTTATGGCCTTTTGCATTTCTCGGTATTTTTACTTGTCACCGGGGCGTCCAGCTGATATTGGCTTACAGTTGGACAAGGCCTGCTATCCTTGTAGCAGGTAAAGGTAGAGGGGGAATGTTTTTATTTCTTCTGTTTCTTCACTATCATTCCTGTTCCTCTTTCTTTCCTGTTCCTCTCTTTCATCTCCTCTACTATCTCTTCTTTCTCTTTTCTCCCTTTCTCTGGGAGACAACACAAAATGACCCACAAGGGTTGACGTGTCGTTAAACCCCAACACAATCAATTACTTTGTCAGCAAGAATCTAAAAAAGTATTTAAGCTAGGGTCTTTAAATTTTATATAGTGGTTGGAAATGATGTGTAGATGAAGTGATTAGATTTTTAGGGAATTCCGGGAAAAATTTACTTAGTTATGGCCCTTTGCGATTCTTGGCATTTTGACTTTGTCAGCAAGATATCTCGAAAAGTATTTAAGCTGAGGTCTTGAAATTTTATATGGTGATAGGGAATGCTGTGGAGATGAACAGATTAGATTTTTAGGGAATTCCATGAAAAATTGACATAGTTATGGCCCTTTGTGATTCTTTTTGATGCTTGCTATATCTTAACAACCATGCATGGTAGGGTTTTGAAATTTCAGATATAGGTTCCTTATGAAAAAATAACTGACCCATATTTTTTTTTGTTGTTTGACAAATTTGCACTTTCAGCATTATGCCCCATTAAACAAATCAGAATTAAATCTTGTGAACAGAATATCTCAAAAAGTATTTAAGCTAAGGTCTTGAAGTTTTGTATAGTGATTGGAAATGATGTGTTAATTATCTGATTAAATTTGAGGGAATTTTGTGAAAAATTGATATAGTTATTGCCCTTTGCAGTTCTGGGCATTTTGACCTTGTCAGCAAGATAACTCAAAAAGTATTTTAGCTAGGGCCTTGAAGTTTTGTATAGTGATTGGAAATGATGTGTTAATTATTCTGATTAGATTTTGAGGGAATTTTGTGAAAAATTGACGTAGTTATGGCCATTTGCAGTTCTGGGCATTTTGACCTTGTCAGCAAGATAACTCAAAAAGTATTTTAGCTAGGGCCTTGAAGTTTTGTATAGTGATTGGAAATGATGTGTTAATTATTCTGATTAGATTTTGAGGGAATTTTGTGAAAAATTGACGTAGTTATGGCCATTTGAGGTTTTGGACATTTTGGCCTTGTCAGCAAGATATCTCAAAAACCATTTAAGCTAGGGTCGAAGTTTTGTATAGTGATTGGAAATGGTGTGTTAATTACCTGATTAGATTTTGAGGGAATTAAGTGAAAATTGACGTAGTTATGGTCCTTTGCGGTTCTGGGCATTTTGACCTTGTCAGCAAGATATCTCAAATAGTATTTAAGCTGGTTTGCATAAAATTTTGACAGAGTTATGACTCTTAAATTAAATTTCTTACAATTTGATCTTGTTTATATTATGATATGAAAGAAGTCTGCAAAGGGTATTGATGTGTCATTAGACAGCTTAATACTGTAATAAGGTGGTGTGCAAATCCGTACTTGTCACGGCAAGGTTTTATAAGTTTGGGTGAGTTTGAATCTCCCTGTTTGATGCACTAGGGCCTGACCCACAATGCCCACAAGGTGCCCAGATAGTAGCATAATAGCATACAAGTCAACGCTATATTGCTATTTGGGAATCTTTCTGACTCGTCTAATCTCTGACCTTAGGTGTTGTGTTACGAAAAGAAATGAATGTAAAGTTAAGGTGTTTGAATTTCAATACAATATATGATAAAGTTTGTGTAAGTAGAGAATGCTTGTACACCTTATCTAGTTAAAGGATCAGATTAATTTTTGGACGTCTTTTTTTTTTTAAAAATCCGTCCTTTAAAATAGTGATGTCCGGGCAGGCAGGCGGACGGGCAGGCAGATGTCGGGCATCGTCCGAGGTTTATCTTTTGGTTAACCTTTTTTTTTTTTCAAAGTTGTATGTCACCTTTATTCTTCAGTGGATTGCTTTCATATTTGGTGGGGATGAAGAGGAGGATCAGTAGGTGTGTCACATGCAAAAGAGACAACTCTCACTTTCTTCGTTATGTACTTATCTCCCCTGACACCCGAGGTTTGGTTAACCTTTTTGAAAAACCCGTCCATTTTTCAACTTTGGCATTTTGTAGGGACAAGCATGTGACTGGGGCATAGTGTTTTACAAACACAGATTTCTAGTTTTTTTTCTCACTCTCTCTGTTTGCTTTCCCATGAAGATTTTTAGATTTCTTTAAATGTTAACCATTTGTAGTCTGGAGACTCCTAAAAGGGTAATTGGCAAACAATACAGCTTCAGATGCCACAGAATGCAATGTGTGATCAGGATCACCACTGTTTGCAAATAGTTCAGCCATTTTTCTCTAGGAATATCAAAATCACATTGCCTGACATTCTAAAATTGAAATTAGAATCTTCTTCCAATATATACTGTGCCCTTCGTGGGGGATTTCATTCAGTCAACAGTGGGTTAAGGGATTTATCACACTTGCTAGATTTTACACCACAGATGTCTGGATACACCAGGTAGATTTCTGTCATTTTCTTCAAGGGAGAGAACTTTTCGTTACTTCCGGTATGCTTTCCTTGTACATGTATAACAGACATCTTTTCAGAAAGGAGGCAGAAACAATTGTGTTATTCATAAACTTGGTAGATTTTCTTCCAAAGTTGACTGGATACACATGGCAAATTTTCCACTATTTTCTGCAAGGGGACAATTTTTGTTACTTCCTGTTTGCTTGCCTATATGTCTGCTACATTTTCAATAGTCTAAAGTTTAACAATTTTCAATGATTTATTGGTCAACTATTTTCAATGATATAAGCATCAACAATTTTTAATGATTGAATATATTTCAGAAACAGAACATGTACCTCATGAAGCTGGATATGATGCTTACATGTGTGGTTTTGGTAAGCACATTTTATTCTAATCTTTTGCACTACCCTCTCCATATGCCGAAACAGGGGCATTGAGATTGTATTGAAGTTCTGTGTATATCTCCTGAATGCCTGGCTATATTTAGTTCATACTAATACTGATGTTAATTACTGGTCCAAAGATTTGACCAGTGCAAATCCCACCCATTTAGTGACCCTGAGGTTAAGGTCACACACAAAGTTTTTCATATAATGGGCAAGTGCTTAGGAAAATTTTTAAGCAGACGACATTTTGAAATATTTTTCTTACTTTTCCCAAAAAATAAGGTTTGACATTTTCTTGTCTCCAGAGGAGACAATTTTCATGAAATGCCAAACTTATTTTCTGGGAAAAATAAGAAAAAATTACCAATTTGTCGTCTGCTGAATATGCCCAGTAAAGGTTAAAGTTGCATTCAGAATTGTAGCAGAGCAGACAACAACATTCTGAATTTTTTTTTTTTTTTTTTTTTTTTCAGAGAAAGTATATTTTAAAATTACAAGTGAATCGTCTAGCATATTTTCTGAAAAAAAAAAGTGTCCATGTACAGTCTTTATATAATAGAACTTTATTTTTTTATGCTAAAAATAACTGTCCCTTATACAGTATAAAGAAACAACAATTTTTTCCCAAGATTTAATGTATGATATTATATATTAAATATATTATCTCAATATGACTTAAATAATGTTGAAAGGGATGTAAATACAGTTTTAAAATTTGCTGCAAACATCATAAGCCTTGTTTTTATTTTAATTCTAGTTTTATTCTACATTTCAGTATTTTTGCGGCTAGCCCATATTATTACATTCAGAGATGTAAAGTAAGTCAGATGAGTTGCCATACTTACCCAAAATATTTGGACAACATAACTCACTAGCATTCTTAACCCATAGCTCCAGATAATGTGCGTATTTCAACCAATGTTATCATTATATCTATTTCACTATTAAATCGAAGTAATATACCACATTTGGAGGTTAATGGGTTGATGTTTCATTAAGCATGAATATCATCATCTTCATCATTATTTTTCAACCAAAAAGTAATGATATTTTCTTAATTCTCCAGGAAAACATAATGTTGTGGTACTCATTAGAAACACCTCACTGAGGTGCTTCTAATGAATACCCACCATATGTTTTCTTTTTTGTATTTCTCCACAAAAACACACATTGCAGTACTCATTAGAAGTGCCTCAGCAGTGTTTCTAATGAATCCCCACAAGAAATGTTTTTGTGGAGAAATACGAAATGTATTTACATGATACCCCCTCTTATCTGAAGCCGTGCAATAACCGAAAATTAGAAAAAAAAGTGCATTTGACTAATTTTGGTGTGTTTAAAAGGTGCTGGTTGAATAGCAAAATGTGCAGACCTTTTTGGAGCAGTTTGGCCTGGATACACTGTTTGCTCAGGTGTTTCTGTCCAGATATTTAGGGTAAATATATATAAACAGTATATATAAATATTATGTTTATATATATACTGTTTTTGCTATGCACATTTATTGATTCTTCTTTTTCAAAAATGTGCATTTTTCTGTCACCAGGAAGATTTTTATTAGCTCACCTGAGCAAAGCTCTTGGTGAGCTATTGTGATCACCCTCTGTCCGTCATCAGTTGTCCGTCGTCAACAGTTAGTTTGTTAACATTCTAGAGGTCACAGTTTTTACCCAGTCTTGATGAAACTTGCTCAGAATGTTTGTCCCTATGAAATATAGGTCAAGTTTGAAACTGGGTCACTTGAGGTCAAGAACAAGGTCACCTGGCCAGATCAAAGGAAAACCTTGTGAACACTCTAGTGGTCACATTTTTGAAGCAGTCATCATGAATTTTTTTCAAAATGTTTGTCTTGATGATTTCTAGGTCAAATTCGAAACTGGGTCACTTGGGATCAAAAACTAGGTCACGGGACCAAATCAATAGAAACCTTGTTTACACTCGAGCGGTCACAGTATTGAAGCAATCATCATGAATCTTGCTCAAAATGTTTGTCTTGATGATTTTTAGGTCAGATTCGAAACTGGATCACTTGGGGTCAAAAACTAGGTCACAGGGCCAAATCAAAGGAAGACCTTGTTAACACTCCAGAGGTCACATTCTTTAAATAATCATCATGAATGTTGCTCAAAATGTTCGTCTTGATGATTTCTGGGTCTAGTTCAAAACTAGGTCACTGGGAGTCAGAAATTAGGTCACCAGGCCAAATCAAAGGAAAACCTTGACACTCAAGAGGTCACCTATTTGAAGTGATCATCATGAATCTTGCTCAAAATGTTTGTCTTGATGATTTCTAGGTAAAGTTTGTAACTGAGTCTCATGACGTATATTTCACAGTCCAGTGACTTTCTTAAGTTTTTCCATTAAGGTCAGTTTCTCAGTAACTATTGGTCCTACAGAGTGATATTTGGCACTTGTGAGGTGTTTGTGTTCAGGTCAGTTTCTCAGTAACTATTGCTCCTACAGCCAGTGATACTTAGCACATGCATACATCTTAGCATGGCCTCTTGAGTGCAGTCATCCATATTTGACCTTGACCTCTATTTCACAGTTCATTAGACATGCTACATTGTCTTACTTGTTAATATAATCATTATGAATTTTGGTCTGTATATTTGCCTTGATCAGTTCTCGATCAGGTTCTCTAAGTGCTCTGATACTCAGGTGAGTGTTACAGGACCATCTTGGCCCTCTTGAGTAATATTTGTTAAAAAAAAAAAAAAAAGAACCTCATAAAATATTCAAAATAGAGGCACCCTTGACAATTGTTTTGGAATCTTAAAATGTGAAATGCTTTCTTAACCCTTGTCATACTGAATAAAGTAAGATGCCACGCCCACTTATGATTCTCAGCCAATCAGTTTACTTGATCCATGTTGTTGATATAAATTCAGAGTGCAGATTCAGATCAGTTGGCTTCTTCAGAAGCCAGCTGATCTGGATCTACACTGTTTGCAAAAGCAGGGTATATCCGGGCTCAGCAGAACTAGGGTTAATTTTAATGTTTCATTTGGGAACAAATTCTTTCCTTTTAGAGTAGACCCCTTTTCAAAAGGAAGCCAAAACAAATTTGAAAGAGTTGCCTCCCTTGAAAGTGTATAAATTTCCCTTAATCAGTCTGTTTTAACTTCGTAATACATTAACCTATAGATAATGTGCTATTCTATTCTGTTATTCATCCCCTCCACAGAAAAATGACCTTTCAGTTGTGATAAAGTCTTAATTCAGAAGGTCCCTTTAAACAGTTACCTGTATGACGTAGTTCCTCCCGCTCAAATGATCACGTGTCAGTTTCTTTTCTGTGGACTGTGAATTGTTCAAGGATTATTACCTGTGTTAGAAAATTGGATTAAATTAATTCTACAGGGTTAAAATTTTTATATCCTTGCTTTTCTCTGGTTCTATATTCACTCCTCCTACTATCTATGTACTTATTTTCGAAATATCGATTTTAGATTTCTTGTTTTCTCAGTGATAAATTTCTTCCTTTGTTTCCGCGTCAGTAGATGCATTTCGTCCGCAGCAACTGTGGTCATTTAAAAGCAAAATGAGATACACATCCATCTTGTTTATCTTGTAATTCTTGCACACGTATCTCTCCTTGTTCTATTTGCAGTTCCTGGACAGCCAAAGTTTGGAATCTAGCTGAAAGGAGACGTCTCCATGCCACTAGAAAGTCAGTAATGACGCAGAGAAGAAAACAGAAGAAATCAAAGAAAACCGAAAAGTCCCAGTCAGACATGTCTGACAGCGGGACAGTTGATGGGAGCACCTCCCCTCATAGCTATACTACTTGGGGCAGGACCCATCAAGGTGGCAGCCCGGCGGACAGAGTCTGACAGGGCATTAAGCCCACCAGTCAACTGGTCATCCAGTCACCAGTCAACCAGTCACCGGGCAACTTATCATCAGTCATTCTTTCACCGGTCATCCAGTCACGGGTCAACCAGTCACCAGTCAACCAGTCACCAGTCAACCAGGCACCAGTCAACCAGGCTCCAGTCAACCGGGCATTAGTTTCCAGTCATTCCCATATGGCTTACAAACTCAAATTCCGCCTGGTTACATACCTATAAATGTGCCTATACAAAGCTATGCTCCGTCCATAAGTAGCCATATTTCACATGGTAGTGTCTGCAGACTATCAAATGTTATAATTCTTGGATATGAACGTTCTGAAAGATCAGAATTTCCTAATCCAGCTACTTCCTCTAAACAGATAATTCCACTCGAACCTGATTTTTTCGCAGATCTCAGATCCGAGTGTAATGATTGATCCTCCTAATTCAACTGATCTCTTTCCAGACCGTCAAGGAAGGATCAGTCAAAAAGAGATCATAAATCTTAAAAGAGAAGAAGACATCGATCGTCCTCTTCTTCTATTTCTACTTCTAGATCAGACTCTTTGAGTTCTTCTCGGCAAAAGAAAAATTCAAAGAGATCTAAGCACTCTCACAAAAAGAGGAGAAGACGATCGATGACGCCTTCTTCTTCATCAAATACCTCCCAATCTCAACTTGACATTGGTAGATATACAAGGGCTCATAAATCTCCCCAGGTTGTTCAAACGCCAACTCCAATACAACCTGAGGAGACTAATTTTAGTCCAGTCACTAATCAACCTATTAATTATGATCAGTTTCAACCGAATCTTACTCAACAGAACCAGGAGTCAGATTCTGAAACTGAATCCGAAGTCTGGTCCTTTGATCGTGCGATTTACGAGGTCTTCCGGCTTCTTCCTCCTGAGTTATGCCTAAAGACTCAGCAGGATCAAGCACCATTAAAACCTCTCTCTGGGATCGAACAATTAATGGAGTCTCGTTCCACTCCATTACTTGTCCTTCCGCAATCTAAATTAGTAGAAAATACAACAAAATACATTCAAAATAGACTAGACTCGGACAAATTTTCCAGAGACTGGATATGCCCGCAGAGCTTGGTTTCGGCTCTTGCTCTGACTAAATTCTACAAGAGCCAAAACCAATATTTGCCCACTGACAATATCCCTCAATTAGAAGCGGATGCGTCTCTCCTAGACATTTCTAATAAAGGAAGAGCTTCCATTCCGCTGAAGAATCTGGAAGCATGGGAAAGGAAGGCTAGAAAACTAGTCTCCATTAATTCTCATGCTGATCTATTTTCTTCAGCTGCCTTCCTTTCTTTACAACAGGAATCGATGTCAATTGCGGCCCTTTCCAGACTCCTGGAGGCCGTAGCCAAATCGATTAAACATGCTACTGCCATGTCTACACTTTTAACTAGTGAATTATTCCAAGCTAGGAGGGAGGCAGCCCTAGCTTTGTCAAAACTACTTCTCGACAATTCCACATACGAATTAAGGAACGCTCCTGTTAACTCGAAATCCTTATTCGACGGCAGGATAAAAGAAATAGCTAAATCAAATTTTGAAGCTCAGCAGCAAAGGTTTCTAGCTTCTACATCCATTCAATCACAATCTCATTCTTTTAAGCCTCCTTCTCAGAGTAGAGCTTTCAAGATACCTAAATATCCTGCTAAACAAACAACATCCAGACCTAAACCTACGCAATCATATAGGTCCAAAAATATTCCTCAAAGCTCATCTTCTCACACTAAAAAAGATAATATTAAGAGGACTGGTGACATCCTTCAGTTCCCCTCCTCTAAACCTGCCTCTTCCTCCGCAAGATTATGAAGGCCCGCCCTTTCCACTGCCCCCACTTCCACTCGCGGACATTTCAGTGGGAGGATGATTGGCCCATTTTGCGGAAAAATGGGAGGAAATAACAGACAACAAATGGGTCCTCTCTATCATACGACACAGATTCAGGATACCATTCATCAAAATTCCTCTTTTGTCATCTGTTCCGTTCAGAATGAGTCAATCCTCCTCCCCGTTTCTCAGAGAAGAGATCGAAAACCTTCTCAACAAACGGGCAGTGGAAAGGGTACAGAATCCGGGAACTCCCGGCTTTTATTCCCAGATCTTCCTTGTTCCAAAAAAGAACGGAAAGTTACTTTTGATAATAGACCTTTCTTTATTAAACCGATACTTAAAGAAACAGGCCTTTAAAATGGAGACAGTCAAATCGGTGAGACAAGCGATGAGACTCAACAATTGGGCTGTCTCCATAGACTTAACAGATGCATACCTACACGTTCCGATACATCATCAATCCAGGAAGTATCTTTGCTTCGTACACGAAGATCAAGTCTATCACTTCACGGCCTTACCATTCAGAATGTCCCTAAGTCCGTTAATTTTTTCGAAACTGATGGACGTTATTGCAGCATTTCTACCCCAACGTGCCATATCAGTTTTTCCATACCTAGACGATTGGCTGATCAAAAATCTGATTCGCAACCGCCTGATTACTCCGACAAGTTTTTGCATTCAAACTATTCAAAGCCTAGTTTTCTGCCAAATCTCAAAAAATCAGATCTTTTTCCTGCTCAGAAATTCACCTTCATAAGTATGGAATTTCTGACGCAACAAAATTTAGTCAGGGTTCCAACGGATCGTGTACAGAACCTAATTCTTACAATCAAGAAAATAATGTCAGCCAAACATGTATCGGCACAAACTTTCCTTTCCCTTTTGGGCAAACTCAGTGCTGCAGCAGACCTTGTTCTCCTAGGCAGACTGCACTTACATCCTCTTCAGATGTGCCTGCTGTCTGTCTGGAAACCTCATATTCTTCCTCTCGATCATCCAATCTCGATAAACAGTATGATTCGATCTCACTTACAATGGTGGATAAACCCCATTCGATTCGAGACAGGGACTTCTATCCATCCTCCAGATCCCAAATTCTTCCTTTATACGGATGCCAGTCATTACGGATGGGGAGCTCATTTAGAGCCGACAACACTATCCTTTCATAGTCGCTGGATAGAAAACCAATCCCAGCTCCATATCAATATGTTAGAAATGATGGCCATACGATTAGCACTGAAACAAGCCAAAACATTTATTCACCATTCTTGCATTATGATATCCAAAGACAACACAACGGTGGTCTCATATATCAACAAACAGGGTGGCACTCATTCCCCCAACCTTTGTGTAGAAGTTTGGAAAATATTCAATTGGTGCCTGGAACAAGACATAGTTATCAGAGTTCGTCACATTCCAGGCAAATTCAACATTCTTGCAGACCGCCTCTCAAGACTAGACAAACCTATCAAGACAGAATGGGCTCTGAATCAAACAGTTGTGAATTCAGTATTCCAGATGCTCAATTTCCCAAATGTGGATCTGTTTGCGACAAGATTCAACCACAGACTCCCATTATATGTCACTCCAGTACAAGACTACAAGGCACTAGCGATAGATGCCCTGTCCATGGACTGGAATCATCTTCATGCATATGCTTTTCCTCCTTTTATTCTGATACCTGCTGTTCTAGAGAAAATCCGACAATATCAGTGCAGAATAGTTCTCATAGCTCCGTTCTGGCCATAACAACAGTGGTTCTCAGAACTTCTTCCATTAGTGTCAGCCCCTATTCGTCTGCCACTAATTCCAAGACTACTGACTCAATCCAAAGGAAGATTTGTCCATCAAAACCTCCCAATTCTCGACCTTCATGCTTGGGAGTTATCAAACAATCAGAGATAAGAAATTTTCACAAAACGTTGCAGATTTTGTCTCCAGATCAAGAAGAGCATCTACACAAAAAGTCTACGATGCAAAATGGACCGTCTTCTCTAATTGATGTCATACAAAAAAGGTTAATCCGATCTCGGCCCCTATTACAGTTATAGCTGATTTCTTAATCTTTCTTTTTTCGGAGAAGAAATGTCAAACTAGTACTATTAAAGGTTATAGATCTATGATCTCTTAACACTTTAAAATTCAAAACTGGTAATAGAATTGGATCTAATCCAGTCTTATCTGAACTTATCAGATCTTTCGAACTTCATCGACCAATACAAAGATCTCTTACACCTAAATGGGACTTATCGTGGGTTTTAGTATGTCTACAAAAACCACCTTTTGAACCTCTTGATAAGGCTTCTAAATTTCACGTTACTATTATGACAGCCTTTCTCTTAGCTCTTGCCACTGCTAAAAGGTGTAGTGAAATACATGCTTTGGCTATGGATTCACAACATTTAAGATTTAATCAATCTGATGGTTCAGTTTCCTTGATGCTTAAATCTGGCTTTTTAGCAAAAAACCAGCTTCCTTCTGTTAAACCAGATCCTATTGTTGTTCCTAGTCTTGCTCGAATATGTAAACGGGAACATACTGACAGACTTCTTTGCCCTGTTAGGTCTCTGAAATTCTATCTCAAAATGACTAGCTCTTATCGCCAGAACAGAACTAGACTTTGTTAAAGGCAATAAGGATATTTCTGAAGATACTATCTCAAGATGGATATCTTACACTGTTAAACTTGCCTATAGGAAACTTACTAAACGAGACATCTCTTTCCTTAAAATCAAAGCTCATGAAGTTAGAGCTCTTTCCTCTTCTTGGGCTTTCTTCGACAAAGTTCCTCTCAATGATATCCTTCAAGCAGCGGTTTGGAATAGATCATCAACCTTTGCAAAATTCTATCTCAGAGACATGTCTCAACAAGCAGAGAATCTTCAAAGTTTGGGCCCCATTGTAGTGGCCCAAAAAGTGGTGGGGGGCCAACAGCAACCAGCTATGGATGCATAAACAACGTCAACAGCCTCCTACACCTGATGCTATACTAGAAAGTTACTAATTATATTATATTATACCTTTATTATATACATATCTTAACCCTGGATTACTTTATCCTTGGTTTAAAGGACTTTTATTATTGCCTTAAGCATTAATTATGTCCTTATTATATATATATAAATTTATTTTTTTCCTAAGTCTTAATTCAGAAGTTGGGACTAACCTATTAGGAGAAATCCTCCCTCCTATTCTGCAAATTCTAGCACATTATCTGTAGGTTAATGTATTACGAAGTTAAAATGAAGTTTTTTAAAAGTAAAATATATTTTAACGAATAATACTTAACCTATAGATAAGTATTTATCGTCCCACCTCCCTTCCCTCGCTCTTTTCTCCTAATTGTGTATTGTTTTAAACATAAAAGAAACTGACACGTGATCATTTGAGCGGGAGGAACTACGTCATACAGGTAACTGTTTAAAGGGGCCTTCTGAATTAAGACTTTATCACGACTGAAAGGTCGTTTTTCTGTGGAGGGGGTGAATAACAGAATAGAATAGCACATTATCTATAGGTTAAGTATTACTCGTTAAAATATGTTTTACTTTTAAAAAAAACTTCATTTTACATTTATACAGGTCAACAGATGTTATACCATGTCCATTTAGACGATACCTACAGTCCACGTCTGATTATGTGAACAGAATAAACATTATTAGAGCAAAAGTCAATCATATAGTATGTATATACTTCACTTGTTCTGTTTTTGAGCTATACGAAAATTAACATTTTATTTCAGCATAGGTCTAGATGGCTATCTGGTAAATACTTTTCTTATTTGTCCAGGAAAACATATGTTATGGGTACTCATTAGAAGCGCCTGACCAAGGCGCTTCTAATGAGAACCCACAATGTATGTTTTTGTGGACAAGTAAAAAAACTATCAATACTTTTGGATTGAAAAAAGCATCTTGTAGACCTTGCTATGTATCTGGAAGCTCTGCTACACATAATAGTTTCTAAAAGAGTGTTCCCTTATCACACATACAGCATAGCTCCATATAAAAGTCAGGCTTCATAATACAGTTGACAGTGCACTGTACATTCAGGGATTGCAAGATCCAATCCCAGTTCGGCCATGTAACTTTCCTGGAGATTAATTGTCTATGATCATTCTCCCACTTTCTCTGATTCAAGAAGGGCAGTTGTCAGTTTCTGGCAAAAGTATGTGCACAAAGTACATGTAAAAGTGTGATTAAGTTTAATGACTACCTTAACATGACCTTAACAGTGTTGACTGGGCAATAAAACTCTGGACCCAGTTGTTCAAAACTTAACAATGTTGTTAGCTAATGTGACATTAAAATTTCCATTTTGAAATATGGCAAATACATTGATATTTTGTGCTGAAAAAAATATGAGTAGCTTTTGCATTTACTCACATTTTTGCATCAAAAATATCAATGCATTTGAAAATACCTTAGCTAAAACAGTTAATGAGTTTGTCATTAACAAGCCTGTTAAGCTAACAATGCTTTAAACAGCTGGGCCCAGAATACAAAAAAAAAAAAAAAAAAAAAAAAAAAACTCCAGATAAAAGAAGTATCCAGATAAAAATAATTTTCCTATTTCTCCACGAAAATATATATCATAAGTAGTCATTAGAAGCACCTTAGTGAGATACTTCTAAAGAGTACCCAAAATATATGTTTTTTGTGGGGAAATAAGAAAAATATCAGTACTTTCTGATGGAAACATGTGTCGTATCTGGAGCTATGAATACAGAAAATAAAGACCTAGAACTACCCACACATTTGCACAGTCTGAGCAAGGCCTCCTTGTATACACATAGAATTGTTGGATACTGAAGAGTATATCAGTGTACTGTAAAACACTTATATTTTGCGGACATTTTATTTTGGTGCTCTTGGTGATCAAGGAAAAAAAAAAAATGCCAAAAAAGTCAGAGTGCATGAAAAGAATCATAAACTGGCAGAAATTATATTCCCAGTACAATTTGGAAGTATGATGTAGGGCAATACTACGACAGTCAGTCAAGGACATTACCTGTGACAAAAGAAAAAGTTTATTTACTTCTTTAGCACTTGTTTTGCACCTGAAAACAAAGAATGATAACAATCTAGCCATAAACTGGCTCAACAGGGCAAAATAAAAACAAATACACCTTGACAGTAATTGTAAAAAATTGCGGGTATAGTTGGTAATTGATTGATGGCTTTACCAAGAAAGAAACCTATAACTGATAATAACTGAAAATTTATTTTATTTAGTAATTAAATAACAATAGAACTGATTTGTATTCACTCACATGCCAAAAACAATGCAATGTGGAAACCAGTCGAAATCACCGTGTATGCCTTGCAAATCACCATGTAGAACCCACATATATAAGACACACAGGACTACTTCAGAAATCAGATTTTTTTTTAATTTTTTTCAGAAATCGAAAATCCACCAAAAGGTCCACTCATAAAAACTGCCAAAATTTGCTGCCATCATATTTAAGTGATTTACAGTATTAAGAAGACCCTGATCAGACTGGGCAGGCTGATCGGAGTCTTTGCTGGGTGCACACATTATAAGGTATACATTCTCAAATTGTGACTTTGTTTTTTCACTTGCTTACAGTGTTTAGATGGTCCAGAGCCTGTATCTCGGCGACCAGAACTCTTGTATGTTAGAAGTAGAATGTTTAAGAAGAAACTAAATATAGATCAGGTATTGTACATCTCTTATATTATACATAAATCCTTATATAACATCTTTTACATTTGTGCGAGAAGACATTCTAATGTTTTATATCTTTTCAACGAAAAGTCTTAACCCTGGTACTGCTGAACCTAGATATGTCCTGCCTTTGCAAACAGTGTAAATCCAGATCAGTTGGCTTCTTTAGAACCCATCTGGATCTTCACTGTTTGTCATTCAGTATGAAAATTTATATCAGTAACCTGGATCAAGCAGTCTGATTGGCTGAAAACTAGAAGTGGGGGTGGCATCTTAATTTATTCAGCATGGCAAGGGTTAACTTTCACACAAGATGACCAACACATTCATGAGTCTTCCAGCAAAAAGGATTAAAGTATTCAACAAGTTTCATTCCCCAAGGGGAGCAAATTCTTTCCTCTTAGAGTAGACCCTTTTCAGAAGGGAGTAAAAACGATTTTGAAAGAGTAACATACCTTGAGAATGTATCAGTTCCCCTTAAGGCTCATGGTTCATTTTATTTGGACCTCTTCACGCAAAAAAGTGTCTTTGAGCAAATGTAAAATGCACGGATAAACATCAGTCTGCTTCTTTCATGGAGATTGATCATGAAATATTTTCTACTGTCATTCTCTAACTTCCGCTGATGCAAGATGGGAAGTTGTCAGTTTCTGGCGAAAGAATGTGCACAGGTACTGGTTAACCGCTTAGAAGACTAACTGCTTAGAGGAAAGAGTGTGGTTAGGTAAACTGACCGCGCTCGACATGACCTAGATGGGTTGACTGGGCCTGAAAACCTCAACACAAACAAACAAACATCAGACTGCAAGTACTCCAAGTCAACTCAAAGCCTTTATCATCTGTTGTTAATTCTGCAGTATCTAATAACTTGTCTAGACGACAGCGAAGGCCCTGACCAGGCTGCATGGATGGACAGACTGAGTCTGCATATGCCTGAAGATACTTTTTCACATGACAGAGCCCAATTCTTTTTCAGCTAGCAAAATGGTTTTCACCATATGGTTCTGTAGATATTAGGCAAGAGAGCTCAACTAGGGCCTTAGTAGCGGCAGGAAATTATAGCTGGTAAGTTTACAGATAGCTTGTTTACCCAACATCATGTTACATGCTTAGTGTTAAAGCATTGAATTCTCTCTGAATTTCAGATACATTAAAATGAGTTGAAACATCATGCTTAAGTTAAATATAACTACATATTTAATGGTGTCTTCAGCAAGCCTTGTGCTTTAGAAAAGTTATGAAAAGGACCTTTTTCCAGATGAAATATGACAAAATATATATATATATAAAAAAAAACAACAACTATGCATTGCTGCAAAAACAAGAAAATTAATGGCTCATTAAAATTTGCCATTTTTCATTATCAAAGAAATAAATGTATGCAATATTTTTGGCTAGTGGTCTAGCATTCAGGGCCAACAATTTATGTCATCAACACGGTGACATGCACATAGCCATGACTGTAATGTTTGTCCAGATTTATGATAAAATCACGAAAAGTGCATAATTCTGCAAAAATCACTGAGTGCACAAAAACTTCCTTTTTAGTACTGCCTTTTACCAAAAATGCAAACTCCATTTGTATTCTAGTTATTGTAGATACTTCCATCAGTTATGATAAAATTATTAGTGCTATTGAATATCAACATGGACGGTCGAAGTGTCTGACTATGCGTTGTGTTTCAAAAGCCCGATTTTTCAAAAGACCAACAGTCCATATGACAGTGAATTTGATGCACTAAGCTAATACACTACAACCTCTTTATAACACAGTTCATTATAACACGGTTTTGGATATAACACGGTTATATAACACGGTTCAAAGATGGATCCCAAAATGTATAGATTTTATTGAAAAATTCAATATAATCTATACATTTTTAATTGGATATAACACGGTTGTTTAACTAACACGGTTTATGCTATGGACCCCAACAATAGTGTTATAAAGAGGTTGTGGTGTATTCTGAATTTCATAAAACCTTAGTTATTCAGCAAGTTTTGGTAAAACAAGTTACTGACACAAATAGGTTTCTACCGGTACATCATTGTTATGATGTAGATTGTGAGGGGTAATATTTCTTATGTAGGTGTCTTATATTGCAGTGCCAAAGATATTTTGTGGGCTTTCCAGAAACACAACAATATATATGTTTGCAAGTACAACATATGGAGACATTCTCCGATGATCAGAGGTCTCTTGTGGTAGGTTAATTTTCTCTTCAACCTCTACGTAAAACGTTCATTTCACAGGTGCCACACAGACAAAACAAGGTATTCAGGTTTGTGCTGTTTATGCCATGCAGCTATTTTAATGGTTGCCGTGGCAGTCGGAAAGGTTGTACATGTCAAGAGAAGAGGCTTGAATCCCTTTAGAAGCAGAATTCACAATCCAGTCTCACTTAACCCTTGTCCTGCTAAACCCAGATATACCCTGCCTTTGCAAAACAGTGTAGATCCTGCCTTTGCAAACAGTGTAGATTCAGATCATTTGGCTTCTGAACTGATCTGGATCTGCACTGTTTGTCATTAAGTATTTGAATTTATATGAATAACTTGGATCAAGTAATCTGATTGGCTGAAAATTAGAAGTGGGCATGGCATCTTATTTATTCACTATGACAAGGGTTAAAGGAAATAATTTTCTCCCTCCTTTACCACTCTCTGGGCTTATTCAGCAGACGACAAATAGATATTTTTCTTGTTCTTCCCATAAAACAGAATTTGGCATTTCATGTTAATCGTCTCCAGTGGACTGATAAGAAATATATTTCAAATAAAAAAAATACAGTATGTTGTCTGCTAAAATTTTTACCCAGAATGCTAAGCGTTAAAGTGTAGCATCTGTGAGGGACCAAATCCAGTTGCCCTCATTTTTATATGCCCATTGGAAAAACAGGACATATTCTGTAATGAGGTCTGCATCCCTCCGTCCACCTGTATGTAAACTTTTTCATTTCCGGCTAACTCCACCTACATTTTACATCCAATCAACCTGAAACTTAGACCATGATGTGGAGCAGAGCATATTGTTTTGGGGTTACAGTTCACCAAATATTAGCAGAGTTATGCCACTTTGAAAATTTCTGTAAACTTCTCGTTTCTAGTTAACTCCTCCTACAGTTTACATCTGATCAAGCTCAATCTTTATTTATAGTTAGACTATGATGTGGAGCAGTGCATATTGTTTTGAGGTTACAATCCACCAAATATAAACAGTTTCTTGGTCATTATCTGAAGCAAAATGCAGTTGTAGTGTACCTAAATCAAAGAAAATATGATACTTTCAGACATTTTTTTTGCTGCACTGCTATTTATCTTATTTCTCCATGAAAACGGTGGTGGCTCAGTGGGATGCATGTCCAACTGGTGATCAGGAGGTTGCAGATTAGATCCCCACCAGGCCCAGCAACATTCATTTGTTGAGGCTGACAGGATTCACACTAGCTTGAAAAGTACTTGAAATGAAGAGATGTCCGAAAAAGTCCTTGAAAATGAATTTTGTCTTGAAAAATACTCGAAAATCACAGAGTTTTCTCGAAAAGTACTTTAATTTCAGTAATTTCTGCCAATAATGACCTGGTTTTCCATAAAACAACTAAATTTGGCAATTTAAAGTTTATATTGAGTGATTTGCGCATGGTGTTCCATATTTTCATGTAACTTCCAAGCACAAAGTTGCTAATGTTCGTACCGTTCTGTTAGTGTGGTCTCCCTTGTTGAAGGCTCCATATTCCTCAAAAATAGACTTTTTATTATTCAAGAAAGGTTTAATAAATTGATGTATGGTATTCATACAATCATAAAATGTGGCACCTGACAGCCTGTAAAAGTTCAGTTAGTCTCTTGTTCTTGAAATAAAATGATTATCGTATCTCTGAATAAAGGCTGTCAGTTGCCACATTTTTATGATAGGTTTAATAAATCTAATTTATTAAACCTAGATTTATTAAACCTTTCTTGGATGAAAATGTCTATTTTTGAGGAATATTGAGTATTCAAAATGGCGGTTGTACTTTTCCTGTAACGACACAAGCACAAAAATTCAAGTATTTTGTAAATGAATAGTCCTTGAAATAAGCCATACTGTCCTTGAAGTATCTTTGAATTTATCAGCCCTTGTCTGTATGAACCCTGATTGATCATGATATTAAGGTCATATGGAGCTTGTCAGTTTACCTAAACACACTTTTTCCTGAACAGGCTTAGTATGTTAAGCAGTTAACCAGTACTAGTGCTCATTCTTTCCCAAGAACTGAGATGGCCTCGGTGGCTCAGTTGGATGCACATCCAACTGGTGATCAGGAGGTTGTGGGTTTGATCCCCACCGCGTCCAGCAGCATTCTTTCGTTGAAATCGATAATGAAATATTTTCTACATTCTCCTTTCCACTGATTCAAGAAGGGAAGTTGTCAGTTTCTGGCAAAAGAATGTGCACAAATACTGGTTTACAGCTTAGAGGACTAAGCTTGCCCAGGAAAAGTGTGGTTAGGTAAACTGATTGGCTTGACATGACCCTAATGAGCCTTAAAACCTCAACTCAGTCAAACCAAGAAACTGACAACTGCCCTTCTTGAAACTAAGAGGGATATTAAATACCAAAACATCACATTTGTTTTTCTCTATTTTCAGGGCTGGGACTATTGCATCAGGAGGTGTATGTGCTTGGCTACTTTTCTCTCACAACAGGAAATCATGACATAGTGTATGTTTAGGACAATAAACATTTTTTAATTGTTGAGTGAAGACTTCAAGGTTTTATGACAACAGCAGGTGCTTGATGATGAAACGTTAAGTGACTCAGGGATGTAGCCAGGAATGTATGAAGATGAAGCCTACTAATTAAACTTCTGAAATTTGATATAATCTGAACAAGTTTCAGGTGCAAATTTGTTGGCCTTGATGGCTCAGTCAGATTCCCGTCTGACTGGTGATCAGGAGGTCTAAGGTTCAATCCCCACTGGATCTGGCAACATTCTTTGGTTGTGATTAATCATGAAATATTTTCTACGGTCACTCTCTCCCTTCTGTTGATTCAAGAATGTGCACAAGTACTGGACAACCGCTTAGAGGACTAATCCTGCCCAGGAAAAGTATGGTTAGGTAAATTGACCAACCTCGACCTGACCTTAATGGGTTGATTGGGCCGTAAAACCTCACCTCAATCAGTAGTTGCAAAATAATGTTGTAGATGGGCTTCATAGCTTCCACCTATTAGGATTCCTAGGACTCTAGATATACATGTTTGTGCTACACCATGTCAAAAAATGTTTTGAGCACATATGCAAACAGCAAAGATCAGGCCCAGAGGTATAAAAAAAAAAAAAAAAAATATGCTCAACTCAGCTGAGCATGAAGTTTGTGCTGCTAATAAATCTCTAATTACTAACAACTGCAAATTCTGTCTTGCTAAACATAGCTGAGCATGAAAATTTCTCTGCTAATAAATGAATAAAATAAATTTATAAGAGAAAATTTAATGCTTAGCTGAAGTGAGCATAAAAAAGTTTTATAACCTTGAGATCAGGCTATGTTATTCTTTAGAGTGATAGCATAGGTCTAGATAAAAGTGGGTATCAGGTAAATAGTTTTCTTATTTCTTGACGAAAACACATATATTATGGGTACTCATTAGAAGCACCTCGCTGAGGCGCTTCTAATGAGTACCCTTAATATATGTTTTTGTCGAGAAATAAGAAAAATATAGCTACTTTTTGGTTGAAAAAAGCGCCTTATCAAGAGCTATGGTGATAGTTTTCTGTTTGTTTTTTTAATCCATTGCCAGTTTGCAGATTTGTGAAAAAGTACATTCTGTATTCAACCTTATTTCCACACATAGCCCTATAAGGGCACTGTCAAGCAATTTCTTAGTTTTCAGATTACAGCTATGTAAATTTATCTACTTTTTTTTTAAAAGCATATGTTGTTGGTACACATACGAATTGCCTCGACTTGTGAAGGCAATTCAAATGAGTACCTACAATATGTCATGCCTTTAGAAATGAATCGGAAAAATACCGCATAAGCATCTTAAAATAATCCTCTCATGAAATCTTCTGCTGATTTTTTTTCTTTCATGAGTGTCTTATCAGGTGGTTATTTTACTAAATGTCATGTCAGTAATTTTGAAAAACCTAAGCGCACTATGCGGTAATTAGATTGATGCAAAAAATAAAAAAAAATATATAAATTTTTGACAAAGGAATCTTGCATTTTTGGTCATTCTCTCCCTTCCGCTGATTCAAGAAGGGCAGTTGTCAGTTTCTGGCAAAAGAATGTGCACAATGCTGGTAAACCGCTTAGAGGACTAACCCTGCCCAGTAAACGTGTGCTTAGGTAAACTGACCGCGCTCGACATGACCCCATTGGGTTGACTGGGCCATAAAACCTCAACACAAACAAACAAATCTTGCATTTTTGATATTTAAGAAAATATCTTAAATTTTAATGAAATCAGTTTTGATCATTTAAAAAATGCTAGCTTAACCCCTTCAGCCTTGCAAACTAAAAAAGATACCTGTGCAACAGTGTAGATCTAGATGAGATGGCTGATAATGTGAGCCATCTTATCAGGATCCACACATTTTGCCATTCCATTTTTCATTTTAGACTGAAACACCTCTGCATTAGTGGGCATGTCCAAATTCAAGGATGGAAGAGTCTACTTTAGAATTGATTGATTGTGTTGGGGTTTATGTCAACCCTTGAGGGTCATTTTGTGTCGTCTCCCAGAGAAAGGGAGAAAAGAGATAGCAGAGAGAGTAGAGGAGATGAAAGAGAGGGACAGGGAAGAAAGAGGAACAGAAATGAAAGTGAAGAAACAAAAGAAATAAAAACATTCCCCCTCTACCCTTACCCACTACAAGGATAGCAGGCCTTGCCCAACTGTAAGCCAATATCAGTTGGACGCCCCAGTGATGTAAGATCCACAGCACCTTCGCACCACCCGACCACCCCCATCTACTTTAGAAACTCGGGGATGGAAGGGTTAAGAGTGAAACTTTCCACATTTCTAATAACAATACCTTCAGTTCGAAATAGTATAGAATTAGGTGCATCATCTTTAACCATTTCATCCCCCCTCACCCCAAATTTCTGACATGGACTCTCCCATCTCCCATCCCAGAATTTGGACACAATAGGAATTTCAGTCAAAAAATCAATAACAACTGTAAATCCTCATGAGACAGCTCATTATGAGTCATCGCTTCTGGATCTACAGGGTTTGCAAAAGTATAAGTATTTGTTTTGGTCAACCAGGTTAAAAGGGTTAACATTAAGCACATTATGGACAAATTGATGAAATTTTTCTTATGTTTCTTCGAAAACATATATAGCTTGACATTCAATACAAACTGTCTCCCATTTTCTATTTGTTTCTCCAGGTAAATTGTCATTGGAATTGCCTCAGCAATCATGTACCAGCCATATTTTCACGGATGAGTAAAGGAATATCATCTTGATTCCTCTCTTTAGTTAACTAGCCCTTTTCCTGAATGGCATCTCCCTTAATGGAGTTTGGATCTGTCCATCATTGCATCAGACAAAAATAATAGAAAAACAGTATAGATTAGGATCTACACTGTTTTGCCATTATTTTTGTCTGCAAAAGTTAATGTCTGGGTCTATCAGGCTGAAAGTGTAAAAGTGGATGTAAAATGACAAAACAACACAAAACATTGCATTAACCCTTAAACTGCCAGTCACAACAATTGTCATCTGCTTTGTCATCTGCTTGTGATTTTAAAAGTCATTTTTGCAAAAAGTAATGACCCTGATCAGTCTGATCTGGGCCCACACTGTTTGCCTGTATGCAAAAATAGGTTTGAATGAAAAGTTTTCAAGAATATTCAGCAGACGACATATAAAGACGACATTTTCAGATGCAGGTTTTCTTGGCGTTTTAAGGGTTAAAAATGCCATTTCTTAACTATTTCTGACAGAACAAATTAATATATTATAACTTGATTCAGAAACAAGAATATTTTAACAAGATATACCAATTATATACAATGACTTAGTCTAACCAATATGTATAAAAGGAAAACAAAACAATTCTAACATAAAAGATACCTATACAGGCATGATATGCTTAATAGTTAATACCTATGTTCTACTTCAAAAATTAAAAGCTCTAGATTAAAGGCTTATCCAGAGAAATTCTTATTTCCAAATAATATTTTTCTTATTTCTCCACACAATTTTGTATTCATTCGGCGCACATCAGTGAGGCACAGAGTTCTCACAGAACATATGCTTACATGGAGAAATAAGTAAATATCAACACTTCTTGATGAAAAAAAATGCCTAATGCAGAGCGCTGTCTGAGAATTGGATGCTGTACTGTGTCGCACAGCAAGGTCTCACAAGATGAACAATGAAAGGAAAGTTTCCTTATGCCAGGAAACAAATGCCTACTGTGCTTTCAGCATCTTTCAGAAAGCCGTTTTTTGCTCAGCACTTTACACAGAAGTAAATTTGCAAACTTTTGTCATGATTTAATACAAAACCATTTGTCGTAACTACCTATGCATGAAAACTTTTATTCTAGACATTGGTTTTCAAAAATATCAAATATTTTTACTTTTTGCCAAAGTAAAAATGAATGCAAATTATGCAGAAATCTGTAGGGTTGGTAACTTGGAGGCAGATTTTCAACAAGTTTATGCTTGTTCAATTATTCTGAAATTTTCACAGTATTGTTGTGAAACATAAAAACTTCAAATTCAGCAAATAAAAATAAAAATATTTTCTTAGAAAAAAAAATCCTAAAAATCACTTTATTATAGAAATTGCATTCGTCAGACCAATTTTAGGCCGTAAAATTAATTTTAGAGTAACTATTTGAGAATAAAATGCAGAAACAGTAAAGACAAATGGTTTCTGATTAGATATGGTTAATCAGAACAAAATATTTTCATTCAAAATAAAACGCTTTGTGAACAAAATCTTTCCGAAAGATGTCGAAAGGACAGCAGAATAGCCTGCACAGTCAGATTTGTGGTCTGCTAACAGAAGCAGTGGCAGCAATGGGGCAAGAATCTGTGCTCTTTTCCTTTTTTCTTTTTTTTTGTGCTTGCTACAGGTGGAGGAAAGTGGCAGGTTTTCATTTCTTCTGTTTCTTCACTGTTATGTTTTCCCAAGCCTTCTCTGTGTCTCTTTTCCTTAGGCATTTCTAATATGTCCCCACAACATAAGTTTTTATGGACAAATAAGAAAAATAGTATATGTGCTTTTTGGCTGCCTCTAGAGCTTTGTCTATTTAAAAAGAGCCTGCCATTATCAGCTTTCAATTGTCTCGATACAACGAAAATCATAGCTCTAGATAAAAGAAAGTATTGGTTAATTTTTTTTTCTTATTTCTCCATGAAAAATATGTTGTGGGTACTCATCAGAAGTGCCTCAATAAGGCACTTCTGATGAGTACCCACAACATATTTTTCATGGAGAAATAAGAAAAATATCATTAGTTTTTGGCTGAAAAAAGTGCTCTACCTGAAACTTGGAAATGCTGTAGAAAGAGAGTCAAAAAAAAAAAAAAAAAATCATTATCACAGTCTGTTCATACAATATCTAAGCACTGTAGAATATTTTTGTTCATCAAAGGAAAAGTCCTTAGTAACTGCTTAATACCAATTACTTTGTGCATCAAAAAATGACAAAAAAATTTTCAGAATCCTATTATGAGAACTGACTTAGTAGTTCTGGCCACAGTGTACATCTTTCACATTAATAATCTGGCCACAGTGTACATATTTCACATTAATAATCTGGCCACAGTGTACATTATTCACATTAATAATCTGGCCACAGTGTACATCTTTCACATTAATAATCTGGCCACAGTGTACATCTTTCACATTAATAGAAATTTACTTGCCAGAACAATTATACATGCACACAGTGGCACCCATTTTTTGTATGGTTTATATTATGTTAAGTATAGGAAATGTGAGCTTCAGAGCACCCACAAGATATATTTGTGTACAGAAAGAAAAAAAAAAAAAAATCCAAAATTTTCATCTTAAATCATCGCTCTCTCTGCAACAATGTCAGAATGGACCAGTAGCATCAGGAGGAATATAAGTTTAAGTCATTATATGAAAGCGCCATCGGTGATTGTAATTCCTGCTCCAGTGCATCCATGTCGATATTCATGTTTCCAGTCACCTCCATCCAGTCAGCCAAAATGGATGATGACAACGGTGAAGGCTCTGGCAGTGTACTGAAACAGATAAGAAAAATAATTAGTGTATTGATCTAAGTATTGATCTGATTTTGTTTGTGTTGAGGTTTTACGGCCCAGTCAACCCAATGGGGTCATGTTAATCACACGTTTACTGGGCAGGCTTAGTCCTCTAAGCGGTTAACCAGTATTGTGCACATTCTTTCGCCAGAAACTGACAACTGCCCTTCTTGAATCAGCAGAAGGCAGACCTCCTGGTCTCCAGTCGGACGGCGCATCCAACTGAGCCACCGAGGCCGGCAGTATTGATCTGAACCCGGATTTTTATACCCCTGGCATACAAAGTATTTATAGCCCCCGTATATAGTTTTCGTCGGTTCTATTTGTCCGTTCGTCTGTCCATCCGTGATTCCGTCCCATTAACCCTTTCTATGACCAAGTTTTACTTCGAAGTTTTTTTATTACATAACTCTGCAGCCACTGATCAAAAGCTTTTCATATTTTGTATGGGGGTACCTGGGATGGTTCTCTTCCATTCTACATCTATGAACCCCTGGGTCATGCCCCAGGGTTGGGCTAGAGGTCAAAATCTAGGTCACCCCAATAAAGTAGCATATTGCAGTTTGTTTATACAAACAACCTCTTTTATAAAGAAGGATGGACATCAGACGTGTTTATCACATCAACATTCAGTGTAATAAGGTCAAGGTCATTGTGACCTTATTTTCATGCTCCAGTGATTTTGCCTTATATGTTGAAGACTTTCATGGATTAGTGCCTCAATAAAGTAGTAGGTTGCAGTTTGTTTATACAAACAACTTCTTAATAAAGAAGGATGGGCATCAGACATGTTTATCACATCAACGTTCAGTGTAATAAGGTCCAGGTCATTGTGATCTTATTTTCATGCTCCAGTGATTTTGCCTTATATCTTGAAGACTATTTCATGGATTAATGTGATATTTGGATATTGGTTCTGCCTGACACCACGACTGACAGCAAAAAATGTAGGTCACCTTGACCTATATTTCATGGTGCAGTAATTTTGCCTTTCTTGAATATTACTGGATGTATGAACATCATTATTTGGGATTATGAATCAGTATGATCCATCAGTTGACTTTAAAGTAAATGTAGGTTACTATGACCTATTTTTCATAGTCCAGTGATTTTATGTTACATCCTGAAGACAATTTGATGTATTACTATCATATTTGGGATTATGTGACCTATATTTCATAGCCCTATGATTTTGTCTTATATCTCCCACTATTTGATACCAAATGTCATATGTAAATATGACAACAGTTTGACCCAAACTTTCACCTCAAAGTAAATATAAATCAGGATGACCTATATTTCATGGTCTAGTGATTTTGCTTAATATCTTTTAAGATTATTTAATGGATTAACATCAAAGTTGGTATAATGGATCAATGTGACCATCAGAGTAACTTCTCAAGTATATGTAGGTCAGTGACCTATATTTTATGGTCCAGCACATTTGCTTCATGAAGACTTTTTACTCCAGAAAAGTTGTGCTCGGGATTATAGATCAGTGTCACTCAGAGACTGACATTGTAAACTATATTTTGCCTTACATCATTGTCATTAACTTCAAAATATTTTATACCGTAATTAAGAAATGGTGCCGGTAGGAGGTATTAGTAACCCCGTGGACACTTACTCTATTTTTTTTTGGGGGGGGGGGTGGGTGTTTCTTTCAAGAATATTTCACTTATATCGAGCCGATCATTCATCAAAGGTAGGCGAAAACCAGAGAACCCGGGGAAAAACCACCTGACCATCTGTTAGCAGAACTTGGCTTTCCCACATGTCACCTGAGCGCAGCTCGAACCACAGGTCCACAGTAGTGAGAAACCCTATGGATTAAGAGTCAATTCTCATATCCACTAGGCTACAGGGGGCCCGCACTGAACCAGGATATATATATACCCTGCCTTTGCAAACAGTGTAGATCCAGATCAGTTGGCTTCTTTAGAAGCCAACATTTGGATCTGCACTGTTTGTCATCTAGTATGAGAAATTGTATCAACAAACTGGATCAAGTAATCTGATTGGCTGAAAATAAGAGGTAGGTGTGCTATCTTAATTTATTCAGCATGGCAAGGGCTAGTATTGGAACAGACAGGCATGAGCAAACAATGTAGACCCTGATCAGGATCTACACAGTCTTCCACTCATTCAAGAGGTTTTAGACACATCAACAGGCAGTAATACAAACTAGTTCAAATTTTAGGACAACATACAGTCGAACCTCAGTGGTTCGAACATCTTTGGGACCACTGAAATTTGTTCTAGATCTGGGTAGTTCGAGCCACTGAGAGTTAATCATAGCACCAGGTTAGAAGTCAAATGGGAATAATATGGATGTCTTTTTGATCTCTATAAAATAATGGCATGTTGAGTGCACTTATTAGAATTGCCTCCATGTGGCAACAATTTTCATGATAAAATAGGAAAAGCTTCCTAAATATCCCTAAATATTTTTTTCTTGAGCTGTCAGTAGAATTTCTTCGGGATTAAAAAATGAGTTCGAATTAGCCATGGTATACAAGTCATTGGTGTTTAAGTCATTGAGGTTTTACTGTAATTACCATAATGACCCTAAGAATTGGGACAGACAGAACTGAACAAACAGTGAAGACCCAGGTCAGATACCAAAGAATAAGGCATTTGATCGGAGTTACACAGGTTGTCACTCACCCGGCAGTTTTTTGACACATCAACACATAGTAATATGGACTTGTTCAAATTTTAGGTTAAGTATGGTAAAGAGTTATGGTGTTCCAATACTAGGGTAAATTTGCAGAGGACTTCTTAAAGAGGTGTATTTGATGATAATTCTGCAAACATTTTCTCAGTTCCTTCATAGAAATGGGTACTCATTAGAAGCACCTCGCTTGGTAGAAGTGCCTCTAATGAGTACCAACATAACTTTTTCAGAAAAAAAAGATGCCCCCCCCCCCCCCCCCCCCGCCCCTCCCCCACCATACATAACAACTAGGTTTCAAACATGATTATAAAACCATAAAGTAAGTATCATTTTATGTCCACACAGACAGAGATACAGATGAACACCACACTCATGGCTATGTCCATCCCAACAAAAATGGACTCAAAAGTCCCTATTTCACCAAACTAGTGAACATTATCAGCACTACAAAGACAAATAAACAAAATGAAATGAGCCAGTGCATGACAAAACCAACAAAATGTCATGTGCCCACAGCATCCACCCAGTCCGACCAGTCTTCCCTGTCGGCATAAAGAAAGCTTGCGTCCTTAGCTAATACTGAGTGCACAGCGAAGACTCTGATCAGACTGGACGGATGCCCAGGCTGATCTGAGTCTTCGCTGGGCGCACATGCCATTTTGTTGGTTTTGTCATGTGCTGGCTCAAATAAATATCAAATATAAACAGAAAAGCTCAGATTAAGGGGACTGGATACACTTGGTAGTTTTTTTTGCATAGATTTTTTGCAACTTCCTATTTGCTTTATGACACACCAAGCTCTGTCTGATAAGAGGTCTAGTCTAAAAGAACAGGGGAGCAAAGTTTTTTTCCTTTTAGAGTAAGGTAAATGTCCTAAATTTGTTAACACTTTATTCCTTACTTTTTTTTTATCTAAATTTTCCTGTTTATGTTATTGTTTCTTAAAATACTTAGCGGAATGGCAAACAGTGTAGACCCTGATCAGACTGCTCCTTCAGTAGCAGTCTGATCTGGGTTTACACTGTCTACATTGTTTGCATAAGCCATTTTATTAGAAATTTTAGGACATTTACTGTAGACCCCTTTTTAGGAAGGAGGAAAAAATAATTTTGACAAGAGCTGTCTCCCTGGAAAGAGAACATTCCCCTTTACCCTTAAAGTGCTAATCACAATGGCGATGGACAACATTTTTTTTTTTTTTTTATTCTTTAAAGAAAATAAGGATTGGCATTTCATGTGAACTGTCTGGGATTCACATGAAATGCCAATCCTTATTTTCTCAGAAAAAAATAATAAAAGAATTTTGAATGTCCTCTGCTTAGTGATAAAAACTCTTACCCTTCTCCATCTTGAGAAACAACCATGAGAGAATCTACATCAACACCAACTCCATACCCTCCTCCTGTCCCCTTTGGGGTCAGTGTGAGAGGGGGACATATGTCCTCCATGTTCGACTTAGAAAGCTGTTTAGCTAAAGCCACCAGGTCTACCTGAGGATTCTGTAATAAAAGTTTTAATGCTTAACATGCTGGGTAAAACTTTCAGCTGATGACATTCTGAAATACAGTCAAACCTGTGTAAGTGGTCACCTCTATTAAGCAGCCAACCTGTATTAACCCTTGTCCTGCTGAACCCGGATATACCTTGCATTTGCAAACAAAGAAGAATGAAGAAGCCAACTGATCTGGATCTGCACTGTTTGCCATTTAGTATGTGAATTTATACCAACAATCTGAATCAAGTAATCTGATTGGATAAAAATTCGAAGTGGGCATGGCATCTTAATTTATTCAGCAGGACAAGGGTTAAGCAGCCAGAGGAAAGTTGCCCGGAAATTCATAGACTTATATATTTGAACTGTATTAAGCAGCCACCTGCCTACAGCAGCCACATTTTAAGCTTCCCATGGGTGGCTGCTTAAGACAGGTTTGACTGTATTTTTCAAAAGAAAACAGGGTTTGTTATGCCATGCAAATATGAGATATTTTGCATGAAATGTCAATTTTTTTCTAGGTAAAGTAAGCACTAGTAACAGTGTTTTCAGAGAAAACAGATGTCCCCCTTACCAAATTTTTTTACTGCTGTGACCTTGAAAATTAGGTGAAGGTCATTAAAAGCTAATCAATTCTTTGTTATGTCCCAATTATATATCCATGAAAATTTAATAAGAATCCAACCACTGTTTTACAAGGTATTCAGCAGACAAAAATGGGACAAGATCATGCCTTCGCCAATGTCAAAGGGATCCACACAAAAAACGGTATGTGCCCCTCCCTTTAGATGCAGGGATATAACAATACATCGATTTGTCCAGCCCAGCAGATTCTAACAGTTAAATTTACACTTAATTAAAAATATGACTCCCTTATATTTTGCCCTAAATAAATTTGACAAACATGCCAGCAGACAATAGATCAACAAAAAAGTATCACTATTTATAGGTTATTGGATTTGTATGAAGATATATTTTGTGGGGACAAATTATTTTGGCGGAACCGACGAGCTTGCTGCATACAAATCCAATTACCTATTTATTATATACCTGTTCATTTATTTCTTTCTTTTTTTTCCCAAAATTGGAGTTACTGTCTCAAAAAAAGCATAATTATGCTTGCAACGTTTTACTTTGTGTACCGCATTTCAAAACGTCATGTCATGCATTAATATGTAACCAATGTTGTCAAGTGACTCGCTTGGTAACGAAGGTAAATAAGCATGGCCGACAAAGTAGAGCTCAATCCGGTTTTCTGAAATTTTAAAGAATTCTCAATAAATCTGAAAGTTTTACAAACTCCGTTGTTGCTTTAACTGAAGAAAATAATCAAACTGAGAATGAGATCCTGTAATGTATAATTAACCAAAAATCATGACCCGTCTTTGGCTGATATCATGCACGGCACAGCGTGATGAACTTCCAAGACAAAATGACCCGTGCCAACATTCAATATGGCAGAATATTAGTCACTTTCGACAGTGCATTTTAAAGTGGGACAATATTAGAGTATATAATATTTTTCCTTTTTTTCTCTCCATGAAAACATACATCGTGAGTACTCATTAGAAGTGCCTGAGTGAGGCACGTCTAATGAGTAGTCACAACATTTTTGTTTTCATGAAGAAATGTGAAAAATATTCATCTGATACCTCTTATCTGGAGCTATGCCCTGCCCAAACTGATCCTAAAGGATTGGGATTTCCAATGTTTGCCATTTGGCCCGTTTATTTTAGACATATCAGGTAGTCAGATGGACGTCTGAATTTTAACCCTTAAAGCGCCGATCGCAACTGCAGCAGACAACAATTTTTATTTTTTTATTTTTTTTTTATTTTTCAGAGAAAACAAGTCTTGACATTTCATGTGAATCGTCTGCCAAGCAGACGATTCACATGACATGTCAAGACTTGTTTTCTCTGAAAAACAAAAAAAAAATAAAAAAAAATTTGAATGTCATCTGCTACAAATTTTGCTTGGCGCTTTAAGAGTTAAGATGACTATGGCAAGGAGTGTCCAAATGTTTAGGGTTAAGAAGGTTATACTACATTTTCTATGATACAATATTTATTCAAAGACGGAAGCGTCAATTGAAAATTTGGTAATATGGTTTACCTGTTCATACCAATTTTTGTATGGGAACAACTCTTGCTTTTTCTGATATAACTCATTAATACACTTGGCACATTTGCTGCTATTTTTTGTCATCACAAGGGTGACAACTTCTGTGACATCACTGTCTGGGTATGAGCTAATAACGTTTTTTCTCAGGATGCAATATATCAATACTAATATTTGGTGGAGGATACATTATAGTGAATAGACAGACTAGGAATTATTTGTAGACAATTTTGCAAAGGAACATAACTTTTGCAGATAGGAAACTGCCTTTTTCTTGTTTGTTTTGCTTTTTGTGTTGAGGTTTTACGGCCCAGTCAACCCAGTAGCATCATGTCGAACAGGCTTTCTTGTTTGAAACTTTTTCAAAATGGAGTTTATTTTTAAAGGAAAGAATCTGCTAGCACAGGGCGTGAACTCTTTACTTAAAGAGTAGCACCCCTTGAGCAGGAAAGAAAAAACATTTCCATGTTAGCATTATTTCCCTTGGAGATATGTTCACTCCCTTAATATGACTAACCTGTAGATGGTTTCCTGATTGCTGGTTCCCTGATGGACCAGGTATGGCATCTTGGAAAAGTTGTCTGAATGGCATCTGAGCCTGCTTGGTATTCACGAAGAGGCCAGGAACCGGCTCAAAGTTACGTTTAACACTGGAATTGGTCTGGTCATCCACTAATTGTTGCTGGGAATAATTAGCAAATGGTTTTGCATCCTGAGAATTCATCTGACAAGTGTGACTGAGTCCTTGGTGTAAGTGTGGCTGCATACTGCTCGTATCAATACATGTATTGGCAGGAAAATGAGAAGGCTGGAATGTTGGAGCAGTTAAAGCCTGAGAGAATGACTGACTTGTGCTGAAACCAAACTGAGGTATAGACTGATCTGGCTGATATCCAAGGGTCGGTGAAACATGATTGGGTGATACATTTCTCCCCAGCTCTGGCGAGTGTTGTTGACCTATTTCTTGCTGAGTAGCTGAAATAGAGTGTTCTGGAGAATACTGCAAATGATTAGGGCTGAGATTTTGTGGTGAATGGTTCAAAAATGTCTGTGCTACTGGTGACCGAGAATTTGATGAAACATGGCTAGGTGAAATGTTCTGCTGAGGAAAGTTGTGAACACCTGCTTCTGCAGGGAAAACCTGCAAATTATTACTTTCTGAACACAGTTTTTGTAAAAATCCACCACTAGGTTGATCCATGTTATTTGGCACTTCTGTCACCACTTCAATTTTTGGCAGCATTCCAGAATCATTGTTTGATGTCACAGATGTATAATTACAGTTTGAATCTACAAGTGAACTATCCATCTCTGACACTGATTTAGGTGTACTTATCATAGTCAAAAAATCCAAATCACCCAAATTCACATTTGAGAAATCAACAGAAAAACTGCTACTTTTTGGCTCTGCTAATGAATCTGACTTTAAAGGGCTTGTACTCTCAGTGACATTAACAGCTGTAGCAGTAATTTGATTAAAATCAGTAGCTGCTTGGTTTCTAGGTTGATTTGACCTTACTGCACTCTCACTCACTGTAACATTTCTTTGTCCTTGACCCTTATCAACTGACTCTGCTTGGCTCTGTGACCTTAAATGCTGTTGTAAAAGAGAAAGAGTTTCCTGCTGAGCAGCTGGTCCTTTATGAACTGTCCTTCCAAACATTTGTGTCATTTTATTGCAACCTTGACCTTCCATAGTCACTACTGCATTCCCTTCCACAAACCTTTCCTTACTGAGATCTTGACTTGTGAAGAGTTTACCCCCAGTGCCGATGTTCTCTGACTTTAGCGCTCCAATGGACGGAACTGAGTTGATAAGTATACTTGAATTTACATCAAGACCAGTTTGTATCATTTTTGGACCAACCAAGATTGTGTCCGATTGAATACTGATACCAGGCTTGGGGGCAATAGGTACATTGACCTTTTGCATCTTTGCCCATCTCATAAGAAGTTCCTTGTCTTCACTAGTGAGCAACTCCTCCTTTTCTTTACCTGAAATTACACAAAGACACAAGTGTCAGTAATTCATTTAACCCATTTTAGTCAGAAAACCCCCAAAAGGGTAACTGGCAAACAGTGTAGACCCAAATCAGATGCCGCATTGTGACGTCGCAGAATACAGCGTCAGATCAGTGTCTACATTGTTAACATTAAAAACAGGTATTTCTATACAACATACAAATGATAACTAGAATTCGGAGAATCGGGTGTGTTACCTGCTTAAAGCACCAACTATTTGATATGAAAAAGGAGAAAACACTGGTCCTTTTAATCGCTCCTATCCCTAGAGGCGACTAAGTAGAAAAACGGCCATAAGGCCCAAAATTTTGCGGATGATAACCAATATCGAACTTGACCAGTATTTTACAATAATATATCCTTCTGCAAACTTTCAATAAAATCAATGCATCAGTAAACTGACCGTGCTCGACATGACCCATTGGGTTGACTGGACCGTAAAACCTCAACATAAACAGAAGTTATAGATCGGAAACCAATATCAACACACCAACAAAAACTAAGTCGAAAACGGGCCATAACTCAGCCAAAATTTTGCGGATGATTACCAATATCAAACTTGACCTGTATTTTACAGTGATATAAAGTTCTGCCAAGTTTGAATGAAATCAATGCATCCCTTCAAAAGTAACAGAGTGGAAACAAACAACAAAAACTAAGTTGAAAAAGGGCCATAACTCAGCCAAAATTTGGCGGATGATTACCAATATTGAATGACCCGTATTTTATAGCGATATAAAGTTCTGCAAAATCTAAATGAAATCAATACATCCCTTCAAAACTTATTGAATGGTAATGAAAAGTGTGATGACGACACGGATGCTGCCGCTGAAGAAGATGCGGACGGACAACATGATCCCAATGTGTCTGCCATGTTACGTAGGCGACACAAAAACTAACTAGACACCCTGCTACTGGAAATAGAACCAAAACAAAGAGTTGTGCTAGTGGAGTCCACTCAAAGTTAATGGGTTGAGCAATCACCTGCTGATGTAGCAGTACTAAGTTTGAGCCCACCTATGGACAGATCTCTTCTCATGTCTGCTAGTTGTTCCCTTGCCTTATCATCTTATCACTTTATCACCATTACAAAATGACTGAAAGACCATTGATGGGGACAGCAAAACAGCGAAACATGCAGAGGAATTGTTGATGAGTGTCTGGGGTAATTTTTCTTATTTCTCCATGAAAACATATGTTGTAGGTACTCATTAGAAGCACTCAGCACCTCACTGAGGTGCTTCTAATGAGTACCCACAACAAATGTCTTTATGGAGAACTGGAGAAAGTTATCCCATAATTATCACCAAATACTCCTCTTTAACAATTGCTCTGAAAATAGCTCTAGATAAGCTACTTTTTTTCAACAAAAAGTATTTAATTTTTTTCTTTCTGGACATGAAATATGTTGTGCATACTCATTAGAACTACAATGTATCTTACCAAGGAGCTTCTAATGAGTACACAAGATCTTTACATTGAAAAATAGAAAAAAGGACCTTATTTCAGGGTTCGCACTAGGATTTCTTTTTCTTTCGCCACCATTTTTGCCAATTTGATTTTTTTTGTGCCATTTTCTTTAACTTTGAGCCAGATTTTGAGCCAAATTTTGGCCATTTTTCACCAAAGAATTATCTTGTCAGAAATAAGGGGTTCATTTACTGATTCCTTTAATTGCAGCAATAGATTCAAGAGTCAGTATAATGTGAAAAGTGTGGGGGACTTGAAATTAATTCTTGCACTGATTTTTAAAACTTTTGCTGTAATTAATTACAATGTCATGAATTAATAATAAGTCTTTGTTTTGCATATCGAATGTTGGACACAAAAATGGAACACTTTACATGGAAACGAAAGTTCTGAAAAGTGCTGTATAAGCCAATAAATATAATGTTATTAATGTATTATACTGTAAGAGAATAACGTAACAATATTCATTTGTACCCTGATAAATGCAGGGTAAGTTTCTAACACAGCAGGTTTTACCGTTTTAAGGGAGCTAACTGCAACTGACTTAAAAGGGAGTTTACTGCAATTGCTTTACGAGTCTGGTCTGGGGAACAGCATTTTTTTATGAATCGCGCCAATAAAAAAGAGGGGGCATGCTTATACAATAAGCGGTTAACCAGTACATTGAACACCCTTCCGCAAGAAACTTGTAACTGCCAGTCTTGAAGCAGTGGAAGGAGCGAATGACCGTAGCAAATTTATGTGTTTCATAATAAATCGCTACAATCTGTGGGGATTGAATGCGCGATCCGGACCATCGAAGACTAATGTGTCCGTCTCTGAGGCATTATTCGTGTTTTTTTTGTGTTTTTTTTCGGGACGACGTTCGTTGATCGCCAAATAAAATTAAGGCTCATAAGAAGGTACCGAAACATGCTTAATTAAAGTCGGCACTGTCAAAGTGTACTTACCGCTTTAATAAGCCGAACCGATAAATGACAATAATTATTTCACGTGTAATCAATTTGTTTTCCATATTTGTGTTTGACATAGGGTTCCACATGATTACATTCTGGGTAAATTTCCTAACGTAGGCGATGCGACTCTGACATTAATTCCTGATTGGTAGTTTCGGCAGAGCGTCATGAATATTTAGGACGAAAGGCGTGGAAAGTGGGTGGTGCTACTGTCAAACTGCACATCACGGCACGTGACCTTATATCGCTTTCATCAAATTCAGGTTAATTTGATCAGCTACCGTTTTCTGATCGATAATTGAGTTGCTAATTGGCGAATTATACAATCAAGGAAGGTGCGATAGACACGCGCGACAATTATATGACTCAGTAGCGGGTAATTCAGGTCATTTTTTTTTCGCCACTTGTTTTCGCCAATTTATGATTTTTTGTGCCAAATTTTATTTTTCTGCGCAAATGGCGACAATGGCGATCGGTAAAGCGAACCCTGTTATTTGAAACCAAAACGTGTTTTCATGGAGAAATACAAAAAACTTCACTAAACAGATTCATCAGGATAGAATATCACAATATTCCGCATTTTTTTGTTGTCTTATCCAGAAAAAAATATTCACTTACTATCACAGTTCTGGTTTTCATCACTTCATGAACGGGACAAGGGGCATACAACCTGAGCAGCATCTACAGGCTTGTTTAATAGGAACATTCTAGTACAAGTCCTGTGATGTCACAAGGTCAAGGTCACATTCTGATGATGGTTCTCGAGGAGAACAGAAACTATCACAGTAAGTGAATATTTCTTTTTGGATAAGATAACAAGAAAATTGTGGAATAAAAAAAGTTAACTTAAATATCACTCTCATCTACAGTCATGATGAAATAACAAAAAGTGGTAATATTGTAATATTTTCTTTCCTAGTACTTATCTTTCGCATTCTCTGGGCAAATTCAGCAGATGACAAATTAATAACACCTGTTATTTTTTGCAGAAAATAGGATTCAACATTTCATGCAAATTGTCTCCAATCTGCATGAAATGTTGAACCGTATTTTCTTAGGAGTCAATTTGCATGAAATGTCTTCTTAAGAGTCAATTTGCATGAAATGTCACCCTATTTTTATAGGAGACAATTTGAATGTAATATCAAACCCCATTTTCTCAGAAAAAAAGAAAAATAGAAAAGTAGTTTAAAATATTGTCTGCTGAAAGTTTTACCCAAGACACTAAGCTTTAAACCTTAACATGCCAAACACAGCAATTATCGTCTGCTTTGTCTTCTGCAGGTTACTTTAAAAGTCATTGTTGCAAACAGTATGGACCCAGATCAGACTGCAGTCTGATCTGGAACAGTACTGTTTGCCTATATGCAAAAAGTATGTTTGAAAAGTTTGCAAGAAGATGCAGCAGACGACATAAACAGATGACATTTTCAGATGTAGTTTTTCTTGGCATCTTAATAGGATTATGCATATAGCAATTACCCAAATTAGCTACTATCTCTATTCAGTCTGATCAGAATCTATCTATCACCATTATCTACTATATATTCTACTTTTGCCAAGTACATTAGTGTGTAATAAGACACTGATGGACACCTATGGCTGCCAGAGGCTATCAAGAAAACCGATACCAAGTCTGGAATTATGAATAGTTTGTGTTGTGATGTGTGCCCAATGAAGACTCGAATCAGCAATGTGCATTTACTCAGTCTGATCACATTCTAGATTGTTCTCACGAAGAATCTTTGCATCCTTGACTATCCAAACTGTGCCTAGGAAAGATTCTGATCAGACTGTGCGAATGCACAGGCTGATCTGAATCTTCACTGGGCACACATCCAAAGGTACGTTTGCTGACACTGCAGCTTGTTTCTCCTCAAATTACCTTTCTTTAACTTCTCTTTTTTCCTTCTTTCAGCTGATTTTTCTTTCATCTTTTTCCTTTTCTCTTCTCTCTCTTTCTGTCTCATGGCAGCAGTCATCGGTTTTGGTTTCTCATCATCTCCAACAGAATCTAGAATGATTAAGCACAGCTCTAGATATTATATTATAAATAAATATTATAAATAAGTTAAAAATTTGTGTAAAGAATGACAAAGTGATATGCAGGTCATGGTCACAAATTTATGATGTTGAGTTCAGGTTTAACGACGCCTCAACCCATGAGGGTCATTTGCATCAAAATGGTGAACTAACTTGGTTTTGTAATGAAACATCTATAATGATAAGTCATGTATGCATGAAAATGTAAAACTAGAACAAATTTAAAAATTAAAATAGCAGGTCACAAAATTATACCTCGGCGTTTGAGTCCCTGTTAGGAAGGAAGCTCTGATGTGTTCATTTACATATGGGCAGCACAAACCAAAAACAAGCCTTCGCGGCATACGCTGACAGTGAAGTCCCAGATCAGACCGCACAAATGCACTTTAAAGTATAATTTCTTCCTTATCTGTTAACCACTTTTGCCTTCTAAAGCTGGGCCGAGTTGTTCAAAGCTAACGATGCCGTTAGTTAACGATTCGTTAAAATTTACATAAAGTGATACGCAAATATGCTGAAATTTTTTGCTGAAAAAATGTGAGTAGCTTTTGCTCTGCAAAAGCTACTCACATTTTTTCAGCAAAAAATATCAGTATATTGTGTATTGAATCCGCTAAAACAGTTAACGAAATGACCCTTAACGAGCTCGTTAAGCTAACGATGCTTTGAACAACTGGGCCCCGATTATTTTAAGCATGCATTTATTGCCTCTTTCCCTTTAATATTCTATAAATCCAATGTATTTGGATAGACTGGTCTCAGAAAACTGTATAGACTCAGATCAAACTGCTTCGAAGAAGCTGTTTCAGCTGGGTCTATACTGTTTGCCATTATGTCATCACATCTTTGGCATATCATAAGATATTCAAAGTAACTTGCTCAAACTTTAGGATAAGTATGTATGACTGTGTTCAAATATTTAATGCTTAGTACTCTGGGTAAAATTTTCAGCAGAAGGCATATTGAAATATTTTTCTAATTTTTCCCAGGAAACAGATTTTGACGTTTCAAATCCTGTTTTCTGGGAAAAATAAAAACAAAAAAACCTATTGCCAGACAGGATAGCTCACCTGAACTCGTGCTTGTCAATCAAATAAAAAAATAAGACTATGACCTTAAAATCCAGATCATAGTGGTAGTGGTTGGTAGGTGGGGGGTGCAGGTGGAGACATTGTACTGGATATAATTTTGGATGAAGATCATCTTCCATAGCTATCTGTATACCAAATATAAAATAAATGAAGAGTATGATTTGAAAACTACATGTAGCTGAGAAAATACAAGGTCTTAAGAACTTTGAGGTAAATCTTAAAGATAAAATTCTCTAAGTGTGACTTTCACCTCTATGGGTGGGGATAGTGCTGAATAATATTTTGGACCAATATCTATAATCATGCCAAATATAAAGTAAATCCATGCAAGGATTTAGAAATGAAGAAATCTTAAAATCTGATGCAAAACTTCAACATAAATTTCTAAGTCCGATCTTGACCTTCAGGTCATAAGCAGGGATGGGTGAATAAAATTTTGGACCAATATCTTTAATCATGCCAAATATAAAGTAAATCAATACGAGCATTAAGAAATTAAGAGATCTTAAAAACTTTGACACAAAACTTTAACATAAATTTCTAAGTCCATGACCTTGGCCTCTAGGCCAAAAGCAGGGGTGGGGATAATGCTGAATAAAATTTTCTACTAATATCTATAATCATGCCAAATATTAAGTACATTTGTAAATCCATACAGGGATTTAGAAATTAAGAGATCTTAAAAACTTTGACACAAAACTTAAACAAAATTTCTAAGTCTGTGACCTTGACCTCTAGGTCATGAGCAGGAGTGTGGATAGTGCCCAATAAAATTTTGGACAAATACCTATAATCATGCCAAATATAAAGTAAGTCCATGCAAGGATTTAGATATTAAGTGATCTTAAAAACTTAACGCAAAACTTTAACCTAAATTTCTAAGTCTGTGACCTTGACCTCTAGGTCATTCGCAGGAGTGGAGATAGTGGAGAATAAGATTTTGGACCAATATCTATAATCATGCCAAATATAAAATGAATCCATACAAGGATAAAGAAATTAAGAGATCCTAAAAACTTTGATGCAAAACTTTAACATAAAATTTCTGTGACCTTGACCTCTAAGTCATGAGCAGGATGTGGATGGTTCCCAAGAAAATTTTAGACCAACATCTATAATCAAACCAAATATAAACAAAATCTATCTCAGGATTTAGAAAATATAAGGTCTTATAAACTTTGACATAAAACTTAAACACTTTTGTTAACGCCAACGCCTGGGGTAGTGCAACAGCTCTTCCTGTACTTCATACAAGGGAGCTAAAAAATCACCAATCTGACCTCTGTTGAATCAGCCAAGAGTGTAAAAGGTAAAAGTAAATAAGCATTTTACCAAGCCTCTGTTTCCTCAAATTAGCATTCAACAGTGCTGCTTTCACCAATGCTTTTGTGCCCTGGGAGATTGTCTGTTTATTCCCTCTCCCTGGTTCCCGGTTTTCTTTAGGCTTCTCCTCGGCAGGAACAAACTGTTTCCCATCTGTTGATTTGGCACTTAACATTTCAACATCCTCCAGTTCTACTTTCAGAAAGCTGTTTGTGTCTATTTTCACCTGAGAATCATCGTCATTTCTGGCGCTCAGAGGTTTCTTAAATACTTCCCCATCACCTGACTTTAAAACAGGAACCGGTTCATTTCGTTCCTGGCTCCTCTCACTGGCTTGCTGAGTTGTGTCTCTTTTAACACTAGCATCAGTCTCTCCTTTGGAGACAAACTGGAAACCAGAGCCTGAAGGTTTATCTTCAGGAGATTTGGGAACTGCTCTCAGGAATGCATTGAAACTGAAAGTGGGTGTTCTTGGCTGGTGGTACTCCATGGCTTCTTTATGAATGGCATCTCTGATTTCAGATATAGACATATCCTGTAATGACAAGAAATCCCTAATATGGTTAGATTGCACTAAAGTTTGATTTTTGTTTTAATCTTTTTAAAACTGAGTTTATATAGGGATCAAACATGGTTTTTCATGCATTAACATCCGCCAGGTCCTGTGGGAGGTATTGAAAACCGAGGCCGAAGGCCGCGGTTTTCAACACCTCCCAAGAGACCTGGCGAATGTTAATGCATTGAAAAACCACGTTCGATCGCTATTATTGCATAAAAACTGAAAACATTCGCTACATTTCGCGTTATTTCTTGCACTATTTTGTTTCGCCTTTTCACAAATGTCACGTGAACGCTATTTCCTCGGACTATGCTCATTCTGGGGCAGAGCAGTACACATCTCGTGACGGCAGCAATTCTGTGTCCCTGGTACGAGCATATTGAAAGTTGCTTAGCCATGCATTAACAACGCGTGAACTGCCTTGTTAATACACGGCTTTTCGCCGGTTAATGCACGGCTGTTAATAACGTGCGACACTGCTTTTTATGCAATAATACAATACAATGTACTGGAACTACTTTGTAAGTTGGTTCATTAAAGGATCATTCCAGATATAAGATGGTTTAAAGGTGGACCCAACAGCAGAGTATCCAGACAAAATTTTATAAACTGTATAGAAAAATATATGGATATAACACAGTTGTTTAGCTAACATGGTCTTAGGTAATGGATGTTCCAGCAAAACTATTGACTGAGTATTTGACGGCAAGCACTACATGTATGTTTTCATAGGGGTAGTATGGGTTGGTTGTATTTGAATCCTGGGAGTAATGTGTTTTCATAAAAATGTAATCCTGTAGGTGGTTGTTGTTTTTTTTTCAAAAATTCAGTTCCGTGGGTCCTTTTGGCATAACCCAGAAGAACGAAAAAAAAATTTTGTATTCTGGTCTTTTTATAGTAGATAAACAATATTGAAATGGAAGGATGTGTCAAATGAGGTGAGCTCGATTAATGAAAAATGAAAGGCAAGCCTGGTACCAATATCGAAATCTGCATCTTAAAGAGAACTAAAGTTGCCTGTGATTTCTGCAGTTAAGCATCCCTAGGAATGGCGGAAAGTGGCGGTTGCTGCAGAGTGCACTTTATTAACTCACTAAGCCTTTGAGCATTGCTAACACAACGCATTTTTAATTATGGGGACCCAGAGCGCTAAGTTAAGTTGTCGCATTTCACTGGTTTGCGAATATGCAAATTTCTTGCTCAGCATGTTTTCAGCCAATGAAAATACTTGTTACCAATGGAATTGGAAATTCTACCCACTTTTGGAAACAGAATTTACTTGCACTGTTTTTTAAGTGATTTTGATTACTGAAAAATATGGAAAATACATGTAGGACAAATGAGCAGCCTGAGTGGCTGAACAACAGAAATTCTGATGAATCTCTGGCTACTCCCTGGACGCAAGATGTGCAGGCTGATCTTGGTCTTCGCTTGTTGCATACTTGGGAATTGCTGTGCCCCAGATAACTTGTTTTATTGTACATTGCTGCTATTTTTTGTGTGACATAGCTGGCGTGGCGCACCGATTCAGGTTACGGTTTTGTGTGCAACGTCATATATGTCTATTGTTTATTACATCCTGAAGAACCCTGATGGTGAAACATTGATGTTAATACATGATAAAGATTATTTCGTGTTGGTGTTGATTTACTATACAAACTTCTTTTATCAGGAAACTGTATGTTGTGTGTACTCATTAGAACTGCCTCACTGATGCAATTCTAATGAGTACACACAACACACCATTATTGTATAGAAGATCAAAAAGACTTCCCTAAAATCATCATTTATTTCCTGACCTGGTGCCATGATTTAACCCTCAGTGGCTCAAACTATCCATGTCTAATATCATGGTCCTAAAGATGTTCCAGCCACTGAGGTTATACTATACAAACAAACTTAAAAGCAGGTGCAACAAAACTAGATCCTGTGACCTTTAAATGTTTACTGCTTTGTGAGATCAGGATAAGCTGTTCTGAAAGTAAATATGGAAGAATAAAAACAGTATAATCTTCTGCATTTGAAGTGTATCTCAAGAACCTCAAATGTACAGAATGAGGACCTTTTACTGATGTGTATAAAACAATTATTGCACAGATGCACAGATGCACATCCAACCATAACTCTAGTATAGACAATTTTTTCCAACCAAAAAGTACTGTCGGATATTTTTTTGTTATTTCTCCACAAAAACATGTGGTACTCTAACCACTAATGTTTATTATGTAGAAATAATCAAAATATTTACCCCTCACATCTAGAGCTATGCACCCAACTGATGCTGCAAACTTTTCTGAATCATACTATGCACCTAACTGCATAAACTGCAAATTTTCCGAACTGACCTCTTTTTCGAAATCAAAGTTAAACGCTGGTACACAGATTGGTTCATCATCCGGATCATGATACTTATTTAAGTACGGGTGTACCAGAGCCTGTTCCACCGTGATCCTCTCTTTGGGGTGCAAGACTAGCATACGACTCAGCAGATTCACAGCCTTCTTGCTTGCATTTGGAAACAATTTTGGCCAGGGCACCGGATCTTTGTGACCAAGTTCTGAAACCAAAGAATTAAAACTCATTTTCAATGGAACGTGAGTTGGCCTTTTATTGCCCAGTCAACACTGTAAAGGTCATATTGAGCTAGTCAGTTAACCCATTCACACTTTTTTCCTGGGCAGACTTAGTCCTCAATTAACAATTAACAGATACTTCTGCACATACCTTCGACATTAACTGACAACTGCTCTTCTTGAATCAGTAGAAGGGGGAGAATGAGCATAGAAATGATTTCATGATCAAACTTCACATCAGTTCCATGTCCGAGCTGGGATTGAAACTGTGACCCCTGGATCTGCAGTCAGGGCCCAGTTGTTCAAAGCTAACGATGTCGTTAGTTAACGATTCGTTAAAATTTACATCGAGTGGTACACAAATATGCTGAAATTTTTTGCTGAAAAAAATGTGAGTAGCTTTTGCAGTGCAAAAGCTACTCACATTTTTTCAGCAAAAAATATCAGAATATTGTATATTGAATCCGCTAAAATAGTTAACGCAATGACCCTTAACGAGCTCGTTAAGCTAACAATGCTTTGAACAACTGGGCCCAGAACGCTACTAACGAATATACTTCGTAGGCTTTCTGCCACTTTTTTCAAGGGAGACAACTTTATTGACATCCTGTTTGCTTTTATGCACATTAAACTTGTTCTGAAAAGGGATCTATCAAATAATAAAAAGGAATTTACTACCAAAGGGAGCAAAATACCAAAGGGAGCAAATTCTTTCCTAACAGAGTCATACTAAAGGGGTACGTTGAAACTAAGCTACAATCAGTGAAATAATAATAAAGTAAACAAATTCAGATTTTGAAAGCTGTAGTCATTATGGGAACTGTGTGCTAAATATACCACATGGTTCCTATACTTATCCCCTCTTCCCATACACATACATACCTTTGAAGTAGTTCTTGATAATAGGAGAATGGCAAAGTTGTAACAGGTCATCTTTGGGTGAACCCACCACACCAACAATCAAGCGGATCTGTGAAATATAGTCCTTTCCTGGCAAATATAGAAGACAATACAGCTGTAGTAATCATGACTACGGTGACTGTCCTAAAATTTCGAACACCAAAGTTTCTGACAAAATGACATATGCAAACAGTGAAGAAGCAACTGATCTGGATCTGCACTGTTTGCCATTTAGTATGTGAGTTTATAGCAATAATCCAGATCAAGTAATCTGATTGGCTGAAAATTAGAAGTGGGCATGGCATCTTAATTTATTCAGCAGGACAAGGGTTTATGATTTGTCTGGATTTGGAAACCTTTCACATACTCTACAACAAACTCTGTGTTACGTAAGTGGTCTGTTTCAATATTTTAAGACTATCTAAATGAACTTAGACAGCACGCAATTGCCAATCCCCATGCTCCATGGTAATGTTGCTAACAGCATGATGGATTGATGGACAGACAAACTCACTCTCACACACACTTACTATGAAAGGAAGTCATGTAGCAAGTTTGGTTAAATTTCACTCAGTGGTTTGGGAGGAGACAGTGTGACTGACAGATGGACGGATGCCAGAAACAGATGTTGGATGGAAAAATAATGTGGCTCTCACAAACCCTTACCATGAGGGGAAGTCTTTGTTTGTGTTGAGGTTTTACGGCCCAGTCAACCCAATGGGGTCATGTAGAGCGCGGTCAGTTTACCTAACCACACATTTACTGGGCAGGCTTAGTCCTCTAAGCGGTTAACCAGTCCTATGCACATTCTTTCGCCAGAAACTGACAACTGCCCTTCTTGAATCAGCGGAAGGGAGAGAATGACCTTAGAAAATATTTCATGATCAATCTCCACGAAAGAATGTTGCCGACTTCGGCGGGGGTTGAACCCGCGACCTCCTGGTCTCCAGTCGGACGGCGCATCCAATTGTGCCACCGAGGCTGGCCTGAGGGGAAGTCATGTAGCAAGTTTGGTTAAATTCCACCCAGAGGTTTAGGAGGAGATAGTGTGATGGACAGATTCACCGATGCCGGACAGATGGATGGATGGACAGACAGACAGAAAAATAGTCTTGCTCTCGCACACCCTTTACCACGAGGGAAGTCATGTAGCAAGTTTGGTTAAATTCTGCCCAGTAGTTTAGGTGGAGATAGCATGACGGACAGAAGGATAAACACCTGATGAATGGGCCAAAAAATAATGTTGCTCTTGCACATCCTTATAATGAGGGGAAGTCATGTAGCGTTTGGCTAAATTTAACCCAGTGGTTCAGAAGGACTGCTGATGGATGCTGCATGATGGACTGATGGATGGATGCCGGATGGATGGACGGAAAATAATTTTGCTGACACACACCCTTACCATGAGGGGAAGTCATGTGGCAAGTTTGGTTTAATTCTGCCAAGTGGTTTAGGAGGAGATAGCGTGATGGATGGATGCCAGGCGGACGGACAGAAAAATAATGTTGCTCTCGCACACCTTATCATTAGGGAAAATCATGTACCAAGTTTGGCTAATTTCCCCCACAGATGGACATGCCAGACGGATGGACGGACGAAAAAATAATGTTGCTCTAGCACAGACATGTGGTTTGGTTAAATTCCACCCAGTGGTTTAGGAGGAGATAGCATGAATAAACAGACAGATGGTTGGTTAAATTCTGCCCAGTGGTTTACCGTACTTCTTCGGGTATTTCCATTCCAAAACAATTTCAAAGAACTATATCCGTCTTGTAAGACAAATCTTGATCTTTGGGATTGTTTTGGAAGAAAAAAAACATTTTATAGTTGAATCACACAAGACCGATTCATATATTTGCGATAATTTTGGAAGAATGAGCCCCTGTATTTATAACCCAATTAATATGGTAGGAGGATATAGTGTGATGGACAGATGGCCAGACAGAAAATAATATTGCCCCCACACACTCTTACCATAAGGGGAAGCCATGTACAATGTAGCAAGTTTGGTTAAATTCTATCCACTGGTTTAGGAGGAGATAGCATGACAGACGGACGGAGGCATTCACAATATCCTCATCGCTTTTTTAAACAAGACTGATGCCAGACAGGATAGCTCACCTGAACTCGCGCTTGTCAATCAAATAAAAAATAATGAGGTCCTAAAAACTTTGGCGTAAAATTTTAACATGAAAATCCTATGCCTGTGACCTTGACCTTGACAAGACCTAGGGTACTGTGCAAAATTTTGGACCAGCATGTATAATCATACCAAAGATGAATCAAATCGGTGATAAGGTTAGGAAATAATGAAGTCTTAAAAACTTTAACAAAAACTTTAACATTTGTGGATGCCAATGCTGCCGCCGAGGGTAGTACCATAGCTCTCCATGAACGTTGTTCCGGTGATCTAAAGAGCTTGGGGATAAAAAAATAAAACTGCTAGCCATGCACCATGCCCTGCCACAGCGACATATTCCCTATGCACTTCTGTAGTATAAGAGTTGAAAACAATCTAAGTTAAACATGAAGAGAAGCAATAAACAGTTATTTCATAACAAAAAAAAACAAAAAAACAAGAGGACCATGATGGTCCTATATCGCTCACCTGACCAAACAGATTTGCATATTTACTGTTGAAGTTTCAGCCAAGTTCACTGCTCTAGGATTTTTGTATAAACTTTATAGCACTAACCTTCCCCACCCCCCTCCACCACACCCCTGGCCATGTTTTTTTACAAATCTTGACGACCTGAACTGAATCTTAAAAGAGGGTCACCAAAGGAACATTTCTGCCAAGTTATATTGAAATTGGTCCAGTGGTTTAAAAAGTTTTATATAGCTATAAAGCCCTACGCCCTAACGGCCATGTTTTTTGACGAATCATGACAGCTTGAACAAACTTGGTAGAGGGTCACCAAAGGAACATTCCTACCAAGTTATATTGAAATCTGTTCAGTGGTTTCTGACAAGAAGATTTTTAAAGTTTTCTATTTAGATATATAGGGAAAACAAGCCCCACCCCATGGCAGCCATGTTTTTTGACGAATCATGATTGCTTGTCAATCTTGATAGAGGTTCACCAAAGCAACATTCCAGCCAAGTAATATTGAAATCAGTCATGGGGTATGTGACAAGAAGAATTTTAAAATTTTCTATGCAGATATATATGAAAAATAAGCCCCACCCCGCTGTAGACCATGGTTTTTGACATATCATGAAGGCTTGAACAATCTTGGTAGAAGGTCACCAAAGCAACATTCCTGCCAAGTTACATTGAACTCGGTCCAACTGTTTCTTACGAGAAGATTTTTAAATTTTCTATATAGGGAAAATAAGCCCCGCCCCCTAGCGGCCATGATTTTTGATGAATCATGACGGCCTGAACAATCTTTGTAGAGGGTCACCAAAGAAACATTCCTGCCAAGTTGTATTGAAATCGGTCCATTGGTTTCTGAAAAGAAGATTTTTAAAGTTTTATATATAGATATATAGGGAAAATAAGCCCTACCCCAGGCAGCCATGTTTTTTGACGAATCATGATTACTTGAACAATCTTAGTAGAGGGTCACCAAGGAAAAATTTCTGCAGTTATAATGAAATCGGTTCAGTGGTTTCTAACAAGAAGAGCTTTAAAGTTTTCTATATAGATATATAAGGAAAATAAGCCCCGACTCCTGGCGGCCATGTTTTTTGACGAATCATGACGGCTTGAACAATCTTGATAGAGGGTTACATAAGAAACATTCCTGCAAAAATACATTGAAATTGGTCAAGTGCTTTCTGAAAAGACTATTAAAATTTTCTATATAGATAAATTATATAGGAAAATAAGCCCCGCCCCCTAGCGGCCATGTTTTTTGACAAATCATAACGGCTTGAACAATCTTGGTAAAGGGTCACCAAGGAAACATTTCTGCAAAGTTATATTGAAATCAGTCCTGTGGTTTCTGATGACAAGATTTTTTCAAGTTTTCTATATAGAATTATATCGAAAATAAGCCCCGCACCCCCTAGCGGCCTTGTTTTTTGACAAATCATGTCGGCTTGAACAATCTTGATAGAGGGTCACTAAGGAAACATTTCTGCCAAGTTATATTGAAATCGGTCCAGTCGTTTATGACAAGAAGATTTTTAAAGTTTTCTATATAGGGAAAATTAACCCCGTCCCCTAGCGGCCATGTTTTTTAACGAATCATGGCGGCTTGAACAATCTTGCAACAGGATCACCAAAGGAACATTTCTACAAAATCATATGGAAATCGGTCCAGTGGTTTCTGACAAGAAGATTTTTAAAGTTTTCCATAAAGATATATAAGGAAAATAAGCCCTGCCCCCCTGGCAGCCATGTTTTTTGACAAATCCAAATGGCTTGAACAATCTTGCAACAGGGTCACCAAAGGAACATTTCTGCAAAATCATATGGAAATCGGTCCAGTGGTTTCTGACAAGAAGATTTTTTAAGTTTTCTATACAGATATACAGTGAAAATAAGCCCGCCCCCTGGCGGCCATGTTTTTTGACGAATTCAAATGGCTTGAACAATCTTGGTACAGGATCACCAAAGGAACATTTCTGCAAAATTATATGGAAATCTGTCCAGTGGTTTCGGACAAGAAGATTTTTAAAGTTTTCTATATAGATATATGGGGAAAATAAGCCCCGCCCCATGGCGGCCATGTTTTTTGACAAATCCATATGGCTTGAACTATCTTGGTAGAGGATCACCAAAGGAACATTTTTGCAAAATTATATTGAAATCGGTCCAGTGGTTTCCAACAAGAAGACTTTTAAATGTTTTCTATATAGAATATATAGGGAAAATAAGCCCCGCCCTCTGGTGGCCATGTTTTTTGACGAATTCAAATGTCTTGAACAAACTTGGTAGAGGATCACCAAAGGAACATTTCTGCAAAATTATATTGAAATCGGTCCAGTGGTTTCGGACAAGAAGATTTTTAAAGTTTTCTATATAGATATATAGGGAAAATAAGCACCGCCCCCTGGCGGCCATGTTTTTTGACGAATCCAAATGGCTTGAACAATCTTGGTACAAGATCACCAAAGGAACATTTCTGCAAAATTATATTGAAATCGGTCCATTGGTTTCGGACAAGAAGATTTTTTAAATTTTTAGTTAAAAAATCTATTTTTAGCTCCTGTGACCTACATGTAGATATGCAACGGACCGGAACCATTTGAACAACTTTGAAAGAGGACCAATCAAGGATCATTCCTGTGAAGTTTGGTAAAAATCCAATCAGTGGTTTAGGAGGAGATGTTGTTTAAAGATTGTGGACGGACAGACGGACATACGGAGACGACGGACGGTGAGTGATCACAAAAGCTCACCTTGAGCTTTCAGCTCAGGTGAGCTAAAAAAACACACAAAAAACTCTAAGTTAAAAATGCAATAAAAAGTGATAAAAAATAATTTCAGGATTCTGAAAAAAACAATATGCATATCTTCAGACCATCCTAAAAGCGTGTGTAAAGTTTCAAAAGGATCGGCCTGAAAATGTAGGAGGAGTTGCCTGTACAAGGTACATACTCCCTATACATTTCTGTAGTATTAGGGCTCGAAAGAAGTCTAAGTTAAAAATGCAAAAATTGTGATAAAAAATAATTTCAGGATTCTAAAAAAAAAAACAATTTGCATATCTTCAGACCATCCTAAAAGTGCCTGTAAAATTTGAAAAGGATTGGCCTAAAACTGTAGGAGGAGTTGCGGGCAGAAGGTACATACTCCCTATACAGTTCTGTAGTATTAGGGCTCGAAAAGAGTCTAAGTTAAACATGCAAAAAATGTGATAAAAAATAAATTCAGGATTCTGAAAAAACAATATGCATATCTTCAGACCATCCTAAAAGTGCCTGTAAAGTTTGAAAAGGATTGGCCTAAAACTGTAGGAGGAGTTGCGGGCAGAAGGTACATGTACAATGTACATACTCCCTATACATTTCTGTAGTATTAGGGCTCGAAAAAAGTCTAAGTTAAAAATGCAAAAAATGTGATAAAAAATAATATTAGGAGTCTGAAAAAAAACAATATGCATATCTTCAGACCATCCTTAAAGCGCCTGTAAAGTTTGAAAAGGATTGGCCTAAAACTGTAGGAGGAGTTGCGGGCAGAAGGTACATACTCCCTATACATTTCTGTAGTATTAGGGCTTGAAAAAAGTCTAAGTTAAAAATGCAAAAAATGTGAAAAAAAATAATTTCAGAATTCTGAAAAAAAACAATATGCATATCTTCAGACCATCCTAAAAGCGCCTGTAAAGTTTGAAAAGGATTGGCCTAAAACTGTAGGAGGAGTTGCGGGCAGAAGGTACATACTCCCTATACATTTCTATAGTATTAGGGCTGGAAAAAAGTCTAATTTAAAAATGCAAAAAATGTGATAAAAAATAATTTCAGGATTCTGAAAAAACAATATGCATAACTTCAGACCATCCTAAAAGTGCCTGTAAAGTTTGAAAAGGATTGGCCTAAAACTGTAGGAGGAGTTGCGGGCAGAAGAAAGGTGTGGGCGCTGACGGACGGACTGACAGACACTCAAAATTTCAGAGGGTATAACATAATACCCCACCACTTTTTTAGTGGTGGGGCATAAAAATCAACTCACCTGGGAAAAGAGGTTTCCGACCCAGCATTTCTGCAAATATGCAGCCAACAGACCAAACATCTACAGCAGTACCATACTCAACCAATGAGAGCATGATTTCTGGTGCCCTGTACCATCGTGTTGCTACATATTGTGTCATGAAGTAGTTTGGCTCCTGCGGGGAGGAAGACACCCCTCTGGACATACCTAAAAACAAAGATAGATGTCTATATCTTTGAATACTGCCTTCACCCTCGCAGGCATTTTGGCAGACCTTCCTGGGTAGAAACCAGTACTAAGCAATCAGGCCCCAACCTAGGCCCAACAAGTAGGGAGAAGTGACTTCTCCCTCCAGCCCAAATAGGGAGAAGTGGAGGACCAGAGGGAGAAGTGACTATGACCGTTCATGCAAAATGGTGGATGATGCAATATTATGAAAGAAAAAAAATAATCAAAAACTGATTTATTGCTTTATTAAAACCTTAAACATTTTAAAACTATCTATCTAGATATTAGGTAAAGAACATGACCATGTAACTTTTCATTATTTGATTCAGCTCTTTGGCGAATGGTTATTTCTTTTTTCTCACACAGCTCCAGAAAAATGGAGATAATTCAGTAATAATTTTCTGTGATTCTCATTAAAAATATACATTGTGGGTACTCCTAATTAGAACTGACTTGAACTGATTCTAACAGGTACTCACAACATATTTTTATAAAGAAGTAATAAAAACTATCCCTAAATTGTCACCATTTCCCCTTGTTTAACCCTTGTCCTGCTGAACCCGGATATACCCTGCCTTTGCAAACAGTGTAGATCAAGATCAGGAAGCCAACTGATCTGGATCTGCACTATTTGCCATTAAGTATTTAAATTTATAGCAATAGTCATAGCTACCGGGTTTGGGAGACCCAATTTTCAGCCAAGATGTGAGCGACATGACTGCCGTTTACGAACTGATATACATTGTACGAAGAGGAGAAAAAAAAATGATTAAATTGATTAAACACTCATTTGAAAAACAAACAAACAGTTTTCAATTAAAGTCAAAGAAAAGACAAACTATTCAATTACAGGTACCATCTATTAAGCGGTACATTAATCCGCTAATCACCACAATCTGACATTACAATTTGCATCCTAAGATCGCTGCCAAAAGAGATCAAAGAGTTTTTAGTTGTTTGTACCACAGAAGCGTGTCATCCAGGCAATCTTTTTGACGGTTATTGACACACTGGCCCCGCCCACTAAATGGTAAAATTGTCACTCTTACATTGTCCACGTGGTGCTTTCGGCCAATCGTTTTGATCAATTATCATCATGGTGATTGCATGGTATCCATTGTGGGTCACTGATGACATCAACACTAGTGATTACTGGATTAATCAAAGGAATATGGATGGTTATGGATAATTACCAATCAAGGTAATTATATCATGTTTTTGTAAACAACTAGTTGCTGTAGGTGTATCGCCGTTAGCGATCATTAAAGCAACAGTGTTTGACAGTGTCTGCTGTAAACAAGCAAACAACCGACTCACCGGTGCAAGCAAAACCGAAAGTTTCGAAAATCGCCGAAAAACAGGGCAAAGTCGTCTTCTCCTTCCCGGACCGATAGGGCAAAGTCATAAGAATTTCGGCGACTTCTTTGCCCGAATCGCCCCTTCGGTGGAGGCCTGAGCAATGTGGCAAAAGTGTCTTGCTTAAGGACACAACTCTTGGTACTCGCTGGGGTTGAACCCGCTAACTCTTGATCACGAATCAGATGCTTTACCACTGCACCTATTGTCACCTAACATGCTTCCCTAAACATACATTTTTTTTTTTATTTGGCCGTAGCATGTAGTAAAGTGCAGGTATCCAACATAATTCAAAGAAGTCTGTAGTACTACCCCAATCATATGAAAATACACTATTCAGGGCCCAGCTGTTCAAAACTAATGATGTTGTTAGTTAAATTATCGTTAAAACTTTGATAATTAAATATGGCATATATATGCAAATATCTTTGCCGAAAAAGTGCACATAGCTTTTGCAAAAGCTACTCACATTTTTTAAGCAAAAATACCCATGAATTAGATATTGTACTTACTAGAACAGTTAAAATTTTGACCACTTACAAGCTCATCAAGCTAACGATGCTTTGAACAACTGGGCCCTGACAATTATCTCCTGCAAATTTTGGATGCTGTCATGACAGGGCTTGTATCAAATAAACATACTCATGATAATTGTCACAATGGTGGTATTGCAATAAAATAAGGTAGTGTAATAGGGTTCTTTTATTTCTTGGAAGTATCTGCACTTTATAGCAGAGACTCTGCACCTTACCTACAGAGCTCTAGATAAGAAAAAAATCTTATTTCTCCATGACTACATGTTCTCGGTTCTCATTACAAGTACCTCACTAAAGTGGTACTCCACCCCACTGTGAAGCTGCTAATAAATACCCAGAACATATGTTGTTGTTTTTTGGAGGAGAAAAAAATATATATCAATGTTTTTGGCTTAAAAATGATCTTATCTAAAGCTCTGTACTTTTGATAATACATGTACATGTACCAAGTAAGCAAAATATGGATAATTTCCTCAACCAAAATACTGAAACAATATTGCACCAATTTGGGCCCACTTGTTCAAAGCATCATTAGCTTAACAAGCTCATTAGTGGTCAAAATTTTAACTGTTCTAGTAAGTAAAATATCTAATTCGCAGTTTATTTTTATTGAAAAAAAAATGTGAGTAGCTACTCACTTTTTTTAGCAAAAATATTAGCTTATATGCCATATTTGATTGATTGATTGTGTTGGGGTTTAATGACACGTCAACCCTAGTGGGTCATTTGTGTTGTCTCCCAGTGAAAGGGAGAAAAGATATAGAAGAGACAGTAGAGGAGATGAAAGAGAGGGTCATGGAAGAAAGAGGAACAGGAATGAAAGTGAAGAAACAGAAGAAATAAAAACATTCCCCCTCTACCGTTGCCTGCTAAAAGGATAGCAGGCCTTGCCCAAGTGGAAGCCAATATCAGTTGGACGCCCCAGTGACATAAGATATGCTATATTTGATAATCAAAGTTTTAACAACACATCAATTAATGACATCGTTAGTTTTGAACAACTGGGCCCTGACAAATGATGTAGGAACCCTACAAACCAAGTATCTCTCTGAAATATATACTCACCAAAATCTCCTACTCTCAACTGACAATCTTCATTCACCAAGAGATTACTGGGTTTCAAATCTCTATGAACAACATGTGCCGAGTGAATGTACTTCAATCCTCGAAGAATCTGATACAGGAAGTATCGTACATGCTCCTCTGTCAATTCCTGCTTCGAATATATAATTCGGTGCAAATCACTTTCCATGAGATCAAAAACAACATACACATCTCTGAAGTCACTTAGTGATCCCTTAGGTTTGAGAATCTCTCTGATATGTATAATATTATCATGCTTAAAATGTTTGAGAATTTTTATCTCCCGATATGTTCGTTTGGCAACCTCTTTCACATCAAAAACACTTGGTATCTTCTTAATAGCTACTTTATCGTTAGTTTTCTTATGAACAGCAGAACAAACAACTCCGTAAGCGCCAATACCAATGTTTTCTTGTGGGACATACTCTGTTGTGTCAAGGTCAAACTTGACATCCAAGGCGCGCTTCTTTAGGTGAGCAAGGCTTTTCTCAAGAGCATCATCAGGTCTCTTTCCTTCAGCCATCTTTCTTTATGAGGTAGAAGACTGAAACTAAATCAAAACAAACAAATAGCAATATACAATAACAATTTCAAACATACCCAGAAAAAATGATCTCATTTCTCCACAAAAACATATTGTAGTTCTCACTGGAACTACCTCACTGGAGCTATTCCAATGCAGATCTTTTGGCCCCAAGGTTATAAAAATTTTTTCATGATCAACTCAGCTGAGCATGAAATTTCTTCTGCTAATAAATCTCAAATTACTCCCAATTGCAAATTCTTTCTTGCTAAAGATAGCTGAGCGTGAAATTTTCTCTGCTAATAAACATGAAAATGCCAACTATTGTTGGCATTTTCATATTTATTAGCAGAGAAAATTTCATGCTCAGCCGAGTTGAACATGAAAAAAGTTTTATAACCTCAGGACCTCATTTCGCTGAAAATAAGAAAATGCTGGTGATGATAAGTTTGGGAAAACATCAGTGCTTTAACCCACAAGATTTACGTAACATGGCTCCAGATAAGGTACTTCTTTTTCTTCAAAACTATTTTTTCTGTTATAATCTGGATACATGTACAACTTATCTGTCGCTATGGTGACGAAGGCCCTTGGTATATTTAGAGGAAATGAGTTTTCAGGGGACATGCTGATATCCTGAAAAGGCTACAGAACACAGCACTCCCAAGCATCGAATAT
>CAXHKG010000034.1:0-82673 GCA_964016985.1 Anodontia alba | reverse complement strand
TAGCAGAAAGCCAAACGGACAGTTACTTTCCCACAAAGTGGCCAAATGGCTATCCAAAACAAAAAGATGTAAGCGACACACACATTCAAAGACGAACTATAACAAAAATAAACCATGACAGAAGAACCGCCTTGGAACGGTAAGTGAAACGTATTTCACTGCGGCGGCGGGGGGGGGGGGGGGGGGGGGGGGGGGGGGGGGCTTACATCGATTTTACGTGGTAACAATCCTCGCCCTTACTTCTGCCGCGGATGAAACAACGATGAGGACTCGACAGCACGAAACAACTGAAATGCTGGAGCAAAAGAAAACGAACAGTTAGACTCCGGTAGGCCCGACCAAAGCTGCTTCTGCTAGCATTGACCCAGAGCTGCAACATGTCAGCTTTTTCGGTTACTCTGTGTGTTCATTGTTCTCTTAGAATCTATTGACATCGCCAATGCCAGTGTTAGTGCAGTGTGACTGTCGTAAAATGTCTCTCCGTACTTCACTTTAGTGTAGATTTTATATTCTGGTCCTTTGTGATCATAAAGCTTATTCCCGGAGTTTAAAAACTTAGATGAGGGCCAGGGATGAGGCCTAATTTGCCGAAACTAGTTAGCCTGGCCTAGAGAACTCGCGCTTCAGCTTGTTTCATCACTTTTTTGTGGCCATTGCTCTCAAGGGTCATTCGTTTTGATTTTACCCTGACTTTCCGTTTATATGCTGGTTCTTATCTCTTTTCACCTTTGTATTGTTTGGCATTTTCTTTGTTGATCTACTGATGACTTAGGCAACCCTACGCGGACAGAGTAATTATGGTATCTGAAAAATATCCTATAATTTGACTATATACGAGGCTTTGGCGCCCATAAATAGAGGGCAACTACCACACTCACAAAATTGAAAACAGTTGAAGTGTTCAATGTACTGGGTCAGAGTAGCTAGTTTCGGCCAGATAGAAATCATCAGTGCCGCTCCTTTAAAGTTTCAAAATTCCTGGAAAGGAAGGATACACGCTTGTTTTAGAGTTAAATAGTCATGTTGTTGACTGTGCCCAGAGGGTATCTCTGTTGCAGTTTCTCTTCGATAATTTGTTCTGTTCTCGAGGATCTGTTGTTGTTTTTGCTGCCATTTTCTGTTATTTAACTCTTTTCCTGTTCCTTTGGAGGACTATGTTTTGTGTATAGGGATCTTCAAAATTAGTTTTTTTTTGTTCTATAATAACATATTGACATCGAATCAGAATCAGCAGGATATAATCTTACCATAATTTTATCGGATTCACTCCAGAGACAAAAATGAAATAGATCATTTCGAACCTTTTACGAGTAGAAATACTGGGAAGAGAATTTCTTTACGTCGGCATGCATTCCATATCTCATGGGTAATTTGGAGAATTACACGTAAGACTGGCTCATCAGAGCTGAAAAAATAATCGATTATCAGTTATGTCATTGTGATCGATATTCGATTAGTAATCACTGAAGATTTGATCATAATTTTACCTGTCTACCTGATCATGACTCTTACCATATGCTGTAATGTAATTGGTCAGACAGGCCTGAGCAAACAGTGCTGACCCAGATGAAACGCGGCGTCTCATCAGGGTCTACACTGTTTGCCACTCATCCAGCTATTTTTAGACATAGCATTTGGTAGTAAATTGTACTTATTCAAATTTAAGATAAAGTACATTAAGAAGTTGAGGTGTCTGAATACTTAGGGCAAATACGGTTACGTAACAGACACAGAAATGAAACGATCGATTATTAGCAAGTCTGTAATGATAATCGTTTTTTGTGGTATTTATCGATCAATTAATCGATTATCCGATTAATTGTACCGTACTAACCTTAATTGCATGTGCATTATAAACATGCATAGTTATTTCTTTGTAAATCCTTCTTACATTTAATTGCATGAGAAAACAAATCAACGAAGTGCACTACATTGATCTTCGTATGTATGTACAATATTACCAAAAAAAGTAAGAGAAAAGTCGAGGGAATGCCACAATCACAAACCGCAGCCCTTCCCAGACCCCAAGAGGAAGAGGAAACAGACAAATCTAAACAAGCACAAACCGAACAAACGTACGAAAAGCACTAAGATTAGCTCTCTCTTCCCCAAGCGAGGTAATCGCTATACTAAAAGGACTGAAAAACACAAGAACAAAATGACCCACAGAAAGACATACAACAAATCGCCTCGTAGAATAAACCACAAAGCAACAAGGAGTAAGACTAACACCGGGGCCAACGCCTTAGAACGGTCTGTAAAGCAAACCACCGGGGGGTTTAAAGCACTTTTACAGCTAGCTAACTTCACCCTGGGTCCCGATGCTACTCTTAATACATAAATACATAAAAATTCGGTTCGCATAAAGGCTCCCAACTCAGTCAATGCATCAAAGTGAAAACATAAAAATCAAATTAATCACTATAATAAACAAAGACGAGTACTCATGGCTAATTCTTCTGTATGCCAGAGTAAACGAAAACCAATAGTTGAACCACGGCGGGCCAAGCCAAAGACATATCGTCAAGCCCAAACCCACTGGTTAAAGTTTTACGAAGAGGCCGTCATTGAGTCTGAGGCCCGAACCGCCGTCGTGCAATTAAAGAGTGAAGCATAGCCATCAACAATGATTGAGTTGACAACTAGGCATGCAGTCTGCCGCATAATATCCCGGCTATAGCCAATTCTTTTATAACGGTTAATAAGTTTTCTGAATTGCTCCGAAAAGTTAGATTTACCTACATTTTTTCTAAATCTGTACACTAAGTCACCGTAAAATTCGGGTTCCGATATACCTTGTTGCAGAAGTGTTTTCAGACTGACGCTATATTTTTCTTACAAGGCACTGTGTCTGCGATAAAATTTCGAAAACGCCTTACGAAGTTTAAAATAACGATAGCCCTGCCTAAGAAGTTTGGCAGTAAGGGCTTTATTACGGTAGTTAAAGTCATTAAGATTTGAAGAAGCTCTGGCGAATCTTATAAGTTGAGATATGTATACCCCATATGAGGTACGCCGGGGGACATCGCCATCCAGAAAAGGGAAATTGACTATATCAAAATCAAAATCGTCCCGTTTATCATAAATTTTGGTGGAAACTGTACCATTAGATATACATAGATTCAAATCCAAAAAAGGTGCCTCGGTATCGGAAGAATTTGCTCTATTTAATTGGAGTTCTGTAGGGTATATCCGGTCCACCATTTGGTCAAAGTAAATATTGTCAATATTTAATAAATTGTCAAGGTATCTTGAAGTTGAATTGAAAACCTCAATAATGCCAGCCTGATTTTCATGTGAGAGAGACTTCATGAAATTTCTCTCATAACAAAAAAGAAACAAATCTGCAACAAGAGGAGCACAATTAGTTCCCATCGGAATACCTATAGTTTGTCTATAAAGTTTAGTTCCAAATCTATTAAAATATTATCCAAAAGATAAACAAGGGCATCACAGACTTTTTGACATGACCATAAGTTGTAATTATTATATACATCAGAAGTGAAAAAAGCACATTCTTCGTTGCAAGCCAAATATTGGGTATTCTCCCGAATAAACGTTCGGTTAATTAAATCAATAAGTTTATCTTTTATAAGATGATGAGGTAACGTAGTATACAGTGTAAAAAAATCATATGTAGACAATTTAGAAGCCTGAAAGTTTTTAGATTTAAATTTATTGAGAACATCATTAGAATTTTTAATTGACCAAAAATAGTTAATTCCGTCCCTTTCGTAAACAGTATCATAGTATCTAATCCAATGTTTTTTAACAGCAGAAAGGCATGAAGTTAGCAGTTTGGACAAAACAGTAGTCGTACAAGAACTAGAATTAGCAATGAAACGTGCTTTATAATGTCGTTTATGAAGTTTCGGTAACCAATATAACGTAGAAAGTCTGTCTTGCTTTTCTTTAATATTCACTGCAAACTTAGCAGTAATATCGATAGAATGGGTATTGACAATAGATCTCTCATCAGTAGAAATCCGTTCATATGTTTTGGAACTACCAAGTTCTTGTTTTAGAGTATTGATATAATAAAGTCGTCACACAACAACAACATTATTAGCAGCTTTATCAGCTGGAGCCAAAACATACTTCCTATGAAATTCTTGGATACCTTGTTTCAAATATCGAAAAGATAATTTAGGCTTAGGAGGGAGAAGATCAAGGTTATTAGAGTAAAATAACACACGTTCATCAATGATCTTAAAAATCTTTAATTTCCAATTATTTAAAGCATTGGACTCAACATGCTCTCGTTTACACCAACGCGTACACTAATCATTTAAAGCACTGGCAACTGTTTCCCGACATTTATTGAAATCAATGTGGGCTGGGAATCTGTAATTAGGTTCTTTTGAAATAATTGAACGGATTCGTTAATCAGTTATAATCTTCAAGTTACCAGTGACAATATGACCCGCTTTAAACATGAACATGTAACAACAGGTTGCGAAAAAAGAAGAAATTGCTCCACATTTCAGTATATCTCAAATTCCAGGAGTCAAATTACATATTCATTTGTGAAATGTGGTTGTTCCATTTATTTTTTCCTGAATTCTGTAAATATGATATGTCGAGGTACAGGTATCTCGAAGTATTTCAAAAAGGCCCTTTGACTTCGAGATAAAGCGAATCGACGTATCTTGTTTGCAGCTCATCCAGCAGTTATTGGTCACCAATATGTAGTCAAATGAACTTGTTCAAAAGACATACGAGGGCGATTCAATAAAAAACAGCCTTACTTATTTCTGGGTGAGATTGATCTCTTCTTTTTCGATGTAATTGTCCTCCAAAATAATGCACTTGGACCAACGGTGTTCCAGTGCCATCAGCCCAGAACTGAAGAAGCCAGGGTCCTTGTCTCTGACCCACTCCTCAACTGCCGCCACGACGTCTTCGTTGGACCGGAAATGACGTCCACGGATATCCTTTTTCGTTTGGGAATAGGAAATAGTCACTAGGAGCTAAGTCCGGAGAATAGGCGGGGTGCGGTATTAGCTCGTACCCATTCCGCTCAACAGCATCCATTGCAATTTTGCAAGTTTGGACTCTGGCATTGTCCTGTTGGAGCAGAATCCCTTTGGAGAGTTTACCTCGGCGTTTTTCACGGATCACAGTTCTCAGTTGGTCGAGCAAATTTGCATAATACGCAACTGCTATTGTACTTTTCTTTGCTAGAAAGTCCACCATAATAACGCCTTGTACATCCCAACAGTTGCCATCACCTTGCCAGCAGAGGGTTGCGTTTTGAACTTCTTTGGTCTGGGAGACCCCGGCCCTACACTCTGGCGACTGAGCTTTATTCTCTTTATTCTCCATAATAATGGACCCAGGTCTCATCTACAGTCACCAGACGTGAAAGGAAATAATCTTCCTTTCACCTAAACCGCTTCAACAATACACTGTATATTGATGCTCTGGTTGCCATTTGCTCGTCGCTAAGGGGTTGTGGGACCCAACGGGCTGTTAGCTTGTGCATACCCAAGCGATCATGTAAAGTTGTTGAAACGCTACCATGTGAAATGTGTAATGCATTCGCTATTTCTTCCACCTTAATTCGCCTATCAGAGTACACCAGATCCCGTACTTTGTTCCACATTTCTTCATCGGTGGCATACCTGGTTTCGTCTCCTAAAGACGTTCTACTGCGTTTGAATTCCCCAACCCAGAATTTAACTTGTGCATACGATGATGCAGAAGACCCATAAACATTGGTCAACTCGCAATGTATTTTCCTGACCTGTTTTCCCTTTCAATTACAAGTACCGAATTACAGCACGGTACTCAACTTTTGACGAAACGCTTACTTTTGCATCAATAGCCATGTTTGACATTCAATATCTTATGAGTGAATGACACGATAAGGGTGCAGTTTTGCCCTCAGGCCTTAAACATGTATTGAAACAAGGCATGAAAACCTTGGGTGTCTCGGTCAATTGGAAATGGGATAGGCTGGTTACTTATTGACTTGCCCTCGTATGTTGTTCTAGTATTTAGGATAAATACATTGAAAACGGTACATAATTCTCTCTTGACGCTGGAAATGGAACTGGGGAGAATAAATAACACGAATGCTTTGTTTACGCCTAAGAATAATGTCCTCATCACCGACGTACGGGCTGATTAGAAAATTATTGACTCTCGTGGGTCATGTGCTGGCCTAGAACCGCACTAACTTTGCGACACTTCGATTAGAAAGATGAAGACCAAGGTGAAAAGCGCCGAATCATTTGTTTGTTTGTGTTGAGGTTTTACGGCTCAGTCAACTCAGTGGGGTCATGTCGAATGCGGTACGAATCATTTGTAAGAACGGTAATAAGCGCGAACAATCCACAAGCTCCCGTGCTCTTCTCTGAATGTTATTATGTGGATACAAGGCACGTATGGATCGTAGGATTTGCAGATTTCTTGCCAAACGGCATATACAGTTGACTCTCGTTATCTCAATCGCGCTTATCTCGAATAACCGCTTATCTCGAAGTGAAAATCGTCCCTGCTTAAACATGAAAATCTAACAACAGGTTAAAAAATATTGTGGATATTTCCCACAATATTTTTAATATACGTATCTCTAACTTCAAGAGTCCATTCACATACATATTTGTTAAATGTGGTTGTTTGAATTATTTTTTTCCTCAGTTCTGCAAATCTGATGTGACGAGGTAAGGATACCTCGAAGTATTTCAGAGAGTCCATTGGAATACGAGAAAATGAGAGTCGATATTTTCGATTTACTTTTTGCTTACTGTGTTATGAGCGTCTTTTTTGCAGACATATTGAAGACACAAAACTATTGCTTTAACCTATTGTAGCCTGGAGACGTCGAAACGGGTAATGGCAAACAGTGCAGACCCAGATCAGAACGCGGCATCTGATCAGAGTCTCGACTGTGTGCAACCATAGTTGAACCATCTTTCTCTCGGAATGTCTAAATTACATAGTCTGACATACCTAAAATCGAAATTAGAATATTCCAATATATAGCGTGGGGAGTTCATTCAGTATTGGGTTAACATTAATTTGATCATTTCAAGGAAAAGGGATGTTTCGTAAAGAGACTGGATAATTTTGGTGAAATTCTTGACAAGGATAACAACTTCTGTGATGTCCTGTGTTCGGCACACCATCATGAAATCATGTCTATATAATTCTGACCCCCTTAAACCCACCTTTTATACAGTAAAACTGGGGTTTACAGGGGTATACATTATGATTTTTTTTTATTTCTGCTAAAAAATAGAGTGTGGGTACTCGCTAGAACGCCTCGTTGAGGCGGTTCTAATGAGTATCCACAATCTATAAGCAGAAATATATAAAATATCAGGATTTTTTTATCTGAAAATTTTCATGTTTTGGTGGAAAAAAATTCAATATATTTGAATGGGCATGTTTTCGTAATGCCAAAAAAGGTAAGAGAAAAATCCAGGGAGTGCCACAAGCACAAGCCGCAGCCCTTCCAAGTCACCAAGAGGAAGAAGAAACAGACAAAAACCAAACAAGCGCCAAGCCATTTCTGAAAAAGGTTTTACTCTAAAAGGAAAGAATTGGTTCCCAAGAGGGAGTAATTTCTTTCCTTTAAGAGTAGACTTCTTTCCAGAAGGGAGCAAAAACACTTTTGACAGGATTTTCTCTCTTGAAAGTGTATCAGTTCCCCTTGATATGAAAGTAATCATTTCATTGGAAGAAGAGTCGAAAATCGAACAGCTTAAATTTCGATCACTTTACATGCCCACATAGCCAACACAGACTGATTTAACAGAAATTTCTTGCTCTTAATGAAGGCACTTCCAAAACGCGTCGACTCCATTTATATGACATTGAATCGAAACATTCTGTTTTCCCTTAAAAGGATCAAAACATTTTACTTTGAACCTTGTCACCCTGAGTTTCTGAAATACACTCTTTCATCTCTGCATTTAGACACACCCATTGCTATCAAAAGGGTGACAGTTGTAAATCAAGATTAGAATGGCAAACAATGTAGATCCTGATGAGACGGCTCATGATGAGACGTCTCATCAGGATCTGCATTGTTTGCAAAAGTATTTGTCTTGGTCTACAGGGCTGAAAGCTTTAAGGTCTTCTTAAAGGGTTGTCATGCTCTTACCTTTCAGTTAGACAATATCTTTAATATATTTTAGTGCTTTATCATACCAGAAAATTATGCGTATTCCGATCAGGACTATACAAAACTTCAAGGATTCTACCACCGTTTACGGCTCCGTGATCGACCTCAGTTTTTAGGCCCTAGGAAATTCTTCAAATAGCTAAAGAAAATACATATTTTGAGATATTTAAGGGCAATTTTCCTCCTTTATCATGAAAATGAATATTGAGTTTACTCATTAGAATCGACTCATCAAGCTAGAGGCGAATCTAATATTCTAATGGGAACACACTCAACATGCAATTATTTTATAGAAAATCGTAAAGACATCCATAACCTACCTCCATTGACCTGCTGACCTAACGTTATGATTAACCCTCAGTGGCCCGAACAACCCATGTCTAGCGCAAATTTCTATGGTCCCAAAGATGTTCGAGCCACCAACGAAGTTCAACGGTGTGCACATGCTTTAGCTTCTCTGTTTCTGATTTTGTCATATATCTACCTCTCTCTGACAAGTGTCATTTATAAATTCAATGGAACTTCTAGATATTTAGATTACTTGGCAATGCTGTATATTGGTATTGATAATACATATTCTAAGCAAATTATAGATACAGTCGAACCTCGTTATCTCGAACTCGCTTATTTCGAATTTCGAATTACCGCTTATCTCGAAGTGAAAATCTGGTCCCCGCTTTAACATGAAACTATGACAACAGGTAACAAAATAATGTGGAAAAGAGGAGGAAATTTCTCCTCTTTTCCACATTATTTTATATATATATTTCTAACTTCAGGAGTCAAATTACATTCCATTTGTTAAATATGGCTGTTCAATTTATTGTTTTCCTTACTCTCTCAACTCTGATATGTCGAAGTACGGATATCTCGAAGTGTTTCAGTGAGTCCCTTGGAATTCGAGATAACGGGAGTCGACTGTAATATATATCCTAGAGCAAATTCATCTGGCTTTAGTTTCATTTCTGGATCTAGAATAATGAACTTCTAATGATTCAATTACATCCTAAAATGAAAGGCAAACTATACGACTTAAGTTGTGATATTGTGAATTTCTAGTTTAAGACTGTGATATTCCACGTACAAAGTCATATGGGATATATATCTCAGCTTATTTTTTTTCAAAAGAACATCTAGTTAATAAATTTTAAGTATCGTAAGTAAAATTTAGCTGCTATACTTCTAAAAACAAAGCTTACTTTTCTAAGGAATTCAGCGCAAATTAGGCACTCATAAATTCTGTCTTTCTATGTCTAAGAAAAAACTGACTTGGTGTCGTACACGAGCAGAGAACAAAATAAAAAAACAACAAAAACAACAGCCAATTGGCCCTGTTTAAGAGAGGCTAGCAGACCAGATTTACCGAAACTGTACACGGGCAGTAATATAACATAACGTGAACTTTCTTATATTTTGACAACCTCTGATTCCTCCTTTTTACAACTGAAAGTGCTAAACATTGGGTTTACCTGAAATCTGTAAATAAAGCCCTACTTTGTATGGTAATGTTTTAAGCTTCGTAATATACAGTCGAACCTCGTTATTTCGAATTACCGCTTATCTCGAAGTGAAAATCTGGTCCTTGTTTTAACATGAAACTATGACCGCAGTCTACGATAAAATGTCACTTTAGTACATCGTTCAAAAGAATAAGTGAAGATACCCAGGAATCACGAAACACTACCTTCCTGGGACGTCAAAAGATATGGTAAAATATGACGTTTTTAAAGGGAATGCAATTTTAGCGACTGTAAATGCAATCCACAAGAATGGAATAACAGCATTAAATATATGTACAGGGAGACTCTTTACAGCCGCCACGCAGCACAAACACAACAGCTGTTACATGCAAAATATAGGTGGAGATATCCAGGAAATGCCACAGCCATATTATCTAGTAATAACACCTTTCTGTACTTTTCTCTACGCCACTACCAAGTGATATTGGTAGTAATGTAACATAATATATTTACAAAACAGAAACATAATGAATACATTTCCTGATTTCAATGCACTTAAACAACATTAGGCCCTTGCAAAATGATGTCGAGTTCTAATTGCACGTTTTCGCACTGCTCTTAAAGTTATTGCTTTTTTTTAACGGAGCGCTAATTGAAATAATTGCCGAGGCGTTTTGCGTCATAAGATCTCTTCCAGAAGAGGGAATTCAGCAATTCTATTTAATTAACATCTTCTGAAAATAGATGTTGTATGTACCGTAATCCTTTCTGTGTTCGGTTTGAGCACTTCCGATCTGTCTATGTTCTCCGGCCATTTCTGAGATCTAAGCAGAAGCTGAAAGACGGAAACTGAAGTCGAACTTGAATGGCTCGAACAACTTTGGGACCATGGGTATTTGTTCTAGTCATGGGTAGTTTGAGCCAATGTGGGTTAATCATTATCAATTGGGGATACTTCAGGGATGTCTTTACGATCTCTATAAAATAATGGTATGTTGAGTGTATGCACTTTTTTATGATAAAATAAGAAACATTCCCTTTAATATCCTTAAATATTTGTTTTCTTGAGCTACTGGAAGGATTTCCTTGAACCAAACAAGGAATTTAAATCAATCACGATGAACGAGCCATCGGTGTCCGAGTGATAGAAGTTTAACTGTAGATATACGGAACAGAACAGAACAGAACAGATCTTTATTGAGAACTCCAAAGGGCCATAAAGCCCATCAGGACATAACATTTAACAGTGTGATGGCGAATATACACAATGACAACATTTTACATACACAAATCTGTAGTAAGACTCAGTACTAGTAAATATGTATTAATCCAATGATTTGAAAAATTAGTTATCTGAATAACTACCCAGAAAGGACAAGCCGAAGCGATTGGGGCTTGTCTCCACCCGCTTTAGCTCACCTGTCTGGGCAGCTATTTTCAGCAGTAGAGTAGAAATCTGTGTTGTAATATACATCGTACTATTTATCCTTCAGACAAAATATTTGCAGACACTAATAAGACATAATATAGGAAATAGTAACATACGGAGAAGGTGTACACAGTTAAAATGATTTTATACATTGATTTTATTTATTTATTTTATTATTATTATTATTTATATATATATATATATATATACTTTTGCTTTGTAACCTGGAGCATGAGCTACCAAAGGATATGTACAAAAGTGTTTATTTATGAATAGAATAGAATAGAATAGATTTATTTCAAAATTCCAATAGGTGCCCTTGAGGATATAATACGAATATAAACTAATCACCAAAGATTGCATTATTACGATATCAGGGTAACACCATGGTAAGCTTAGTTATTTCATATTATGTGCCGAATGAGAATGTATTATCAGTAATTTGCGTTGGACAGTATTATAATGTAGAAAAAAAGTAAATAATACCACGCAAGCCACCATTGTTGTTTGGCTTGCACCATGCAAGTCGCTATTATTATTTCCTTTTCCGTGAGTTCTTTTTAATTCATATTGTTCCGTTTTAGGAGTTCTTCTCAACCACGTGATATTCCTCTTCTGGACTACGCAAATCACACTCGACAAACGTAAAGCCACTGCTGTAACGCATGATAACGTAGCGATACTGCAAGATCACCTATAATTAACACCCGATCTTTTTTATACACAATCCCGAATAAAATGAATCCCAATGTGAGAACATGAGATCCATTCGCACTGTCCGATGAGAATTTTTTTCGGGATCACCTAAGAAACATTGTATCTTTCGCAAATCGACGAATGTCCAGCGATGACTGTGGGGATACGATGTCTGATCTGACGGAAGGACATGTCCGAAGATATATTTACCCATTTTGTGGCTAATTTCCGTTATCTCACTCACTCGTCAATGGTCTGACCAATGTGTTAACACACATATATTTGAAGACACAAGCCTGTGTGGGCCACGCTAAGCGATATCGTGTCATCGGGCATATTCGGATAGCAAAGGCCCAGATCCGCGCAGACTGATCAGGGCCTTTTACTATCAGCTAACAGAATCATTGCATATTACAGAATGTATGATTGGGAAGTAAAGGCCCGGTTGATACTTTGTGCATGCGCAGGATGGTGGAAAGAACGTTTTCCTTGGAGCGGCCCATGTAATGTATACCCCAACGTTTAGCAATAAGATATAGAGAAAATAGGGGTATTATATCAATAATACAACCCTGATAGGGCGATGGTAAAGAAATGTCACCCTAAGAAAAACGGGTATCGGCCGAGGCGAAGCCGAGGTCTATAAATATATTTCATAGGGTGATATTTTTACTATCTCCCTCTTAGGAATGTAATATTTATTTTATTATACCAATCTTAACGAGCCGTATGGACCTCTCTGCTGCGCATGTGGTATTTTTGTTTACTTTCGCCCTAAGGAAGTAGTAAAAAATATCACCCTCAGGCGTATGCGGATTTTGTATGGGAATTTCAAGCGAGGTATAATAAACAGATATATATGACAGTAAGCGAAATATCAGAATTTCTCGTGTTTTTAAATATGATTTCGTTTTGTTCGGTTTTTCCTGTTAACCCATTTTTGCCTCGCATCACCTTTAAGGGACATGGGCAAACAATGAAGAACCAGATTAGACGCCGCAGAACGCGCCGTCTGATCAGGGTCTATTCTGCATTACATTAAAAACTTCCTACATAACATGGTAATAATAAAAAACTGACACCCCGTGTATAGGAAATCAACCTGTCCAAAGAGTTGAGGTGCAAGAGTCCAGTCGGCTTAAATGGGTTAATCATTTAGAGTGTATGATAAACTGAATCCGCTCATCCCAGCAGACCATATTGAAGCCAAAGAAGATGCGTCTCATTAGGATCTACACTGTTACCATTTTCTTTCCAATTTTGAAATGGCAGCCATATTTGCAACCCTAGATATGCCCTATTTTAATGATGGACGGGTCTACTTCAGAGGATTCAGAGGTGAAAGTGTTAATGACAAAATACTCACCCCATCACGAAAACATGCCTATATAATATTGACCCCCTTAAACCCCACTTTTATATAGTAAAACTGGGGTTTACAGGGGTATACATTATTTTTCTTATTTCTGCTCAAAACATAGATTGTGGGTTCGCGTTAGACCCGCCTCGGCAAGGCGGTTCTAACGAGTTCCCACAATCTATGTTTTGAGCAGAAATATGAAAAATATCAGATTTTTTTTTATCTGAAAATGTTCTGTTTTTGGAGGTAAAATTTTCTATATATTTGAATAGGCGTGTTTTCGTAATGATTTGTCTGTATTATATAATGAAAATGCCATGGCTTTCAAAGGTCTAGATTGGTGAGCCGTCCTGATAAATAGTTTCTTGTTTCATGTATTCATGTACAGTAGAACTCCAATGGCTCAAACATCTTTGGGACCATATAAATTTCTTCGAGATAAGAGTAGTTCGATCCACTAAGGGTTAATCATGGCGCCAGGTCAGCAAGCAAATGGCGATAACTTAGGAAAACCTTTTCGATCTTCTACACAACAATGGTTTGTTGCGTTTTTTCATTAGAATCGCCTCCATGAGGCGATTATAATGAATACACATAATATACAATTTTATGATAAAATAAGAAAATATCCCTAAATATTTTCTTGAGCTATTGGAAGAATTTCGTAGGAGCTCAAAAACGAGTTCGAATAGCCATGGTAAACGAGCCATCGGTGTTCGAGCTATTGAGGTTCGACTGTATTTGAGTCAAGGTCTTATCAAAAGCAATGACTTAAAAGTAATTAAGTATACATTTTTATAAGAACATTGATGTAATGACTTCCTTACCTGATGACAAACCACGTGTTTTCAGTTACAAGGACTGCCTTTATTCTGGTATTTGACATGTAACCACTTCCACTAAGGAAGTGTTTTAGGTACGTAGACAGCACTCTGGGACTGGTTATTGCTTGGGAAAATTGATTAATGTTTACTACGAACATTATCAAAAATCATTTACAAAGTTATTTCCCTTGAGAAAAATAAATATTTGCCCACGCGTTTGTGCTGGCGATCGCATTAGTCATTTAGAGGAGTGTAGTTATTTGAAATCTTTATAATTTTGCAAATAAATCACTTTAGTGATAGAAAAAAAAAAAAAAAAAAAAAAAAAAAAGGAAAACTATCCCAATATCCTTTTGGATTAAGTTTCAGTTATGCATAAATTGTGACGTGGTGTTTTTGATTTAGAATATGAAGCCATTTGATCGTTAATCATTTGAAATTTATACTCAACAAAAATAGATTTTTTCTCTGCAGTTTTGTAAAAAGGACAAATGTACTTTATACAGTTGTACCAAATTAAACTGACCAAAAGTTTAGCTGCAAATACACATCCCAGCTATCATTCTTTATAAATATACAACGGGCCGTTATCGGCCCGTCAGCTACCCTGACTGCCGATAACGGCTCGCCATAGATTTATGTAGAATGCTGACTGGGAACCTCTCAGTGATTTTGTTTGTATGATTTAAGACTTATTGTTTTTTGTACTAATTGTAATTCAGTATGTCTGTTTCGTTGGTGACATCAAAAAATGCTGAAAAAAAAATTAACAAGATAAAAACTTATCTGTTTAGAGAGAAATGCAATGTTGGTGAACACTATACCTGAGAGATGCAAGGTCTTTGCCAAACATGCACTTTGATGCAAATTTGGTCTGAACCGGATGGAGAATAAGTAAGTTATTAAGGTTTAAAGGTTACTAAACTGCTTTTAAGGACGCCGCCATTTTTGAATATTTAATGAGGAATTGTGACATCATTAGAAACTAAAAGTGACGATACACGTGAAATGTCACAACTATGAGGCACAACCTTCTCGAGGTACCAAAGCATTACAAAAACGCGCTTATTCAAATATATTGAAAATTTTACTACCAAAAAAGGAAAATTTTGAGATAAAAAATTCTGATTTTTTTTCTACTCCTGCTCAAAACATAGATTGTGGGTACTCGTTAGAACCGCCTCGGCGAGGCGGTTCTAATGAGTACCCACAATCTATGTTTCTTAGCAAAATAAGAAAAAACAAAACAATTTATCACCCTGTTAAACCCAGTTTTACAACATAAAAGTGGGGTTTAAGGGGGTCAAATTTATAAAGGCGTGTTTTCGTGATGGGAGGAGAGATGAGGAACAAATAAAGACCAGACAAACGTCACATATGAAGCTACAAACGCACATAGGAAGAAGAACTGCAACAGACATACCGCCTTGGAAAACTATGGAGTGTGTGTGTGTGTGTGTGTGTGTGTGTGTGTGTGTGTGTGTGTGTGTGTGTGTGTGTGTGTGTGTGTGTAGGGGGGATGGGGGTGGAAGAGGGGTAGGAAGAATAGTGTTTACTCGCGCGAAACCTTTCACCCCCAACTCCGATGTAGCTCAAAACAACAAACACACGCTCGGTCCTCACAGGGCTCCACAATATACGCGAAATAGCACAGCGAAATACGATACAAAGCAAAGGGCCCATTGACGATCTGAAGCAAGAACACAAGTAAACCACAACAGGACGACGATGAGCCCAACTACAGATACCTACAGCCAAGCACCGACCTTCCGAAACATAAACAGACTATGGTTGGAGCCGCCATCCAGCTGGAGGACAAACCCACCACCGTGCAACCAAACAAGGTGTGTGTGGGGAGGGGAGCGGGGGGTTGGGGGTGGGGGGCCAAGACATCAACCACAACTGCGCCAAAAACCAAGTAGGCAATCTGCCGCAGAATATTCATGCCGCATCCCACCCCTCCTTAATTAGATATGTGAAATCTTAAAAAAAAAAAAAAAAAAAAAAAAAAAAAAAAGATTTGCAAGAATATTCAACCTCTGTTTTTGTATACCTTCTTCACGAGGCATGTATGAATTTTGCTTTGAACTCACATTAATTTCTATCAGAAAGAAGATTTTTCTAAATTTTGTAAAACAATTTGAAAATGTAAACCATTGTAGTCTGGAAATCCCTAAAAGGGTAATTGACAAACAGTGCAGACCCAGATCAGACGCCACAGAACGCTGCGTATGATCAGGGTCTCCACTGTTTGCAAATAGTTCAACCATTTTTCTTTAGGAATATGTAAATCACATAGCCTTACATACCTGAAATCGAAATTAGAATTTTCCAATATATAGTGTGGGGGAGTTCATTCAGGCTACAGTGAGTTGAAATGGCGGCACCCTTGATAACTGTTCGAAATTGTAAGATGGCATAGTTGCCTGCCTTACAGTAAAAAGTACTGTTGGATGTCCCAAATCTCATTTCAATACAATACGTTGGTCATAAAAAAGATAATATGAAATTAGGCACTGCCTAGACGCGTGCAAAGCAACTCCACTAAATAGACCCTCCAAAGAGGTACCATGTTCCCTAAAAATAATCGGCCATGTTTCCTTGTTCCCTAAAAGCAATTTTTAAAATTTCCATGCTCCCTGTTCCTAAAAATTAGTTTTGTTCCCTTGTTCCCTTAAAATATTTTCCAATATTCCCTGAAAGGAAATGAGCAAGATCACCTCTGGGAAGGCCTCAATAAAGATTTCATACATAATACATAACCCAGGAATCATGCTGAATTCTCGACCGCTTGCATGGACCCAGCGCGTTGATAGGCTTAGACAAGTCCGGTTGCCCAGACGCAAAGAGAGAGTGCATATTCATTTGCCTGCATGAGAAAAGGTGAGGGTCGTGTGTGTGTGTGTGTGGGGGGGGGGGGGGGGGGAGGGTCATCAATATCCTGTATCCCTGGAAGTCAACAGACGAATATCCTATAACCCTTTTATATATTTCGTGCAATATCAATATTTTTGATTTTTTAAATATCCATAAAAGTACCAAACTAGGTTTCAAAGATACCACATCCCTGGTCATAAAATGTCAAATATCCCATACCCCTTGAAGTAAAAATGCAAATATACCACATCCCTAAAACCCTTATACTAGCCTCAAAGGTACAGCGGTCAACAGTTGTTGTTTTTTCCATAAAATCAAAGGAAACCTATTCAAAATATGTTTGTGAAGTTTTATCTTTAAATAAAATGTTGCATTGTGGCCAGTTTGTGGAATATAAATACAGCATTGTTGATTGTATTTCTGTTTATAGCAATGAAGTTTTTTCGAATGTGGAAAAGCGCTATTTTACTTTCAGCTGGCATAACTTTGCAGTGGGTCGGCCTTTTTATGCGTTTTTCGCCAAAAAGCTCTATCATTATATAGCAATTTCATTGAAACAGTAAAAACTATGTCATTTGATCTTTAAAATCCTTCTTTGGGTGTTGTAAAGGGTGCATTCAAAGAGATAGTGTTCGGCGTTTTCGACTAATACACCACAACTACAATTTGAATAAGGAACTATGTTAACGTGAAAAAGATCTGAGTTTAAACTACTACACCTATGCCTTATTTGTTAAAATAATATTGTATTTCCTTTCGCCAACTGATAAGTATTCACCTACTCTTGGTGGCTGATGTCGAACAGATGATTTGAATTGTAATAATGTGGCGATATTACGAGTTTCGGTGTTAAGGTCATTCCATAGTTTCAGGGTGGAAGGACAATAAGACGTTTCATACGAACATAACTTACAGAAAAGTAAATCGTAATTGGTATTGTTTCTAAAAGTATAATTTCTTACATCATTTACCAAGCTAGGAAGCAGCTCATTCAAATAACTACGAGTTTCATTTTTGATTATTTTGTACATAAGAATTAACTTTTGTTTTGTTTTCCTTCTTTAATCTAGCGTTTCCCAACCGGTTTCTAAATATAGTGATCTAAGTGAAGAGAAAACCGGGAGTCCAGTAACTATACGAGCCGCATTCAACTGCACTTGCTCTAACCTGTTAGTATCTGACAGATTACAACCATCCCATACTTCAGAAGCATATTCGTATAACGTGCGGATATACATGTATGTACAATACAGCTTATTAAGGGTATGTTTAGGTAGTTGAAACTTTAGTTTTCGAAGATATGATATGTGCTTCAACGCTGAATTTATTATAGAGTCTATATTTTGAACATTTATTGTTTAAGGAAAAGGGAACTCCGAGGTGTTTGTGGATATCTACAATCTTCAGAATACGTTTCTGCAGAGAGGGTTTTTCCTTTGCTTTGTTTTTTTCATTTAGGCAAAATTAAATGTGGTTTATGAAATAAACTGAGATAGAAAATCTTTATAAAAGTAATAATTCAATAAATAAATAAATAAATAAATAAATAAATAAAATAAAATAAAATAAAATAAAATAATTATGCAATTGGTTTTGAACTTGCATTACCCGGATTGCAACAACCACGCCCACCCCGATTGTGACGTCATTTTGCACAAATATTGTCATTATTCAAAACAAATTTTACACTGGGCGAAGAGACCGTTTTATATTAAGGATTTCTCCAAGAAAAAGAAAATCACCATATATTTAACATAACATTCTGATCCTCGTTCATATCTATGTGTGATTGCACTCATTCTTTATTTTTTCTTATAAGAAACAAAATCCAAGCGTATTTTACCGCTTCAGAGCACTGTTGAACCGTAAAGGGCTAGATTCACGAATTCTTGTATACTGCCCTGTTAATTCTCATTTTAGCAAACTGTAAAATATGCTTCAGTTTGTAAGTTTTTATATTATATAATATTTCGTCTTTACAACTATGTATGAAATATTTGGCAAAATCGCTTTGAATCTTTAAGAGCACTACCAAATCGGACCCCCTAAAGCACCAAACGAGACATTTTTTCACATTTTTTTGTGTCAAAGGCAGCTGAAAAAATATGAAGCCCCATATTCGACACCATGATTTTTCGTGCAACGTTTCATAAACGAATGAAGAATATTTGGTAAAAAAATCAAGGTGTCGAAATTGTGGCTTCATGTTCAAATAAAATAAAATATAATTGAAGAGATCTCGATAAGACTCTTCATTGTATTCTGTTTGCGCTACTAAGTTTTTCTGCTTTTTGAAAGAAAGATAATCAAATAAAATTAATTTCGTCCAGAAAAAAGAAGAAATAATCATAGGTAAGCAATAAGTACGACATTTCATCCAGAAAGCCAATAAAACCATTGTTTTTCGACAGCAAGAGACCCGGCTTCCGAAATTACGTTACATGCGAAATTTGCGTTTTTACAAGGGATGCCACTCCAGTAACCGCTGAGGGATGACAGTTCTGCGTTATTGACAACGGTGGTTTTACAATTAAAAATCGGTGTTTTGCGTTCGTTTATTCTACATTGGAGTTTTCTATATTTTTTCTCTCGAATGAAAATTCCAATGTCCAAAATTCGAGGTTTCAATGGAAATAAAAACGACTTCATTCATGCGTTGCGGGCGTTTTTTTTTTTTTTTTTTTTTTTTTTTTTTCTAATGCTGTCTGTAAACGATAAAACCGAGCATTTGAAAGGAAATGTGATATACATATATAACAAAATGTTACACAAAAATAAGATTTTTTTACGGGAAAATTATTATAATCGGCTTGTGCATTGAAAAATCCAACCTATTAGCATTGTAATTTTCATCACTTTCATTACGTCATCTGTGGTGTAGTGGATCAGACGTTCGTTTAGCATTCTGTGGGTTCCGAGTTCAAAACCTGGAAGTGGCATTTTTTTTTTTTTTTTTTTTTTTTTACTTTTTCATTTATTTTTCAGATAAAATGTCTTGACATTTCATGCAATTTGCAGACAATTCACATGAAATGTCAAGACATTTTTATAAAAATTAAAAGAAACATGAAATTGTTATCTTTCTTTTATTTTGAAGAGAAAATAAGATGACATTTCCTATGAACTGTCCCAAGCAGACGGTTTACATGAAATGTCAAGACTATCCCCCTCCCCCACCAAAAAAAAATCAAATTGTCGTGTGCTTCAATTTTTCATGGCGCTTGAAGAGCTGATATTACAACAGGAGAGAGATTACTGAGCTTGTACAGAAGTTTGGATTTTAATTTGCTTTTCTTTGCAAGACAGTTCCATGCATGTATATGGTAATCACTGGCTGTACATAACCTAATTAGACTGCAGCAAACATTAGAATTTGCGAAGCGGCCGTGTGGCGGAGTGGTTAGTGCTCCCGACTTTAGATCACAATGTCTCGGTTTCGAATCGATTGGAGGCGGAATTCATCGAGCTAATACTCAGGCCAGTTTGCAAATACTATGGCGTCCGATCACAATCTTCGCATTGCAGTCTATGCTGAAGTAAAGACCCAAAGTTTCTTCCTACAGACAACGAAGACTGAATATGCTGTGCAGATGCATAAGCTGATCTGAGTCTTTGCTACGTACATGTGTCAGTTCTCAGGAATACCTGTGCTAAGGTTCCTAGCGGGCACATGACGAATGACATTGCATCACCTTTACTGCGACATTGTAGTCATGTCCTGCTGGACTTACATTTGTTCACAATAGGGTGTACCAGCTGGCCTTAGTTTCGTAAGGACAGATAGTTAAACACTACTAAATGGCTGCTATCAGTGTTGAACCTAATATTTAAGATGTTTCTATTTGCATACATATTTGCACTTGTATGTACAAAGATGACGTTTGTTATATTATATCCAGCAGGTTTATTGTGCTCTACTAAACTGTATCTTTAGAATGAATCCGGAGCTTTTATTTTCCCAGTCTGTTCAGTGTCTAGATATGTTCGATGTTTATTTTTGCATACTTGCACTACACATAGCAATATATTTTGCATGTCAACTATGGAAACCAGAGGACCAACAGTCCTGTAGCTCAACTGAGACCTCCTGTCCTGGGCGGGGACAGACAATCTATGGGTGACAGATCTTTGTGTCGATAGAAACCTTTTGCCATTACGACCACTTGATATAAGTTTCAAATAAATCCTTTGAACTGAGATTTTATACATTTTTTTTTCAGGATTTTATACATGTACATAGCCCCAAAGCAGCGGCAGATAACCCCTAGGGAACATAATTTTTATGTCAAATGAATTCTTTTGTCACTATGGCCAACTGATGCAAGTTTGAAAGAAATCTCTTTGAAATGTGATTTTATACATATTTTTTTATACATGTTGGTAGCCTTAGGACAGGGGCAGATCACCTCTTTGGGACAGTTTTGATGTCGGATGAAACCTCTTGTCACTGTGGCAAACTGGTGCAAGTTTCGAAAACAAATCTGATTGAACTGTGATTTTTTACATGTACATAACCCTGGAGCACGGGCAGATAAGCCCTTGGGGACAGAGTTTTGATGTCGAATGAAAGCTTTTGCCATGATGGCCAACTGGTGGAAGTTTATAATCAAAATCTCAGTGAACTGTGATCTTGTACATTTTGTTTTCATGATTACATACCTGTACATAGCACAGGGGCATATCAACCCTGGGGATTGAATTTTTATGTCAAATTAAATTTTTTCTCACTATGGCCAGCTGGTGCAAGTTTCATAAAAATAATTTTGAACTGTGATTTGTGATTTTATATACAATTTTTCCTTGATTTGATACATGTACATAGACAAGGAGCAGGAGCAGATCACCACCGGGGGCAGAGTTTTAATGTCAAATGAAACATTTTGTAACTATGGCCAAATAGTGCAAATTTAAAAGTCTCTTTGACCTGTGATTTTATACATTTCTTCCAATGGGATCAAATATGACATTGCCATAAAATAGATTAATGATGACTGGCTGATCTGCGTCTTCACTGGCTCACATGTAATTTTGTAGCAGTCGGTATGCCGCGGCTCAGTTATCAGTACTAGCATGCCAATTAATGACATTCATGCCAAATGTTATGTGATAAATTTGTTGTTGGGGATACATAACTTTTGGTGACATGATACTTAACATTTTAACTGTATGCTGCAAACTGTGACAAACAAAAATATGCAGTAATGATACCAATACAGCAAAAAAAAAAAAAAAAAAAACATCAATCACTGAATATGGTCAAGCAAAAACAACATATTATTATAAGATAAATGTATCCTTTTGTTTCCATGGCAACAGAAAGTTAAGTGATGCGAATTCCACTTTTTACGCACAGTCAAATACTTTAGAACACATTTAAATCAATGAAATAAAACACACTTTACATTTCATGATTCAAATCAGTCAAAACCACATATTATTTGGCTGAAGTAAATGGTTTTACAGTTTTGTTTCCATGGCAACAGAAACTTTAGTCTAATGTTTTTCTTTTCTTTTTAATGTGTCTCCCATTACTGATAATCAAAGTTTTATACTGTATGTAGTGATATAGACAGAATCGCATAGTAAACAGAATAAATTAAGTAAAACTGCGTGCTTTTTTGTAATAAATTTGACATATTTGTTGTCATGGTAACAGAAATTTCTGTGTTATGGTGATTTTTATTCATAACTTTGTGCTACAGTATTTGACAAATATGAAACTAACAAATGGGAATGCTTTTAGTGGCATTGCTCCTAAATTTCAGCTATGAAATTGATTAAAACAAACGGTTTTACAGTACACCATGTAGTGTGTTGTTGTTACCATAGCAACCATAATGATTGGTTTTCAAACTTGTTATTGTTGTTTTTGAAGCTGTCCCATGCTGACTTGTATTTACAAGCATTTTGATCAATATTTTGAATAGGGCAGATTTTGGTCATTCGTGAACCAAGCCCTTTCTCATTTAGTAAATTTCACACCATAAGAAGAATTGGTACCAATACGTCTCATTTGCCAAATGTGAAATTTACGTATGGTCAATTTCGATAAATTTTGGGGTCTAAAATTTGTGCTCAAAATTCTCATGTTGATAATTTCTGACGTGTGAAGAATTGGTAAGTATTCGTCACACCTCTTAAGAACTGGTGCGATTTTTTCTCGGGTGTAAAGAATTGGTACCAATTCCTCACACATGTGAAGAATTCGTTGATAATTTCTGACATGTAAGGAATGGTAAGTATTCGTTACACCTGTGACCTGTGTTTTTTGGGGTGTAAAGAATTGGTACCAATTACTCTTACATGTGTGAAGAATTGGTATCAATTCCTCTTACATGTGAAGAATTGATACCAATTCCTCTTAAATGTGAAGAATTGGTATCAATTCCTCTTACATGTGAAGAATTCATGAAAATATTGCTACGACCAATCATCCTCTTCCGCTGGTTCCAGTAGAGCAGTTGTCAGCTGACGGAGAAAGAATTTTCACTAAGTACTGGTTAACTGCCTCCGGGAGGCTTGTCCAGGAACAGTGTGGTTAGGTCTACTGACCGTCAATAACCTTAGCTGTTGATCGTAGACGTCAAACACTAAATCAAACAAACAAACAAAGCAAGAAAAAAAAAAAAAAAAAAAAAAATAACAAATGCGCAGAATAGCTCAGTAACCACTCGGAAGAATCGGCGCATTTGTTTTTCGTTCTACTGATTGACGATTATACCAAGTGTCTGAATCAGAAGTTAAAAATAATTATATGGAAGGCCCAGGGAGTGTCACAATAAAACAACGCAGCCTATCCCAAGCACCAAGAGGAAGAGGAAACCCCTCTGAACAGAAACCACACAATTACAAATAAACATTAGCAGAAAAATTAGCTCTTGCTAAGACTTGCTTTTATAGTTTCACAGGATGGCGGGTCTAGTCGGAAACACCGTGGAAAGGTTTTCTCGCGATTCGGCTCATCTTAAGCATTCTACATGTAACTCTTGTCCCAGAAGTTCCAACAGTAAAACATTGGAATTTCCTTCCACGTTTATAAAAGTATGGTATGCGTGTGAAGAACTGGAATCGAATGCAAAATGCAGCAGCTTTGTGGGGTATTTTATCGATGTGAGGAATATGCATGATTGCTACGTTAAATTTGACTACGTGCATATTTCTCTCACACGTGAGAAATATTGGTATGAAATCCGTGACGTATTGGTACCAATTCTTCACGCGCGGTTACATCTCAAAAAAAAAAAAAAGACACATTGTAAACATATGCAGTAACAGCGAAAAGGACTCCCCAACCCCCCCCCCCCCCTCCCCCACCCCCGGGAACATTTAGCAGACATCAAAAGCTACGTCACGGAATTTCCGAAGTTGTGACGTAACGCTAACTTTCTCGTGCACAGTTTACCTTTTTTTCTGTAGGGTGTAAATTCTGTTAGCTTTCTTTTCATTTGGCATCAGATGTTGGAATTTGGACTTTGAAAAATATTTGGATTAATTTAAATGCGAAATAAACAGATTTTAATCCTCATTCGATATTTCGTGAAGAGACTTGTAGGCAAAAATGTGTTCCGGCTTAAATGAGCGTCGGTCAGAACTCGTATTTGATGCTGGATCAACCATTTATTATAGGAAGGTGTCATGCTGTCCAAAGTTTTTAAGTTTCTTAGGTTTTTGTTTTGTTTGATTTGAGGTTTTACGGCCCAGTCAACCCAATGGGGTCATGTCGAGCGCGGTCAGTTTACCTAACCACACGTTTACTGGGCAGGCTTAGTCCTCTAAGCGGTTAACCAGTATTGTGCACATTCTTTCGCCAGAAACTGACAACTGCCCTTCTTGAATCAGCGGAAGGGAGAGAATGACCGTAGAAAATATTTCATGATCAATCTCCACGAAAGAATGTTGCCGACCTCGGCGGGGGTTGAACCCGCGACCTCCTGGTCTCCAGTCGGACGGCGCATCCAACTGAGCCACCGAGGCCGGCTAGTTTCTTAGGTACATAACTACATTTGAATGAACTTTATTTAAATATTACGTGTTATCTATAAGCGTGCTGCGCATGCGGGCCCTTTGAGCCCGCTTTGCTTTGCACATATTAATGAATATCTCTCTCGTCTCGATCTAAGTGAGCTATTTATTCAGCTGTAGGTTTCGTACCATTTTAATCAAATTCAAACATCTAGAGTTGAAATAAAGCAACTGGTAAAACGATAAGCGAACAATAAACTGCCTGCTATGTATTTGTTTTTTTTTTTTACCATACTGTATTTCATACACGTGTATAAGATACATTGTATATTTGAGCCCGGGCACAGAAAACATGCCTATATAATGTTGACTCCCTTAAACCCCACTTTTATATAGTAAAACTGGAGTTTATAGCGGTATACATTATTGTTCTTATTTCTGCACAAAAACATAGATTGTGGGTACTCGTTAGAACCGCCTCGCCGGATATCCGAATTTTATCAGAAAATTTTCATTTTTGGTGGTAAAAGTTTCAGTATATTTGAATAGCTTGGCTTGTTTTCGTAATGCCAGCGCAGACTCAGATCAGCCTGGGCAACATCGCAAGCTGGAAACTCTTCTCTGTCCGTCTCATTACGAAAACATGCCTATTCAAATATACTGAAAAGTTAATCGCCGAAAAATTGAAAAATTTCAGACAAAAAATTCAAATATTTTTCATATTTCTGCTCAAAACATAGATTGTGGGTACTCGTTAGAACCGCCTCGCAGAGGCGGTTCTAACGAATCCCACAATCTATGTTTTTGAGCAGAAATAAGAAAAATAATGTATACATGTACCCCTGTAAATCCCAGTTTTACTATATAAAAGTGGGGTTTAAGGGGATCAAAATTATATAGGTATGTTTTCGTGATGTATTGGTGCTCTGGCTCTTTGGCGAGCCACAGAGTGCCCTGCGAAGATTCTGTTCACACGGATGCGCAGCCTGATCTGAGTCTTCGCTGGGCACACATGCAGTCTTACAAATGTATAAGTAATATTGTGGCTGGCTCAAATACTAACACTGCGTATTTAAAATAATATGGGACGCTCCTAGCCATCACGAAAACATACCTATATAATTTTGACCCTCTTAAACCCCACTTTCATAAGTAAAACTGGGGTTTACATGCCTAGGGTACACATTATTTTTCTTATTTCCGCTTAAAAATACAGATTGTGTGTACTCGTGGGTGCTCGTTAGAACCTCCCGCCGAGGCGGTTGTACAACCGCCTCGGCGGGAGGTTCTAACGAGTACCTACACTTTATGATTTGAACAGAAATATGAAAAAATATCAGAATTTTTATCTGAAAACTTTCAGTTTATGGTGGTGAAATTTTCAATATACTTGATGGCGAAAATGTGTCTTCGGGCATATGCTGAGTCTTATCAGGACCTTCAGGACCTCTGATACTACGTATATATACTTGTGTATATATATATTCTTAATGTTTGTTTGACATGAGGTTTTATGGCCCAGTCAACCCAATGGGGAGGGAGGGGGGTTGTCATGTCGAGCGCGATCAATTTACCTAACCAGACGTTTACTGGGCAGGCTTAGTCCTCTAAGCGGATAACCAGTATTATGCATATCCTTTAGCCAAAAACTGCTCTTCTTGAATCCGCGGAAGGGAAAGAATGACTCTAGAAAATATTTCATAATCAATATCCACGAAAGAATGTAGCCGATCCGGCGGGGGTCGAACCCGCAACCTCCTGATCTCCAGTCAGAATATGTATATGTATGTATGTGTTTATGTATATACTTGTGTATATGTATGCATATATATTTGTGAAAAATCACACCATTTTTTAAATAACGAAATGTGTAAATGCTATTTGATATGTGTTCATGTTCTATTCTGTATGTACAAAGTATATATTGCATGCGTGTGAGGAAGTGGACTCTATAAGCTTTAAAGCGTCATTCTGAAACCAGTCATACATTATGAATGTATGCTTGTATTTTCATAGAAAACGAAGAAATAAATATGGGTTAAACCAAACTACGCCATATTTCATCTATTGAACCAAGCGTTCTGTGGCCTAACGATATTATCATCAATGCATATAAGCATTTTTTTTCAGTGTTTTTCATCAGATGAGCAATCTAGCAATGAATTAGCAAAGATATTTCAATGCTATTATCTAGATCGATCGACGTTCATTGCCCATGAGACAATAATAATAAAATCGTATTGACCTTATAAATTACACTGGTTTTATGACAAATGGATACCCGTTGATATTAATTTCAATATGCCAAAGAGTCAGCTGCAATTCTACGAGACGCATTATACGTTTAGATTTTAATGGTCACACGCTATATGGAATCTTCCTGGCAACGGTATCCCGTTAGAATGAAATGATTATATCTTCTGGGCCAAGTTGTTCAAAGCGTCGTTAGCTTAAGGAGCTCGTTAAGGGTCATTGCGTTAACTGTTTTAGCGGATTCAATATACAATATTCTGAATTTTTTTGCTGAAAAAATGTGAGTAGCTTTTGCATTGCAAAAGCTGTCCACATTTTTTCAGCAAAAAATTTCAGCATATTTGCGTATCATTCGATGTAAATTTTATCGAATCGTTAACTAACGATGTCGTTAGCTTTGAACAACTGGGCCCAGGTGAACTAATATTAGATTTGTTGACGCCTCGATTGATAGTTAACTTTTCTGTACACATGCCGATGGTTTAACCCTTTCAACCCTGCTTTTCTGAAATAGACTCTTCTATCTCTGCATTTGGACTCATCTATTGCTACAAATGGGAGATACTTTTAAATCAAGAACAGAATAGAAAACAGTGTAGATCCTGATGAGAGGCTCATTATGAGCCGTCTCATCTAGATCTACACTGTTTGCAAAAAGCGTTGTCTCGGTCTACAGGGTTCTAAGGGTTAAAAGCAATATTGCGAAGGATTGGCGTGACTTGTCACTCATGTTTGACCAATATTTCTTAAGCCGTTAATGTATATTGAACTGGACGCTTCTACCTCACTCATTTGGATGTGTCCATTTTCATTTTAATAGCTATCTGGTTATGTTTATTGTTATCATCAGAGCCGCGCCATGAAAAAACGGAATCTTTTGGGCAGATGTGAATAATTCAGATCCATATCAGAAAGTTAAGCCACACGGTCTCGTCTGGTCTGTTTGTATACACAATATACTCTACACTGTCAAAAGATCGAAGGCCCTGATCAGACTGCGGGAATGCGCAGGCTGATCTGAGCTTTCGCTATCCTCATATGAACCCGAAGATATTTTTTCCCTATGACGGGTCTTATCTTTAGCTTTCATTACAGGTGGCGTAAGTGTGGCGGCCGTAAAACGTCTCCCCGTACTTATAACTTATGTAGTTTATATTTTTGACTTTTCATGATCACATATACCATTCTAGGATTTTCGAAAACGTACATGAAGGTCACTGAAACTAGCCATTCCGGACCGGAAAACTTTGTAATCATTACTGTCTAGGGCCATTTCTTTTAGATTTTTTAATGAGTAAAACTATTCCTTTTAGTATGTGATATGAGTAAACCTATGTTTCTGAGTGAAATCCTAAAAAAAAACAAACAAAAAACAACAACAACAACAACAACAACAAAAACAAACATTATATTCTATGCTGTTTTATGAATAAATTTTATGAGTACATTTATGTTTAGCAATAAAACTAGATTAAGCCCCTCTATCAACCCACCAACCCAAGTACTCCTCTCTGCTTACCATTCCAAGGCGATTTCTCTGTTGCCGTTCTTTTGTATATTTATACGGTTGTTGCAACTGTGTCGTCGTGTCTTGTCATTGTTTGACCCTGAAAAGTGGACCATGACGCCTATATTGTTTTGAACCTCTTAACCCCATTATATATAATAAAACTGGGCTTTACAGGGGTATAAATTACTTTTCTCATTTCTGTTCAAAAACATAGATTGTGGGTACTCGTTAGAACTGCCCCGTCGAACCGGTTCTAACGAGTACCCACAATCTATGTTTTGAGCAGAGATATGAAAGATATCAACATTTTTCGTCTGAATGATTTTGTTTAGTTTTTCGGTGGTAAATTCTCAATATATTTGATTAGGCGTGTTTTCGTAATGACTTCAGCTTTTAATACCCTATCACACGATGTGGTGGGGTATTATGGTTTCACGTTGGTCACCCGTGTATCTGTCTGCCTGCCCGCCTGTCCGTCTGGCATACATGCGTCTGTCCGTCCGGATTTGCCATACGTCCATTTGTTCGTATTTTTGTTTCCGGACGATGCCTTGATTAAATATCAATGGATTTCACCAACTTGGTATGTGCATTGATATTGTGGAGATCTGGTCTGGAATTGCTAATGGGCAAATTTGATAAGTTTTTGACAATCTGCCCGCCCGTTTCACGTTTTATGTTCAGTTTTGTGAGTATGTTCATAGCTCTCAAGCTACATTCATTTTAGAAACTACCTGCTCCTCATCTCGTCTTCTTTGTGGGCCTAGACAAAGCTGTGTTTGTTGATTGTTGCCTTTCCTGCATGATTTTATTTCTTTTCATATTATCTGACGAAAAAGCTCTGATTTGCATACATGTAGTTCTAGATATGTTTGCAAAGTTTATCATTTCCCATCCTTTTACAGAGCTGGAAAAACCCTTAAAATTTGTCATGGCAAACCCTGGTAATGCGCAATCTAGTGTGGGCGTAAAATTAAGCGAAGTTTCGTCACGCCTCGGCGCTCTTAAAACATAGACATTCTTTTCTGAACTCATCCCACTACAGTGTTGATTTTACTTCATAAGGTCAATTCGATCAGAATACTCTAATACTCTCTAAGCAAAAGCAATAGAGGAGAAAAAAAAAACATGACATTTCGTTCTTATTTTTCCTAGAACATCTCCCCAGGAGTATCAAATTATAGTTTCAGGGGAAAATAAGAGAATGATTTCAAGTGTCATATTATGTATTTTTACAAGCATGCCAAGCGCTAATCAGAGTTAATAGTTTCCCAGAGAGAACGTCGCTGCTTTGATTAGCTTTACTATAAGACACTGAAAAAAGGAACATCACGAAAACATATCTATTTAATTTTGACCCCCTTTAAACCCAACTTTCATATAGTAAAACTGGGATTTACAGGGGTAGACATTAATTTTCTTATTTCTGCTCAAAAACATAGATTGTGGGTACTCGTTAGAACCGCCTCGCCAAGGCGGTTCTAACGGGTACCCACAATCGATGTTTTGAACAGAAATATGAAAAACATCAGAATGTTTATCTGATAATTTTCCGTTTTTGGATGTAAAATTTTCAATATATTTGAATAGGCATATTTTCGAAATGTCTTTTGTCTAATTGTGGATACCGTATTTACCCGAAATGTCTGGAGCAAACAGTTAACACCCAAATCAAACTTCTACGTTTGAATTCAAACAGTTAATATAAGCCGCTACGTCAGAAAACGTACCTTCGCACGTGTGCGCCCTAGAAGAAAGAGCAAGCAAACCATGACAGACAATACACAAGCCACTTACACCGACATACGAGGCGGATTGCGGCCTCCACAGAAACGCTCAAAAACAACTCTCCTCCGAGACTAATTTGGTCCTTCACTTTGCAAAAGTTCAAACAAATTAAGCCACAACGAGAGAAAATGGACCGCTTCACATGTGCCGCCAGCAAAGACTGAAATTAGCCTGCGCATCCTCGCAATCTGATCAGGGTATTTGCTGCCCGCATAAAAATGCAGCATGGGCTATACAAAATGCGCAAAAGTTCGAATGTACGTTTTTTTTTGTTTTTTTTTTTGTTTTTGTTTTTTTTTCTGAAGTTGTTGCTCAATTGTCAGATTGCATGTACGTTTCTGTACAATTCTGAGTGTAAGCAGTACGAATGATGTGCTTTGATCTTTTATAAATGTCATACCCAAATGGACCTGGTGTAATTTTCAAATTAACAACGATTCCAACCCACAATTCTCTTTGAATATACCACTACACGCTTATATATGCGCTTCAAAAACAAGAAATATTGGATACGCAATGCCAAAAGTATTTGTTTTGAACAAACATTTAATTCCGCTCAATTTCTGTATCCACCCACTCTACAATGGCTGGAAAAGTTCAGGTGTCGCCGACATTATGTAGTATCTGCTAACGATTAACGTAGGCTCGGATCAGACTGCATGACCTTCATGTACCAAAGCAGATCCCTGTTGCGTGATTAAGTTCAGTTATAATGATCGATAACAGCTATAAAGACAAAGCGATCGTTCACTAGGGATACATGTGATGTTCTTGAAATGGATTATCTTATGGAGATTGAGTTTGTTTCTCACAAAGTCTTATTATTTCTCAACGATCTAAACGTAAACCTTTATAAAAAAAAACTTTCAAAACAGAAATCACATTAAATATCGTATTTACAAACACTTAAATATTACAATGTATACTGAAGCTAGACGATACGTTTATTACACAATTCAAATAAATATGCAGGATTTGAAACACGAAAACCAATATTAGCCTTGCATGTATCTAAACAGTCTGATAAAGGTTTTCAGTTTAAGCTGTGGAACATAATCTTACAAAAAAGGTACATGTATTTCCATGTATTTGAAAAGCAAATGCTTACATAGGTGAACATGAGACTTGTTTGCAAATAAGCAGGGCAATTTATTCATGAGATGCCCAGATTTGATTCTTAACCCGTTTATGCCTAGCGTCCCATAACAGGGACATAGAAAACAAACAAACAAACAAAAAAAAAAAAAAAAAAAAAAAAACAGATCCCCTGATCATTTGCATTATGCTGTATTGATAGAGCAAGTTCTTTGACTTTTTCACTGCCACAGGCGATAATAATAGGCTTTTGCAAACAGCATAGATCCAGATGAGACGGCTCATATGAGCCGTCTCATCTGGATCTACTCTGTTTGACATTCAGTCTTTCAACTTTACGTATAAACTTCTTTTCAAGCAATAGTTTGTTAAAAAAGAAAAGCAGACGACAATTGTCGTCTGAAATTTGGCACCGAAAGAGTTAAAAATGATCATGACAAAACAAAGTAGACACTCCTAAAATGACAAATAGACGCATGCATTTTATAAGAGTGGAAGAGTCCACTAGGCATTAACAGGTTAAATGAAGGATCACCTTTCAAAAATGCATGTACGTGTTCAACATCATGCAGTCAGCAGAAAGTTACATGTAACACGCCTATGCAATAAATTCATCACAGGGATGCTTATAAATGTATGAATGTATAAAAAATAAAAAAAAAAAAAAACAGATGTCGTTTGCTATTAACAACATCTCCTTGCGCTATACGATCGTTAAATGAGCCGACGTATGTGATAATGGTACTTATCGCATATGCAAACAGCGACGGCTCAGGTATGTCCGCCAGAGAATTTGCTTTTCTCGCACATCTAATATAGAACTAGACGAAGGTCTAGACCGAGAATCATAGATCTAGCCCCAATGGATGGCTGGGCATGCATATTTGAAGAACGTCTAAACGGAGGATGAAAAGTACTTTACATGCATCTCGTGTCACGGCTCTATTATCAATGATACAAGTGTTAAAAAAGTAACACAAGCAAAGTAAGATATTAAGGCATATCATGAACACAAGCAATTCAACAGTTTATTGCAATTAATATCACATCAATGTGAGATAAAAGTTTTAAATTCATTGTAACTAGCCGACAGAAACTGATGTGTTTATTTGTGTTTAATACATAGCTTTATACATGTACAACAGAATAATCATACTATGGCTTTGCATCACGAAAATATGCCTATGTAATTTTGAGCTCCTTAAACCCACCTTTTATACAGTAAAACTGAGGTTTACAGGGGTATACCTTATTTTTCTTATTTGCTTATTTGCTCAGAAACATAAATTGTGGGTACTCGTTAGAACCACCTCGCTGAGGCGGTTCTAACGAGTACCCACAATCTATTTTGAGCAGAAATAGGAAAAATATCAGTTTTTTTATCTGAAATTTTTCAGTTTTTGGAAGTGAAATTTTCTATATATTTGAATAGGCGTTTTTTCGTAATGTAAAATTGTAAGGGCGTTGTTACATGTAGCTGGTAGATGGGGCTATGTCCTATTTTTTATCAACTGAAACTAATTCACGTGCCATCTTTCCCCCAAACCAAATTACTAGTTTAACAATTTTTTTCATTTTTGTCCAAACTATTCCAACTTTGCGCAGGCACATGTACCTTATCGATCAATTACAACATCTCCAGCGCAGTTGTAGAATTGTGCTGTACTATTCCGAAATTGTCGGACAAAGTACTTTGACGATTCCGGAATTGTACCACTTCCAACGTTACGCCGAACTTATACACAGCTTGGCTTGAGCCGTTTATGATCGCAAATAATTAACAGTTTTACAATGATGTTATACTGGTAAAGAATGAAACCTCTGGCATACCGAAAAATATCATGTAGTTCGAAACGTCGAGAATATCTATTCCCAAGAACCTTTAAATCTCCTCCTCCGGTATTTTTTAACCGCTGATCGTTCTAAACTTGTGTTTCTGATAATGATGTTTCTTTGTATTACCTTATGGTCTCCCGGCTGTTAAAATATGTTCCCTTCCTCCTGTGTTGGTACCCATATTTGAGCCAGCGCCCGACAAAACCTACACGAAGACATGTGTGACCAACAAAGACGCAGATCAGACTGTACATCCACCCAGTATGGCAAGGAATCTCGTTTATCCCTTTATGAATATCCTGGATGTTGTAGAAGGCACGTGCTATGGCGGCCGTCTTGGATTTCCGATTGGAACCATTTTAGTTTTTTTCAATCTACAAGTCACCCCTTCCTACCAAGTTTCGAATCAACTGGTCAAGGGGTATAGGAGGAGTAGGCTTTTAAGGCAAATGTTGACGCCGCACGACGGACGACGGACGACGGACAATGACCGATCACAATAGCTCAGCTTGAACACTTGGTGCTCAGGTGAGGTAATACTCCGAATCTTAAATAAGTATAGTGCAAAATCAATTCATAACGACCAATTAAAATTTGAAACACACTTTTTGCAGTCGTCTGAGTACTGCGAATGGGGCTTAAAGACGAAAAACAATCTACTGAATGTATTAATGCTAGCTGTAATAGGCAATACAGGAAACTGTTAAAACACGAATTGATTAAACTCTTACATTACCGTTCTAAATTGTAGCAGATAATATTCACTTTCCGAGAAAACAAGGATAAACGAGTAGTCTCAAGTTTGTTGAAAGTATTAACCCATTTAAGCCTAACATCCCATAAAAGGGACATTTGCAAATAGTGCAGACGCAGATCAGACGCCGCAGAACGCGATCTCAGATCAGGGTCTACACTGTTTGCATTAAGTTTGGATAGTTCTACAAAACATGACAATAATACAAACCATCACGAAAACATCGCCTGTATAATTTTGACCCTCTTAAACCCTACTTTTATATTGTACAACTGGGGTTTACAGGGGTATATATTATTTTACTCGAAGACTGTTTAAACTGCGCATGTACGAAGGCTGATTTGAGTCTTCATTGGAAGCTCATGTCCGAAAAAGTTTTGAAAAAGGCCCGAACATTTAAACATATGGAGCTACTTTTTACATTTCGAAAACACGCCTATTCAAATATACGAGTATTTAAGATCTCACCACCAAAAACTGAAAGTTTTCAGATAAAAATTCTGATATTTTTCAAATTTCTGCTCAAATTTTTGTTTTTGAGCAGAAATCAGAAAAAATAATGTATACCCCTGTAAACCCCTGATTTACTATATAAAAGTGCGGTTAAGGGGGTAAAAATTAGATAGGTATGTTTTTGTGATGAACGTAAAATATATTACGAAAATTAATCGCACGAATACGTTTTTTGGTTTGAATTTAAAAACTTAATTCCTGATTCGCCTTCTAGTTTAAGAGAAAAGGTAGTGATACGTATTATTATGAATCGTAATGCAACCAGTCTAATTCCAGGTAAAATCTGAATTCAATGCTGCATTATATTATTGATCAAGCATTGCATGCGAAACCGAGTACCATACAGTTCGAGTGTGACGACGTAGCGACTGAAAGAGACCATGGTGTGAAACATATAAAATGTCAACGACCTCTCTCTCTCTCTCTCTCTCTCTGTGCGATAATCGATTGAAGAGATTCATCACATTCAAGGCACTATTTCTTGGTTGGTAAGGATTCTGACTGTATATCCTTGTAGCCATATTTGTTACCAGGTAATCGTCTGTGCAATATACGCACATACTACTGCAATGCTCAGAAGTACAATATATTGTCGGCCTATATTTCTTGCACTAACAGACTGACGTAATGTATTATTATTTTAATTAATCAGTAGAATCCGCTCTGTTGAATAATTTTTTATCATTACGAATTCAAAGCATTTGCAATGAGTTCCCGTGCCTAGAAATTAAATATACGTACATTAACATCCGTGGGAGTTTCAAAGATACAGGGACATGGATTACGTGATCCGTCCGGTTGGTATTTCTTAACCTTAAAATGCCAAGAAAACCTACATCTGAAAATGTTGTCTGTTTATGTCGTCTGCTGAATATTCTTGCAAACTTTTCAAACCTATTTTTGCATACAGGCAAACAGTGTGAACTGTTGTGACGAGCAGTCTGATTTGGGTCTACACTGTTTGCAAAACTGACTTTTAAAATCAAAAGCAGATGACAAAGCAGACGACAATTGTTGTGATTGGAAGTTTAAGGGTTAAGAAGGGTATGAAGCTAAGACTTTTATTTACTATTGACTGACAGTTAATAAATTATAGGTTTTACTGGGAGAACCTTAACTGTGAGTAGCCCTGGTTCGCGAAGGTAAGCTTTGTGTGAAGTCTATGTCGGAGTTCTCTGAAAAGAAGCTAAAATTATCAACTGCTGAAAAGTAAATGTATTAAGACTGTGCTCATTTTGAAGAATAGTTTTACCCATTTATGCTTAGTGGACTCTTCTATCTTAACTCTTTGGCCCGGTCCATTTCCAAGGTAAGGGGTATTTGATTAGTTTTTTATTATTACCATGTTTTATGCAAATGACTGCATTTAATGCAAACAGTGTAGACCCTGATCAGACACCGCATAAAAGGGTTAATCAATAAAGTTAGAACAAACCTTTAAAAAATGTGTTCCCCAAGTCATCATACGCGTCTTTTCGTCTGTTTACGTCTTCGTACAGACAAAACGATCATATTCTTGTAAAATGTTTGGCACAGAATTCTCTGTTTATAAGATACGACAATTTTATGCTGATTTGCAGCAGTCAAATCATTTGAAGTTTACGAATTTTCTGTTATTTATAAGCTATGAGAAGCTTATTTAATGAATAACATTGATCGATGTATTTAATCCTTGAGCAGAGGGTATTTTGTGGGGCTTTACAAAACAGTTTTCGTGCTTTATAATCATACGTGCATAATCGTACATACAATCTAAATTATTGAATGCATCAAATCTGTACAAACTGTCAGATGTTACAAGCAGTGCAAATTTTGAGTCAAACATCGGACGAATGCATTATTTTCTTACCTCGTCCTAGTGAAGACAGAGTTTGATAGATCAATTGAGTTTACATTGGTTAGTGCTTCATCTCGCGTGATCAGCAAACGAGCTTTAGACTAGAAATGTGTCAGTATGACACAGATGCCCCCGCCCAGGGCCATCCTCACCCACAGGCAGGTTTTTTGCAAAAAATGAAGTTGAAAAAGGGCCATAACTCTCATAATAATTGGCAGATTTTACCCTAAATCAAACTTTTTTAAAACAAGAAAAATGCCTAACGCATTATGGGCAGGTTTTTCAAAAGGTCAATGAAAAGGTAAACCTCGGAAGACCCAATGCCCACGGGCCATGACATCGCTATTTTAAAGGACAGATATATGAAAAATCCGTCCAAAATTCAATTTTGGCTGCACAAGCTTTCGGCTTCAGGTACCTAACAAAGAAAGTCAGCGTTGTCTCTCTTATACAGGGTATGCCTACTTGCCCATATCTTTGCCTCTACCAAATATTATCAAAATATTTCAAACCATTTAGAAGTTATGAAGTGCACAAGAATTTGGCTTTGAATTTCATTCAGGGGAGTTAACTTGAAAAAATAGCCATCAAAAGAGATGGCAAATCCCCTGACCGTACCGCAAATGGCCGTCTTTTTTCAATCTAGGGCATCAGAGATGTAATTTTATCAAGGGATACACTTGTTTAACCCTGGAGTGGGTGATAACTCCACAACTGTGAATCAGACACAGAACTCTAAAACCATAAGTTGTGGAAACTGGAGTTTGTGTTTTTCAACAAAGAAACTGAAAATAATGAGAAAAATAAGGCCCGTTGCCTGCAATGGTTATAACTCTCAAACCGTAAGTCATGGAAACTGGAATTTTTGTTTGCTAGTATGTGATTTTCAACAAAGAATCCAAAAATAATGAGAAAAACAAGGCCTGTTGCCTGCAAAGATTATAACTCTCAAACTGTAAGTCATAGAAACTGGATTTTGTGTTCGCTAGTAAGTGATTTTCAACAAAGAATCCAAAAACTAGTGAGAAATATAAGGCCCTTTGCCTGCAAGGCCTGTAACTCTTCAGCCATTAGTCTGAGAAACTCAATTTTGTGTTCGCTAGTAAGTGATTTTCAACAAAGAATCCAAAAATAATGAGAAAAATAAAGCCTGCTGCATGCATTGCTGATAAATCTGCATCTGAAGTGTAAGTAAGGGAGATAACTCCAACATTCCGTAGGTCAGAGTTGTCCTTACATATTGTGACACACCTAGTTTATGTTCTTAGCATCTCTACATACTATCATCAAAATGTCTCCACTGGTTAAAGAGTTATGGCCTGCACAAGATTTTACAACCAGAGGAGATGATTGAAAATAAATGGAGTAATGAATAACCCATAGTTACAATTTGTAAATGCAACTCTCCTTCTTAATGTTCTAAGACATCCCTATTAATTATCAACAAAAATCTCAACTGGTAGAGAAGTTATGACCATCAGCAAATTTAAAAAATATGGGAGATAACTCAAAAAATTGAGTCAGACTTGTATTTTGTGTACATGACATGCCTACTCAATGTCCTCTACAACTTTATGAGGTATCATAAAAATATCTCAAAAGGTTAAAGAGTTATGGCCTGCACAAGATTTTACAAATATGGGAGATAATTCCAGAACTGAGTCAGAGTTATGTGACACACCTACTTAATGTCCTCTACAACTTAATCAAGTATCATGATAATATCTCAAAGGGTTATTGAGTTATGGCCTGCACAAGATTTCATAACTATGGGAGATAACTCCAGAACGCAGTCAGTTAGAGATGTCATTCTTGTACGCGACACCCCTGCTCAATGTCGTCTACCTACTGGTGAAGTATCATGAAAATAACTTACAAGGTTTTAGAGTTATGGGCCACACACAGTATTTAACAACTATGGGAGATAACTCCCAAAAGGGAGTCAGCTAGAGTTGTTGTTCTTGTATGTGACACACCTATTCAATGTCCTCTACAACTTGGTTTAAACATATTTTATTTCATATATTTCTCAATACATCAATACATCTACATAGACATTACATGAGTATGTTAATATATAAAAGGGATTCGAAAAAAAGCTAACTTGATCAAGTATCATGAAAATATCTCAAAGAGTGATTGTTATGGCCTTCACAAGACTTTATAACTATGGGGGATAACTCACGAACACAGTCTGATAGAGTTGTCTTTCTTGTATGCGACACACCTACTCAATGTCCTCTACCTAATAGTGAAATATCATGAAAATACCTTAAAGGGTTTTAGAGTTATGGGCCGCACAATATTTAAAAACTACGGGAGGTAACTCCAAAATGGAGTCAGCTTGAGTTGTCTCTCTTACACGTGACACACCTACTGGTCGTCCTCTCTATCCCTACTAAATATGAATACTGAAGAATAACGGTAACACAACTTTGAAAAAAGGTTAACCAAAAGGTAAACCTGGGGGGTCCGGATGAAAAGATATTGAACAGAAACCATTTTTCAACTATTTTTCAACATTGATAAAGGGCCATAACTCCAAAACTAATTGGTGGATTTTACCCTAAATCAAACTTGACCTATATTTTATAATTATATGCTTCTGTACAAAATATGAATCCAATTCACTAATCTTTTAAAATGTTATCGAACGTACACCATTTTTCAAAGTTGAAAAAGGGCCACAACTCCAAAACTAATTGGTGGATTTTACCCTGAATCGTACTTGACCTACATTTTATGATTATATACCTTGTGTATAAAATTTGAATCCAATACACTAATCTTTTCAAAAGATATCAATCGGAAACAATTTTTCAACTATTTTTCAACACTGATAAAGGCCGTAACTCCAAAAATAATTGGTGATTTTTACCCTAAATCGTACTTGATCTACATTTTATGATTATATACCTGTGTATAAAATTTGAATCCAATACACTACTCTTTTCAAAAGATATCAAACGGAAATCATTTTCAACTATTTTTCAACATTGATAAAGGGTCGTAACTCCAAAAATAATGGTGGATTTTACCCTAAATCGAACTTGACTACATTTTATGATTATATACCTGTGTACAAAATTTCAGTCCAATACACCAACCCTTTCAAAAGATATCGCACGGAAACCATTTTTCAAAGTTGAAAATTTTTCAAAGTTGAAAAGGGCCATAACTCCCAAAATAATAGGCGGAAATCATTTTCAACTATTTTTCAACATTGATAAAGGGCCGTAACTCCAAAAATGATTGGTGGATTTTACCCTAAATCGAACTTAACCTGTATTTTATAATTATATACCTGTGTATAAAATTTCAATCCAATACACCAATCCTTTCAAAAGATATCGCACGGAAACCAAAAGTGTTACGTACGGGACGAACAGGACGGACGTACGTACGGACAGCGGTGATACTATATGCCCCCCCCCCCCACACACACACACATTGAAAATGGCGGGGGCATAATATAGCATGACGTATACGTGCGGCCTTTTGGTTTGTCATTGTGATGTGACGTATTAATAGGCCATGACGTAACAGTTTTCCAAGAGGCAAGAGCAAATGCCGCTATTTCAGAAAATTATTGAGAATCAAGAGGGTGCGGACAAGGTATTGTTTGTCTTATTTCGCTGGCTCTGTTTTTCTTTCTTCTGTTGCATGGACGGAAGTTTGAGACTGCATTTTTTCTTATCGGTTCTCGCTATACTTTTTTTGTGTAGACAGATTTTGAGAAGGAATGTTGTTATCACGTGAGATTACAACATTTGTCAGTCACCCCGTAAAGGAACACATTCAAACTGAAGCTGTGGCACGTAGCCAACTAGCATTCTTTATACATCTATAGCGGGCCCATCACAAAAACATGCCTATGTAATTTTGACCCCCTTAAACCCCACTTTTATATAGTAAAACTGGGGTTTACAGGGGTATAAATTATTTTTCTTATTTCTGCTAAAAACATAGATTGTGGGTACTTGTTAGAACCGCCTCCCGAAGGCGGTTCTAACGAGTACCCACAATCTATGTTTTGTGCAGAAATATGAAAAATATCAGAGTTTTTTATCTGAAAAATTTTCAGATTTTGGAGGTGAAACTTTCTATATATTTGAATAGGCGCGTTTTCGTAATGAGTTATACGACTATGATTTATGTTGAATGCTTACTTGGTACAAAGACCCGTGATAGGTCTACAGTCTGATTAGAGCCTTTGCTGTACGCATTAGGTTTCTGTGGCACTGAGAGCTGTCAAAGAGTAAGCACTGGGTCTGATCAAGACCTTTACTATTTGCAATAGGTGTTTATGGCTTTCGGACAAGTCAAGGAGTTAACATATACTCTAATTATGTGCGTGAAGTTAGCTGCCAGTTGCCATTTGCCAGTTGCCAATTCAATGTTGAACTGGCAACTGGCAGCCAACTTCACACTCTAGATGCCAATTCGGTTTGATTTTGAACTTTTATTGAATTGGCAACTGTCAACTGGCAGCTGGCTGCCAATTCGATTTTTATCAAGAACTTTGAATTGGCAACTGTCAACTGTCAGCCAGCTGCCAATTCGAAAGAGCTACCATAAGAGTAATATGAAATGAATTGGCAACTGGCAACTGGCAGCTGGCTGCCAATTCGATTTCTATCAAGAACGTTGAATTGGCAACTGTCAACTGTCAGCCAGCTGCCAATTCGATGAATCTATCATAAGGGCTATAAGAAATGAATTGGCAACTGTCAACTGGCAGCTGGCTGCCAATTCAATTTCCATCAAGAACTTTGAATTGGCAACTGTCAGCCAGATGCCATTTCGATGAAGCTATCATAAGGTGTATATGAAATGAATTGGCAACTGTCAACTGGCAGCTGGGTGCCAATTCAATTTCTATCAAGAACTTTGAATTGGCAACTGTCAACTGTCAGCCAGCTGCCAATTCGAAAGAGCTACTATAAGAGATATATGAAATGAATTGGCAACTGGCAACTGGCAGCTGGCTGCCAATTCGATTTCTATCAAGAACTTTGAATTGGCAACTGTCAACTGTCAGCCAGCTGCCAATTCGAAAGAGCTACCATAAGAGATATATGAAATGAATGGCAACTGGCAACTGGCAGCTGGCTGCCAATTCGATTTCTATCAAGAACTTTGAATTGGCAACTGTCAACTGTCAGCCAGCTGCCAATTCGATGAATCTATCATAAGGTCTATATGAATTGAATTGGCAACTGTCAACTGGCAGCTGGCTGCCAATTCAATTTCTATCAAGAACTTTGAATTGGCAACTGTCAACTGTCAGCCAGCTACCAATTCGATAGAGCTTTAATAAGAAATATATGAAATGAATTGGCAACTGTCAACTGGCAGATGGCTGCCAATTCGATTTCTATCAAGAACTTTGAATTGGCAACTGTCAGCCAGATGCCATTTCGATGAAGCTATCATAAGGTATATATGAAATGAATTGGCAACTGTCAACTGTCAGCCAGCTGCCAATTCGATAGAGCTTTAATAAGAAATATATGAAATGAATTGGCAACTGTCAACTGGCAGCTGGCTGCCAATTCGATTTCTATCAAGAACGTTGAATTGGCAACTGTCAACTGTCAGCCTGCTGCCAATTCGATGAATCTATCATAAGGGCTATATGAAATGAATTGGCAACTGTCAACTGGCAGCTGGCTGCCAATTCGATTTCTATCAAGAACTTTGAATTGGCAACTGTCAACTGTCAGCCAGCTGCCAATTCGAAAGAGCTACCATAAGAGGTATATGAAATGAATTGGCAACTGTCAACTGGCAGCTGGCTGGCAATTCAATTTCTATCAAGAACTTTGAATTGGCAACTGTCAGCCAGATGCCATTTCGATGAAGCTATCATAAGGTGTATATGAAATGAATTGGCAACTGTCAACTGGCAGCTGGCTGCCAATTCGATTTCTATCAAGAACTTTGAATTGGCAACTGTCAACTGTAAGCCAGCTGCCAATTCGAAAGAGCTACCATAAGAGATATATGAAATGAATTGGCAACTGGCAACTGGCAGCTGGCTGCCAATTCGATTTCTATCAAGAACTTTGAATTGGCAACTGTCAACTGTCAGCCAGCTGCCAATTCGATGAATCTATCATAAGGGCTATATGAAATGATTTGGCAACTGTCAACTGGCAGCTGGCTGCCAATTCAATTTCTATCAAGAACTTTGAATTGGCAACTGTCAGCCAGATGCCATTTCGATGAAGCTATCATAAGGTATATATGAAATGAATTGACAACTGTCAACTGGCAGCTGGCTGCCAATTCGATTTCTATCAAGAACTTTGAATTGGCAACTGTCAACTGTCAGCCAGCTGCCAATTCGATAGAGCTACCATAAGAGATATATGAAATGAATTGGCAACTGTCAACTGGCAGCTGGCTGCCAATTCGATTTATATAAAGAACTTTGAATTGGCAACTGTCAACTGTCAGCCAGCTGCCAATTCGATAAAGCTACCATAAGAGATATATGAAATGAATTGGCAACTGTCAACTGGCAGCTGGCTGCCAATTCGAATTCAGTCCAGAACTTTGAATTGGCAACTGTCAACCGGAAGCCAGCTGCCAATTCCATGAAGATATCATAAGGTATATACGAAATGAATTGGCAACTGTCAACTGGCAGCCAGCTGCCAATTCGATAAAGCTACCATAAGAGATATCTGAAATGAATTGGCAACTGTCAACTGGCAGCTGGCTGCCAATTCGAATTCAGTCCAGAACTTTGAATTGGCAACTGTCAACTGTCAGCCAGCTGCCAATTCTATGAAGCTATCATAAGGTATATATGAAATGAATTGGCAACTGTCAACTGGCAGCTGGCTGCCAATTCGATTTCTATCGAGAACTTTGAATTGGCAACTGTCAACTGTCAGCCAGCTGCCAATTCGATAGAGCTACCATAAGAGATATATGACATGAATTGCGGTTGACAGTTGCCAATTCAAAGTTCTGGACTGAATTCGAATTGGCAGCCAGCTGCCAGTTGACAGTTGCCAATTCATTTCATATATGTCTTATATGAATTGGCAGCTGGCTGACAGTTGACAGTTGCCAATTCAAAGTTCTTTATAGAAATCGAATTGGCAGCCAGCTGCCAGTTGACAGTTGCCAATTCATTTCATATATACCTTATGATAGCTTCATGGAATTGGCAGCTGGCTTCCGGTTGACAGTTACCAATTCAAAGTTCTGGACTGATTTCGAATTGGCAGCCAGCTGCCAGTTGACAGTTGCCAATTCATGTCATATATCTCTTATGGTAGCTCTATCGAATTGGCAGCTGGCTGACAGTTGACAGTTGCCAATTCAAAGTTCTCGATAGAAATCGAATTGGCAGCCAGCTGCCAGTTGACAGTTGCCAATTCATTTCATATATACCTTATGATAGCTTCATAGAATTGGCAGCTAGCTTCCGGTTGACAGTTGCCAATTCAAAGTTCTGGACTGAATTCGAATTGGCAGCCAGCTGCCAGTTGACAGTTGCCAATTCATTTCAGATATCTCTTATGGTAGCTTTATCGAATTGGCAGCTGTCTGCCAGTTGACAGTTGCCAATTCATTTCGTATATACCTTATGATATCTTCATGGAATTGGCAGCTGGCTTCCGGTTGACAGTTGCCGATTCAAAGTTCTGGACTGAATTCGAATTGGCAGCCAGCTGCCAGTTGACAGTTGCCAATTCATTTCATATATCTCTTATGGTAGCTTTATCGAATTGGCAGCTGGCTGACAGTTGACAGTTGCCAATTCAAAGTTCTTTATATAAATCGAATTGGCAGCCAGCTGCCAGTTGACAGTTGCCAATTCATTTCATATATCTCTTATGGTAGCTCTATCGAATTGGCAGCTGGCTGACAGTTGACAGTTGCCAATTCAAAGTTCTTGATAGAAATCGAATTGGCAGCCAGCTGCCAGTTGACAGTTGTCAATTCATTTCATATATACCTTATGATAGCTTCATCGAAATGGCATCTGGCTGACAGTTGCCAATTCAAAGTTCTTGATGGAAATTGAATTGGCAGCCAGCTGCCAGTTGACAGTTGCCAAATCATTTCATATAGCCCTTATGATAGATTCATCGAATTGGCAGCTGGCTGACAGTTGACAGTTGCCAATTCAAAGTTCTTGATAGAAATCGAATTGGCAGCCAGCTGCCAGTTGCCAGTTGCCAATTCATTTCATATACCTTTTATGGTAGCTCTTTCGAATTGGCAGCTGGCTGACAGTTGACAGTTGCCAATTCAAAGTTCTTGATAGAAATCGAATTGGCAGCCAGCTGCCAGTTGCCAGTTGCCAATTCATTTCATATATCTCTTATGGTAGCTCTTTCGAATTGGCAGCTGGCTTACAGTTGACAGTTGCCAATTCAAAGTTCTTGATAGAAATTGAATTGGCACCCAGCTGCCAGTTGACAGTTGCCAATTCATTTCATATATACCTTATGATAGCAGGCTGACAGTTGACAGTTGCCAATTCAACGTTCTTGATAGAAATCGAATTGGCAGCCAGCTGCCAGTTGACAGTTGCCAATTCATTTCATATATTTCTTATTAAAGCTCTATCGAATTGGCAGCTGGCTGACAGTTGACAGTTGCCAATTCATTTCATATATACCTTATGATAGCTTCATCGAAATGGCATCTGGCTGACAGTTGCCAATTCAAAGTTCTTGATAGAAATCGAATTGGCAGCCAGCTGCCAGTTGACAGTTGTCAATTCATTTCATATATACCTTATGATAGCTTCATCGAAATGGCATCTGGCTGACAGTTGCCAATTCAAAGTTCTTGATAGAAATTGAATTGGCAGCCAGCTGCCAGTTGACAGTTGCCAAATCATTTCATATAGCCCTTATGATAGATTCATCGAATTGGCAGCTGGCTGACAGTTGACAGTTGCCAATTCAAAGTTCTTGATAGAAATCGAATTGGCAGCCAGCTGCCAGTTGCCAGTTGCCAATTCATTTCATATACCTCTTATGGTAGCTTTTTCGAATTGGCAGCTGGCTGACAGTTGACAGTTGCCAATTCAAAGTTCTTGATAGAAATCGAATTGGCAGCCAGCTGCCAGTTGACAGTTGCCAATTCATTTCATATACACCTTATGATAGCTTCATCGAAATGGCATCTGGCTGACAGTTGCCAATTCAAAGTTCTTGATAGAAATTGAATTGCCAGCCAGCTGCCAGTTGACAGTTGCCAATTCATTTCATATACCTCTTATGGTAGCTCTTTCGAATTGGCAGCTGGCTGACAGTTGACAGTTGCCAATTCAAAGTTCTTGATAGAAATCGAATTGGCAGCCAGCTGCCAGTTGACAGTTGCCAATTCATTTCATATAGCCTTTATGATAGATTCATCGAATTGGCAGCAGGCTGACAGTTGACAGTTGCCAATTCAACGTTCTTGATAGAAATCGAATTGGCAGCCAGCTGCCAGTTGACAGTTGCCAATTCATTTCATATATTTCTTATTAAAGCTCTATCGAATTGGCAGCTGGCTGACAGTTGACAGTTGCCAATTCATTTCATATATACCTTATGATAGCTTCATCGAAATGGCATCTGGCTGACAGTTGCCAATTCAAAGTTCTTGATAGAAATCGAATTGGCAGCCAGCTGCCAGTTGACAGTTGCCAATTCATTTCATATATTTCTTATTAAAGCTCTATCGAATTGGTAGCTGGCTGACAGTTGACAGTTGCCAATTCAAAGTTCTTGATAGAAATTGAATTGGCAGCCAGCTGCCAGTTGACAGTTGCCAATTCATTTCATATAGACCTTATGATAGATTCATCGAATTGGCAGCTGGCTGACAGTTGACAGTTACCAATTCAAAGTTCTTGATAGAAATCGAATTGGCAGCCAGCTGCCAGTTGCCAGTTGCCATTCATTTCATATATCTCTTATGGTAGCTCTTTCGAATTGGCAGCTGGCTGACAGTTGACAGTTGCCAATTCAAAGTTCTTGATAGAAATCGAATTGGCAGCCAGCTGCCAGTTGCCAGTTGCCAATTCATTTCATATATCTCTTATAGTAGCTCTTTCGAATTGGCAGCTGGCTGACAGTTGACAGTTGCCAATTCAAAGTTCTTGATAGAAATTGAATTGGCACCCAGCTGCCAGTTGACAGTTGCCAATTCATTTCATATACACCTTATGATAGCTTCATCGAAATGGCATCTGGCTGACAGTTGCCAATTCAAAGTTCTTGATGGAAATTGAATTGGCAGCCAGCTGCCAGTTGACAGTTGCCAATTCATTTCTTATAGCCCTTATGATAGATTCATCGAATTGGCAGCTGGCTGACAGTTGACAGTTGCCAATTCAACGTTCTTGATAGAAATCGAATTGGCAGCCAGCTGCCAGTTGCCAGTTGCCAATTCATTTCATATTACTCTTATGGTAGCTCTTTCGAATTGGCAGCTGGCTGACAGTTGACAGTTGCCAATTCAAAGTTCTTGATAAAAATCGAATTGGCAGCCAGCTGCCAGTTGACAGTTGCCAATTCAATAAAAGTTCAAAATCAAACCGAATTGGCATCTAGAGTGTGAAGTTGGCTGCCAGTTGCCAGTTCAACATTGAATTGGCAACTGGCAAATGGCAACTGGCAGCTAACTTCACGCACATACTCTAATTAGTGTATTACCCACATTAAGTTTCTGTATGTCTTGAACTAAAGCAAACAGTTTAACCCAGTTAAGGCTAAATAAACTCTCCCACAAGCTATATATATATATATATATATATATATATATATATATATATATATATATATATATATATATATATATATATATATATATATATATATTGCAAGAGTCCAGTTTCGATTTTAGGCATGTCAGGCTATCTGATGTATTCCTAAAACAAATGGTTGAACTAATTGCAAACAGTGGAGACCCTGTGTGGCATCTGATCTGAGTACACTGTTTGCCAGTTATCCGTTTAGGGGTCCCCAGTCAATGGGTTAATATGCGGATTTATTTATCTCAACCTTCAGTACCCATAATGCATAGTTTGAGTATCAGAGCAGATGGAGATAGGGTATGGGAGGGCAGTTTTGATCAGTTATATTATTTCATTTGTCATCAAAGTACAGTAGCGTCCTAGAAATGATTATCAAATAAAACCGGTAGTGTACTGATGGAATGGTTGGTTTCTGTCTTATTAATGAGAGTGCATAATTTGTCGGTTCATCAGACAAACCTTTACCACACTCTGGGCTAATTCAGCAGACGACATATTAGTAGTAACATTGTTCTTATTTTTCCCTAAAAACAGGATTTAACATTTCATGCAAATTATCTCCAGCAATTTGCATGAAGTGTCCAATTCTGTTTTCTGGGAAAAGTAAGAAAAATATTTCAATATGTCGTCTGCTGAAATTTTTACCCAGAGTGCTAAGCGTTAATACTGACATTCTCTTCTGGGGACAGCATTGCAGTAAAAATTTTGCTAAGAATGATATCGAGACGCCAATTTAAAAATACTTTATTTTCTTCATCAATTATCGCTGAAATTTTGTATCCCTGGTGAGACATTTGTCTGTCTGTCACTCACTTCAAGGTTTCAGATTCAAATTAACACTGCAAACGATCTGTCCTTGCCATTTAATCCGTACAGATAATAGTAGACTGGCTCCGGTCTCCAGTGACTAAATATTTATTCTTATCTTCCGGTTTGATAATATACTAAAATTAAACCAAAATAATATCATGTCTATAAAGTCTGGTCACCAGTGTGACCAGCCTTTATATTCACGATATTATTTTGGTTTTAGTTTGGTCGATTATCAAATATTATTATAAAATAAATATTTAGTCACTGGAGACTGAAGACAGTCTAAAATAATAGTGAAAGCTCTGGGAGTAAAATGGAAACGAAAACGGACACGCGTATGATATAACAATAACGTTTGAATTGTAACATTAGAAAAGACTGCTTATGTCGTATACAAACGGCCAAACAGCCAAGGATTCGTTGTCCGCACCTTACGCCAACTCATCCCTGCACGTTCTTTTTTACATGTAGTCAAAATTCTTGATTAGCCACTGAGTAATTGCAGCCAAAATATTTTAAAGTTATTCTCACTTGATCCGCTATGTTGGAGACACCAGACATGTTTCTGTACAGAATTTTACATTACGAAAACACTCCTAATATATTAGGAAATATATTGAAAATTTCACCCCCAAAACTGAAAGTTTTCAGGTAAAAAAATTCCGATATCTTTCATATTTCTGCTCAAACCATAGATTGTGGGTACTCGTTAGAAGCCGAGGCGGTTCTAACGAGTACCCACAATCTATGTTTTTGAGCAGGAACAAGAAAAATAATGTATACCCCTGTAAACCCCAGTTTTACTATATAAAAGTGGGGTTTAAGGGGGTCAAAATTATATAGGTGTGTTTTCGTGATGGCCATTTATATGTCATTTTTCCTTGATGATAAAAGTCTAAGGGATTTGAAACTTCACTGTGATTATTCTTTAGGTATCTTATTGTTTTGTGGATGGATACATTCATATGTATTATGTTTAATGCCAAATAAATTTATGTTATATTATGCTATATAAGAATCAAATCACTACGGTTCCATCATAATTTGCCAAGGGATAAGGAAAATAATGATGCGAAAATTACATTAAAACTCTGTTCAAAATATGCCTTGGTGTCTCCAGCAAGAAAAATAACTCTTGGTGTTTGATATCATCAGCAACCTCGCAATTCTTTAACAGCAAAATCATCTGATTTCGTCACATAAACGTATGTTGGGAGGCGTTTCTAATGTGTGCCCATAACTTATAATCTTTTATGGAAACATCCGAAAACTACTTTTTAATTCCTCTTCTATCCGAGGCTGCAGTAGTCATAGTAGGATTTTCCACCATAAAATATAGGAAAAGAGAAACATTTTGTTTTTGTTTTTTTTTTAAGCCAGTTAAGACGGATGTATGCAGTAAAATTATTGCTAGTAGTACATAAAAACGAAAGCAAAAAGGCATGTTACAAAGCTGTTTTGAAAACCACAATATATGAAACCCATCCTTTAATGTAGACTCCTACGTACTCCATTTTTACTATATATTACGAGGGAACATATAAGGTAACACATGATATGGGCCGCACCATACGGAAACATGTCTTCGGTGATATGCGGACAGCAAAAGCCCAGATCAGCCTGCGCATCCGCGCAGTCTGATCAGGGCCTTTGCTGTCCGTTAACATTATGTACTACAGAATGTATGAAAGGAGAGCGAAAGCCCGGATGATACTTTTCGCATAAGCAGGATTATCTGCGCACTTTGAAGGTATGTTTTCGCTTTACTTGGCTCACGTAAACTGATTAACGTAATGATATGCGATACAGACCCTTTCGCAGCAGCTCTGAATTATCCAGCCCTTATAATCGATTGCTTAAAATACCTTTTAAAGGGACTTGAAGCACCTTATAATTTCTTTCGCCATTTTTTCGAGGGAGATATCCACTATAATGTCATGTTTGCATCAACCTCCTTCTGAAAAGGTGTAGTCTTATAGGGAAGAATTTGCGTTCAAGGGAACGTAAAAATTATCCACAAGACAAGAGTTATTGTGTCATTAAACAAGAACTCAGAATCAAACTTTTCTTACATGGCGGTCATATTAGCTAGAGGTACCACAAAGGTACCCAGGAAAACCCACAAGCATGAAGCATCGCCTAGTAACGGTCAGCAAAGAAATAATTGAGGCTTAAACTAGTTTTACTCACGTGAAACATTGCCCCTTAATCTAAACAGAAAATATCACTAATTTTTACCAGAATATTTAGCCTACAGAGTGCAAAAGCTAACCTGTATATGAGACAGATTAAGAAATGTCTGTTTTTCAGTGTGTTTCAATTCTGTTTGTGTGTATGTTAGGATCAAACGCAATGTACATATATATTGCTGAGCACAACCATATATAAACATTCTTATAAATAGTTTTTTTTTCCATGTCTGCGTGTCTATTTACTATTACGGATATACGTATTTGTCACTCGATGGTGTTATTCCTATACAATTTAAGGGGAATTTACACACTTGGTGAATTTTACACCATTTTTCATAAGGGAGACAACTGTTAAGACTTCCTCTATGTTTTTTTTTGTACATCAAGCCTCTTCTTAGTAGGAGTCTACTCAAAAAGAAAAGAATTTAAAAGGAAAGAATTTGCTCCCACTGGGAGCAAATTCTTTTCTTATAGAGTAGATCCCTTTTCAGAAGGAACAAAGGCAAATTTGATGAAGTTGTCTCCCTTGAGAGTGTATCTATTCCCCTTAAAAGCCACCATTGAAAGCTGGTGTTATATTGGCGATTTCATAACTGTCACTTGATACGAAAGAAATCACAATAAAATCCCATCTTCTGCCATCAGATATGCACGAATTCAAAGTCAAGTCAGATCTCAATTTGTGTGGTAGTGAAACACACTGATTCCCAGATGGAATATTAATATCGCGGTAAAAACATATTTTCCGGAGGCTAATATGTTCACGACAAGAAAGAGCAATCTTATTCTGGAGGTCGCAAATAAGAAATCTTCAGAGACCTTCGCGGGCAACATATTACAAAGTGGGACTTGTCACACGAAAATGTGTCTTCGAGCATATGCTGAAAGCGAAAGCTCCGATAAGCCTTCGTATTCACGCAGCCTGATCAATAATACTGATATTGAGATGACCGGGAAATGCCACAATCACAGTGCCATATACAGTCGAACCTCAATAGCTCAAACACCCATGGCTCATTTACCATGGCTAACTCGAACTCGTGTTTGAGTCCCTACGAAATTCTACCGATAGATAAAGAAAACAATATTTAAGAAAAATTTCCAATGCTATCATGAAATTGTATGTTATGTGAACTCATTATAATCGCCCCATTAAGGCTATTCTAATGAGTACACTCAACATATATTTATTGTGTAGAAGATAAAAAAAAACCCTAAATTATCGTCATTAGCTTCCTGTCTGGGGTCAGGATTAACCATCAGTGGCTCGAACTACCCATCTCGAACAAATTTCCATGGTCCCAAAGATGTTCGAGCCGTCGAAGCGCGACTGTATGGTTCGAGTGACACGATATGACAGCACAGAAAAACAGACCAACGTAGAGTGAACAAAGCGCAGAGGCACTGCAAAAGCAATACCGCCTTGGAATCGCTCAATAGGAAACACCACCAGTAAAACTGACCAGTCAGCTCAGCCTACCTTGTCCTCCTACGGAATGAACTGATACAATAAGGTAATGGTCGTGCCAAGCGAAAATGTGTCTTCAATCATTTGCAAAATGCACAGATTCAGATTCATCCCACGCATGCGCAAAGTCTCATCTGGGCATTTACTCTCAATGATACGATCAATGGTGTCTTTATGATTCCGTTAGCGGACAGCAAAGGCCCTGATCAGACTGCGCGGATGCGCAGTCTGATCTTGGCCTTCGCTGACCGCATATGTCCGAAGACATATTTACACATGGCGCGGCTCATAAATGTATAGCAGTTGATTGCTTAGGTTTCGCCGGAGTAAAACTGTTTAAGCCTCCGCCTTCCAGTGGTTTAATCTGCTGTCCGTTCCCTGGTGGATATTCAGATGCTGTTGGTTTGGCTTTAAATTCTAGCATTGTGGTCAACTGCTGTGCGGTCGCTAACTGTGTTTATATATACTTTCCAGTTGCATAATAAGATGAAGGTGTTGTTTCGTGCAAGTAAAACTCGTTTAAGCCCCAACAGTTTACCATCTGGCCGTTCCTAAGCGGTTCCCCTGTTGCATTTCTTCTTTGCTTGCGCGTCGGTGACTTCAAATGTGGCATTTGTTTTGTCATCATTTGTTCCTCATATCTCCTGCTTTTAATGTTTTGGGTAGGCCGTTCTTCCTGACTGTGCAATTATGTTCCAGACGTAATGAATCCCTGATTCAAAGTACATAGTTACTATCAGCATTATTATCCAGACAAGATATATCGCCCACAAAGAATTTGAAGTATTAAAATGGATACATTTAAAACTCGATACCTGATATAAATTCATAGTTTCTAAAAGGAACGGGGTGGCTGGGTGAGGCAAAGGTGTCGAGTATCTTACGTCACCGGGGCGCCCAACTTTTTGGCTTACAGTTGGGCAAGGCCTGCTATCCTTGCAGCAGGTAGTTGAAAGGGTAAAGGGGGATGAGTTTATTTCTTCTGTTTCTTCACTTTCATTTATTTTCCTTTCTCGCCTGTCCCTCTCTCTCATCTCCTCTACTATCTCTTCTATCTCTCTTCTCCCTTTCTCTGGGAGACGACACAAAATGTCCCACAAGAGTTGACGTGTTAAACCCCAAATCAGTTATAAAAGAAATGACCCTTGAAGGCAATGAACACATTTATACATTCACAAAATTTAAAACGGCAAACTGCTAAAACGAGAGTTTGAATCTGAAATTTATTCATGGTGATTCTTTTTTCTTTTGGAGTTTTTTTACATAGTGTTTACAAAAATACTAAACAAACATATTAGACATTAAATTAAATATAAATGGTAGCTACATTATTTTGGATACTGAAACAAAGTAAAAAAGATTAATTCTTTTAAACGAAGCTCTTCATGTTTAACTTTTATCAATTTCCGCAAAAGACAAACTGATATTATTTTTTTCCGAGCAAATAGGTTTTAAAGCCTGTTTTCTAGGGAAAAAATCAGAAAAAAAAATTTCAAATTCTCGTCTGCTGAATTTTTACTCAGCATGCTAAGCATTTAAATATGTCATAAGACAATTTCCTCGTAGAGGCGGTTCTAATGAATACCCACAATCTATGTTTTTGAGCAGAAATAAGAAAAATAATGTATACCCCTGTAAACCCCAGATTTACTATATAAAAATGGGGTTTAAGGGGGTCAACATTATGTTGGCGTGTTTTCGTAATGGGTTATTTATAGCCGCGTTATTCTTGTTGCTGTGACGTCAGAGGGCCGTGTAAAGATAGTTATCTGTAAACCTGGACCAGGACATTGGCAAACAGTGCAAAGTTATATCAGACGCCTCCGAACTCGGTGTCTGATGAGGGTTTATTCTGTTTTCTTTAATTACAAGAAGTTAAAGATTAGATTAAATGAAACAGCTTAAGTCCCCGTTCAGGACCATTTTCCCAGCCTACACTCAGAGAGAATCCGCCCACCAGTGCTGTCAGTGCTTTGATTGTTATGAAAGTTTTGTTTCCTGACCATGACTTTTCCTGGGTATTAATTCCAAAATCTCAAGAAACGAGGTACATCCTTTAATCCTGGGTTTTCCGACGAAAGATTTTACTTACTGACAGGTTCCTGTAGCAACTTAGCAAACTCGATCTAAACAATCTTTGGTGGAAAAAAAAAGTACAACGGAAAGATGAAATAACACAAGAAAATACAAATTTATGCTGGACAAATAAGCATTACTGGAAAGTAAAGAAACGTGTAAAGAAACAATTCGTATCAGTAAATGCTCCTCTTAACCTTTTTTTTTTTTTTTTTTTTTTTTTCACGGGTTTTATCGTTATGCAAGTAGTCGAATTTGTCATGTTTAAATTCTGCATTGAAAACTAAGCTACCCTTGTTTTTTTATCAATCAAAGTTAATCACAACTTATCGCTTCTATTTCCTGCAGTAATTGCTTTAACGCATGCAATTATTGCTTTATTTTCGCATAATATTCATTTTATTAAAGCTCAAATTAAATTCTCTTTTAGATTAAAGGCATCGTAAGAACGGGGTTTTATGTCTTTTAGTCGCCGGGGCAATGAAGGCCCAGATTGGCTTGTACAACCAAGCAGTCTGATCTTTAGCCTTCGTTGGCCGCCTACGGTAGCAATGGAAAGTAGAATGTATCAAATTGGCTCTGATCAGACTGCTTGAGATGGCCAGTTTCTCACGTTGAAAGTTATTAAACATTACAACATATGCATCGTGTCCCTTATTAGTCAGCTGTAGAAAATAACTGTTTATAGCGTACTTGTTGTGCATGTTTTTATGAGTGTGTGGGTGTCATAAGAAGCATTGTTTAGAACAGATTTAGATAAGCCCAGGTTTTTGGAAATAGGAAGCGGCATATTAAGAGAGCCACCATTACCATCTATGGCAAAACGCGAGACATAACTTATATTCCTGATCTGTTGCGGATTGCTGATACAGATGCTTATGACGCCTACTTTTAACATGCGGTTTCAAATTTGCAAAAAAAAAAAAAAAAAAAACAAAAAAAAAACGGGCACCAGTCTTCAAGATGGACACCCTGACTAAATGTAAAAGTCTTTAATAAACTTATCAATTTTCGATCTAGACAATTGTGGTTCAAATATAATAGTATTTGGCCATGCAGATATTTCTAAATGGTTTCTACTCCAATGAAAAGTCCAGGGAGTGCTGCAATCACAAGCCGAAGCCAATCCCTGACACCAAGAGGAAGAGGAAAGAGACACTAACTAACACTCGCAAAACAAACAAACGCAAGACAAGCACACACGCCAGCTCTCTCTCCCAACAGAGGTAAACGCAATGTTTTTGTTTGTGTTGAGGTTTTACGGCCTAGTCAACCCAATGGGGTCATGTCGAGCGCGGTCAATTTACCTAATCACACGTTTACTGGGCAGGTTTAGTCCTCAAAGCAGTTAACCAGTATTGTGCACATTCTTCCGCCAGAAACTGACAACTGCCCTTCTTGAATCAGCGGAAGGGAGAGAATGACCGAAGAAAATATTTCATCATCAATCTCCATGAAAGAATGTTGCCGACCTCGGCTGGGGTCGAACCCGCGACTTCCTGGTCTCTAGTGGGACGCACATTTAACTGAACCACCGAGGCCGGCTAAACGCAATGCTAGAAGGACTGAAAAACACAAGAACAAAACACAAGGCAAAATTTGATATACATGTAAATAGCCCCATAGAATTAACCACAAAGCTAGCTACACAGAGTTAGATTAAAGCAAGGCAGATTAAACTCAAACTATATATCGGTCATCCTTTATTGCAGGTTCAAGGATGTGAAATATTTTGGTCATTCTTATCAAAAATGGGAGCCATGATCTTGTATGATAGTAATCGTAAGATGATTTCTCATTTAGGATATATATGCAATCTTAGATTAGCATCATTCAGCTATGCAGACATTTTAAATTGATTACAACGACGACGAGGGTGACATACATGTACGTAATGATGATGATGTACACGGGGAGCAAATGTGTTCCTTCTAGAGTAGACCCCTTTTCAGAAGGGGACTGGTGTGTAGTGAAGCAAACAGGATGTCACTAAAGTTGTTCCCCATTGTATAAATGGTGAAAAATATACCGTCCCCTTAATTAACTCTTTCACTGCCACAGGCGATAATAATAGGCTTTTACAAACAGCATAGATCCAGATGACATTCGGTCTTTTAACTTTACATATAAACTTCTTTTCAGGCAATAGTATACTAAAAACAAAAGCAGACGACAAATGTCGTCTGAAATCTGGCTTTAAAATGCTCTGTAGATCATTTGTTCAATGATGGTATCTCTGTCGAAGTATATATGTGCAACTCAAATGTATACTTGCTTTTACCATTGTTCTTCTTTTACTCGAGAATATAGGAACAGAACAATACAGCTTTATTTGTTTATTTATTGTCTGCACTATGTATTACTATTTTTTCCGTAAATTGTACATTGTCATACAGAAATCTATAATGTAGCCCCATTGACAATTGAAATTATACCATTTACGGTAGTTATCTTCCTGGTTGTACTTCTACAATAATGCATCACTTCACTCCTAGTGCTTGGCTGAACTTTTAGGCTCCAAGGCATTCGTCGCCTAATAACTTCCAATTGACATGATAAAAGCGTCTCTAATTTACCGGCAATTTGTTTTGTTTCTATGCCCATTACTTCTCATGTTCCATTGCACCATTAATGAGGCCTGCCAGTCTCAGCGATATACAGTTTCAAATGATTGTGATTTTTTTTTTCCAAAATGTCTACATAATCTGTTATTATTTTGTATTCCGCATATTTTGATTTCATGCTTTGCTTCTTGTTGAAGTAAATTGTCTCTCTTCTGAAAAGAGATCTGCTCTAAAAGAAAAGGATTTGCTTACCTGGGAGCAAATTTTATCCTTTCAAAGTAGATCCCTTTTCAGAAGGGATTTTGTGATGTGCAGCAAAACAAACAGGAAGTCACAAAACATATCCCTTGTGTTAACAATGGCAAAAATCTACCAGATGTATTTAATCCCCTTAACTAAATGTTAAATGTCTGCTGTCTGCAATTTGGATCGTGTTTTTATCTCAAATAGATTTTATCATTAATTAAGCCCTGTGACAAACGCATGATGACTGCAGCAAATGCAAACAAGAACGAGACTGGTTTATCTTGTGCGTTCCAGCGAAAGATTCGTAAGATTAACTTATGCTATTAATTTATGGTCTCGACCTCATGGTAGTCATCATCTTTACTGTTATGAAATAGATAAATAAATGAATGAAACAACGTCAATAATATCGGAGAACCAGAAAACTTACAAAGAAAAGACAATAGGAAATACCACAATCACGAAGCATAGCCCTCTAGAGGCACTACAAGAAGGATAAATATAGGGGTCAAACATGGTTTTTCATGCATTAACATTCGCCAGGTCCCATGGGAGGTGTTGAAAACCGAGGCCGTAGGCCGCGGTTTTCAACACCTCCCAAGGGACCTGGCGAATGTAAATGCATTGAAAAACCATGTTCGATCGCTAATATTGCATAAAAACTAAAAAACATTTGCTACACTTCGCGTTATTTCTTGCACTATTTTCTTTTGCCTTTTCACCGATGTTTCGCGAAAGCAATTTCCACGGACTATGCTCGTTCTAGAGCCAGGCAGTACACATCTCGTAACGGCAGCAAACTGTGGCCCCGGTACGATCATATTGAAAGTTGCATAGCCGTGCATTAACAGCGCGTGTATTGCCTTGTTAATACACGGCTTTTCGCCGGTTAATGCATGGCTGTTGATAGCGTGCGGCACTGCTTTTTATGCAATAATGAGGAACAAATAATCACAAAGAAAACGCCACGTATGAAAACCACAGACGCACAAAGAAGAACGACAGAGGAACCACCTTGAAAAGGTCAGTAGGAAAACACTGCTTATAACCTTAAGCTAAATGGTGAGAAATGAGAACTCTATTTTCACACAAACCGAGCTCAGTGCTGCCAAGGAACAAGAAGAAGTCTATATTTTGAAAGAATTATGTCATATGGCCTAAACGCACAGTCAGCTAAGGGCCTTTAAATTCGGCTTAATTGATGAGCAGAAAAGGCCCTGAACAGAGTGGAGGCCTACAGGCACATAAAGCAAATACACTAAGAAAGTGACACAGCGGATGATAATTTCTTTTATACACAGTCATTCGATTCGTAATATGCACAGAAAAGAAATTTTTGGACATTCCCTGATGGCATATGTTATGTATAAGCTTTGTTTCTGATATAGCAGTTCAATTCGTACGTGCATGTTTGCGTACTGTATATATGTCAGTGTGAGACTCTCTCTCTCTCTCTCTCTCTCTCTCTCTCTCTCTTTGTTTAAACACAGACTAGTCTTTAAAGGTGCACAAACTGGCCTCGGTGTTCGTCGTTTGCATTTTTAAACGTAGCAGTTTGCCAACTACATGATGTATCTCCTTCTATTGAAAAAGTTGCTCTTCATTTGAATGCATTGGTGGGCGGATACTTGAGTTTTCTCTTTCATCAAAAATGAATAAAGTTAGACCAGAAATTCTTAACTGTTTCTGTTATTGCCTATTGTAAATGTGATGGTTTACAATGGAGACTTATCAGACGATGCGTTTGCAAAGGTCCATTTTTTTGCTCTAAACATCAATGAATTTATATAAGCTTTCCCAACTTACACTCGAACATTCTTCGAAGTAAACAGCAAGATTTTTCGATTCCATAGATAAACATGCCAATCTCATTGTGAGTGTGTCTCTAGTGGATTTAAAATAGTCTTGCTCATTAATCGTGTAGAAAACTTGGCATTTGATGGACAAAATCTCACAAAGTAAATGCCAGCTGTGTTTACACAAATCTATACGTATAAATGCCAAACCAATATTAGCCATATTGTAAGAAAACGTCCCGTATGTGACATATACACACAGCGATGACTCAGATCAGCCTGCGCATCTTCGCAATCCAATCAGAGTATTTACTGCCCGCCTGAAAACGCCTTGCATCATGTGTTATCGAAAGACTGTCCAGAGCAGACTCTGATCACAGAGACCACGGAAAAAAATGGGATGTGCACTTTGAGCTGAATCCTCGGTATCGACGGTTCTTCATAGATGCGCAACGCACGAAAAGGGCCCTTGTGTAATTTTGCGGACAACGCAGACCCTTATCAGCCTGTGCTTATGCGCAGGCTCATCCAGGGCTTACATTATTAGTGGATACTGTAGTATATGTTGACGAACATTAATGCCTAGATTAGATTGCCCAGATTAGGTTGCACAGATGCGCACGCTGATCTGGACCTACGTTGTTCGCAAATTACATAAGGATGCCTTTTGTGCGTTGCGCATCAAACGGTATATCACTCCATGTAGATGCTTATATCGTATATACTTGTTCAAGATATAAGATCAGTCTATTTCATTGATCATAAATCCGTGGACCCCCGTTACAACGATAATATTCGTTCCCAAAGATGTTACAATTAATATAAATTTTCTGTTGTAAAAAACCCTTAATGAGCAGAATGATATGTAAGAAATACCTTGTTTTCTTCTTATTTCTTCATAGAACATATGTTTTGGATATTTGTTAGAATTACCTCACTGAAGCGATTCTAATACATATTCAAAGCACGTTTCTTGAAGTATTTAACTAGAAACTTTAAAAAAAAATGTCTCCCCCACCCCCACTAACCCCTTCCTCAACCCCGCCAGAGTTGTCATTCTTGTAGGCAATATGTTGTCTCATCTTGTTTTACATTATACCAAGAATCATCAAAATATTGAGAAGGTTATTCAAGTTATATATATAAGGTTGATAACGGTCCGACATAGATTTAAGCAGAACGCTGGCTGTGGTACTTCTGGAAGTTTGTACGAAAGAAAAACTCCTATGGAATGAATTCTGTCAGAATTATCTGCATTTTTATTCATTTATTTATTTATGTATTTATTTATTTATTTATTCACGTAGCATGTCTAATCATTAGTTTAGGAAACCAGACAGAAATCTCAGAAAATGCCACTGATAAAAAATACAGTTTGCCGAAGACAAAAACTAATAAAACAGATAGGAAGTATACCACATTAGTACAGACGCAAACCAAAGCATCCACAAAGGGCACAAGGTCTCTTTTTTGTGTATAAGCCTACGTTTATGTATATACCATTTTTACCACAAGGATACGTTGGGCTAACACGACTCGACGTTTTGGACATGTGTATCATCGACTCATTCATAACATGGTGGATTATTCCGTTAAGCTATCCATTATTATTTAACCTTGGCCTTGATATTTTGTCTTATTTTCTTCTGACAATAGGCTTTGACATTTCAAGCAAATGGTCTCCTAAAGACAATTTGCATGAAATGCCAAAGCCTACAGTTACGAATAAGAAGAAAAATGTAACAAAATGTCGTCTACTGAAATTCTTACCCAGCATGCTAAGCGTCAATCCTTGTCCTGATGAATAAATTAAGATTCCATGCCTACTTCTAACTGACAGTCAATCAGATTGCTTAATCCAGATGGTTGCTATAAGTTCACATACTGAATGGCAAACAGTGCAGATCCAGATCAATTGGCTTCTTCAGAAGCCAACTGATCTGGATCTACGCTGTTTGCAAAGGCAGGGTATATCGGGTTCAGCAGGACAAGGGTTAAGCACTTAGGCACCTATTGTATTTTTTAAGTAATGTGACTGTATCCCTTCCTATGCATAATCTGGTTACGAACAGGAACGGTTTTGGTCCAGTTTGGAGTATCATTTATTTAATACGGATAATATCTTAGATTTGCAATCCGATTATGTAAAGTGGGAGAAATCTTATTGTCGCTGTCATCAATGACAAATTATCTGGGAATATACAGAGCTGAGAAGTACCGTCTACACGAAAAACTCCTCCAAGTGACTACCCTGAAAGTCCCATTAATGTAGAAACTACAATCCTATATGAATACTATAATAACTGTATTTTGATCATTCCATAAGTCATAATTTGTAAAGCTTCCAATCGATCACTAAACCACTGTACAGTATAAAAAAGGTAAGAGAAAAGTCCAGGGAGTGCCACAATCACAAACCGCAGCCCTTCCCAGAAACCAAGAGGAAGAGGAAACAGACAAAACCAAACAAGCGCAAATCGAACAAACGTACGAAAAGCACTAAGATTAGCTCTCTTTTTCCCAAGCGAGGTAATCGCAATGCTAAAAGGACTGAAAAAACACAAGAACAAAATAACACAAGGTAAGACATAAAACAAATCGCCTCGTAGAATAAACCACAAAGCAACAAAGAGTAAGACTAACACCGGGACCACCGCCTTAGAACGGTCAGTAGAATAAACCCACCCACACTAACATTGAGATTCAGACTGGTAGGCAGTTGAAACATAAGGGGGGTCCTCATATTCACCCTAGATATATTTCAGACCACATCCAAAAGTGCCATATTGGAACCACGAAACACAACAACAATACATCGAACAGGACGAAACATTAAAACCAAGCAGCCACAGCGCCCCACAAAGTTTGAACAACTCAAGAAGCCCCCCTCACCCGTTTAGAATGGTCAGTAGCTGAGGCGGATTTAGAGGGGTTTGAGGGATTTGACTCAAAATTTCATTTTCATAGGAAGTTTTGGATAAATTTGATAAATTTGGGGTACCTTATTTACCCGATATATTTACATCCTTTAACCATTACCTTATACTTCTCTTCAACAAGTCCATTTGACTACTTATGAATGTGTGTAAAATTGCTGGATGAGTGGCAAACAGTGTAGATCCTGATCGGACGCCGCGTTCTGCGGCGTCTGATCTTGGTCTACACTGTTTGCTCAGGACTGTCTTTCCGAATACATAGAGTAAGAAAGGTAGTTTGATCAAACTGAACCTCGATCCGCCACTGAGTAGTAAAACCTACCAGAGAAGCCACAATTTATGACTGCTGCCATCCCGTGCCACAAAAAGCAAACGAGATACGAGCGCACCTATAAACGTTATACACACCATATTAAAAGTAGTATTATAACAGAAGATGTCCAGAAATTGCAACAATCTAAGAACATAGACACCAAAAAATCCAATCCCATATTTATTAGTTACTAAACCATTAAGCATCTTCAAGGGGTTTGAAATCTACTCTGAAAGAAAAGACTTTGCTTACAAAGGGAGCAGCTTTGTTGGATATGAATCTATATATTTAGGAATAGATATGCAATTGAATTCAGCCGCGTCATGAGAAAAGTTTCTTTCTGGGATTATTCGGACATAGAATGCTCGGAGTAACCTTCACATCCTCACAAACTTTTGTTCGTCTGCGGTATTATTAGATAAAATGTACCATAGATTATGCATGTATCGCTGTATAACAAATATTCTTAAAAGTAAATAAGTGAAATCGGTAGCTGATACAATCAAGCCCCTAACACCAAACAGACAAATACAATTAAGCAGCCACAAAAAAAAAAAAAAAAAAAAAAAAAAAAAAAAAAAAAAAAAACAGATTTGGCAACTTTTTTTCCAAAAAAAGGTCGCGATTCTGTTACCCAAACTTAACTGAATATATTATAAACTGATTTTCGTGATTTTGTGTGTTCTTTGTTTCCAAAGGCAATCTTTTTTTTTTTTTTTTTTTTTTTTACTTTTATTTAACAAAACATAGATTCTGGGTACTCGTTAGAACCGCCTCGGCGAGGCGGTTCTAACGAGTACCCACAATCTATGTTTTGAGCAGAAATAACAAAAATAATGTACACCTCTGCAAACCCCAGTTTTACTATATAAAAGTGGGGTTTAAGGGGGTCGAAATTATATAGGCGTGGTTTCCTGATGGTATAATCAATATTGTGTTTGAGATGCACGTTAGAACAGAGGACGAACTGTTCTTAAATGATATAAAATATAAAACATCTATAACAGCTTGTGGCACTTAAGCACGCGTTTATTTGTGCAAACTTAGATGCTAGTTATGGAAACGACTGGACCATTATCTACATGTAGTACATACGTACGAGGGCTGTTTAAAAGGTGTTGCATTTGGCCCTGTCAGCAGGTGATCTAGCCTTATAAGTTATACTTTTCTTATTATTTACAAAAATTTTGATTTAACACTTCATTCAAAACTGTTGTTTTAGACTATTCCACCACATCTAAAGTTGAATGCACGTAACAAACAATATTTTAAATCGTGAAAAAATATTTTTTTCCTGATTGCGAAATTTACATTTGAAATATTTCTGGTAATATATCAATAATTTTCTTGCAAAAAATACAAAAAACACGTGAATATTAGAAATGTATATTAACAAACACTTTCCTAATCGCTATAGTTTGGGCACGATCCCCTGTTTACAGTATGTTTGAATCATAAATACATGTATTATAGACTGTTTAAAGTGTATATAATATGCGTTTCGGGATCGATCCCAAAATATTGAAGTCTATTGAAATACCTTCCGATTAAAAGTTCATGTTTTGGGATCTATCCCAAATGGCAATTGTTTCAGCTTTTGATAAGGAATACATTTTATATTGTGTTAACCTTGCTTTTGGGCACGATCCCAAAAATCATTTGTCGAAGTTCCTGAGATTTTGTTTGGGCACAATCCCAAATGATCATTTGGGACCGATCCCGAGAATAATTCAAAGTTGCTTTCGGGCACGATCCCAAAACTTTCCTCGAGAACTTTTCAAACTAGTTTTGGGCATGATCCCCATTTTCGTTTTGTATCCATCCTGTGAAGTTTTCAAATTGGTTTTGGGCAGGATCCCTTTGTGCACAGTCCCAAACATTTTCTTGGATAAGCACCAAAAAACTTGAAGTTTTGGAACAAATTTTTGGACACTGTCGAAGGTCACTTCATCTTTTAATATAGGGAAATTGTGGGTTTGCATTAATATACATTATGTTTTGAGGATATATCCGTATTTTTGTTTCCGAACGATAACTTGAGTAAATATCAATGGATTTTCACCAAATTCGGTATGAACATTGATATTGTAAAGATCTGGTTTGGGAATTTTAATAGACAAATTTCGTTATTTTTTGACAGATTTATATGCAAGCAGTACGTCTGTATTTTCATTTCCGGATGATAACTTAAGTAAAATTCAATGAATTTTGGTGTGTGCATTGATATTGCGGAGGCCTGGTTTGGGGTTGCTGATGGGCAAATTTCGTCCATTTTTGACAGACTTATCTGCCCGAAACATGATAGTGGCGGAGTATTATTATTTCACGTTTTGTTGTTTATAAGTTCATCGCTATATAAATCGCTATATAAGTAGGTGCCGAATAAACGAGGGCATTTTGAAGTATGAAATCACTTATTTTTTTTTAATAATCCCTGTTCCATGCCAGTCCATTACCGTTAAAATTGATGATCACTATAAACAATAAGCTAACAACATTCAGAAGTCGTTCCCCTTAAACTGCTCTAAGAAGGTTAATATGTTTTTTTTTGACTGCAGATTTTGCGGCTGCTCTCGACTAGCACTCGAAAAGCCGTTATTATTGGACGAGAGAATCCCAGTTCATTAGTTTTCAGGGGAATTTAAACCAGTTAAACCCATCACCACATTGTTGCAGCAATATGAATCGAAGTTTATTCAACGTAATGGCGTCAACGTCTATTCAATGTTGTCGACATTAATTCGAATTTGTTCATAAATGCGTATCCACTGTGACTAAAGTATTGAGCTATTAAAATAGCAAGAAATGCTCCTTCCTAGTACATTTTGCAAAGGTGTGTGTGTGTGTGTGTGTGTGTTTGTGTGTGTATGTGTGTGTGTGTGTTCCATTTTACACATGTGTTAGTGTGTGTGTGTGTGTGTGTTCAATTTTACACATGTTTGTGTGTTCAATTTTATACATGTGTGTGTGTGTGTGTGTGTGTGTGTGTGTGTGTGTGTGTGTGTGGTTAATGTAAATGAAGAATAACAAAACATGAAGTTATATGTGCTCTTATAACTTGATTATCAAGTCATCGACAGCATCGATAGTATTGTACAAACAGAGGGCAAACGAAATTTCAATGCAGATTTAACATCTGAGGGCGATATGTAGGGCCCAGGCGTTAAATGTATCGTTCTTTCATTACGGAACTACATGTAGCAGTACACGCTATTCTAATAGCGTGGATGGAACAAATACATGTATGAACCACAGTGAAAGTAAGTGTGACAACTGAGATATTTAATTTTCCTTTTATCTATGTAACCTTTATTCAGTTACATCCAGGTTCCTCACCTTCACTATTGTTCAAAACATGTATGTGTTCCGTCCATGTGGATATTTTGTAACACCAAATGAATAAACATTGGTAACCAGTTAATCACAGATAAAGCCATAATAAAGATAAAATGATTCAGAACCACTGCCAGCTATGTCAGATATTACAAAACATGCTTATTCGATATCATAGGGTCTTTATGGCTGTAATTTTCTCATGAATAATAGCGATATCTTTCCTATTTCTGCTCAAAAGATACATTGTTGTTTCCAGGACCCACAATCTAAGTTTTAGAGCAGAATTAGAAGAATAACGTTTAAACCTTCTCACTTCAGTTTTACTATATAAAATTGTGCTGTGATGTCGCATAAGTGTGTTTCTGTGAAAACCCTGAATGCCCTTCTACACATATGATGCAGACATTGAATTTGGATGATCTGCCACATAAACACTATGTCGTATCAAGTTCCAACGAATGTAAAAAGTCAGTATGTATGAAAATTTAAAACTGGACATCTGTGGACTAAAAGGCAATGTTATTAATTTAGCATATTAATAGAAGAACAACTTTAGTCCATCTTACTGCAGATAGTATAGAAGCCTCTGTGACATTGTGTTTTTTGTAATGATGTTTGGACTGTTGTGGCTTTAATTTGTGACTTGTGTATTTTGACATTTTAATTTTGCGTTCTGCGTGTAGAAGTATAGAATTTTGAAAAAAAAAAAAAGCTTTAAGGTTATCTTGGTTACAATGCAATAATCGAGAAATGCATATTTACTTTCAAAGAATTACAAAAAAAAGTTGCTATAATATACCATTAGTACTAGCATATAAGTATACAGTAGCTTCTTAATTATCTTTTCCTTTTCTTTCGAAAAACAAACCTAACATAAAACTGAAAACACAAATTTAAAGCTAAAGTCAAAATACCAAACGAAACCCAAACCCCAGATTATCTTTGTTCGATAGGCTAGTGCAATATGGTTCATACGCCAGGAGTATAAGTAGAAGACAAGTTATTCATATTATCAGCTAATTGTTCAAGCTAATAACAGTAACAGTAATGATTCAGCTTTGGTGTGATGATTAACGGCGACGAGCAGATTACCTGAAAAACTTGGCTTCTGTTTATACCCCTGACGTACAAACCATATTGCACTAGCCCATCGTTCAAAGATAATTCAGATACCATGAGAGAAATAAACATTTCTGAATTTCATGATTTGTATTTTGAGTTTTGTGTTTTGTTTTTTGATTTCTTTCTTTTATGTTTTTGGGTTCTGTGTTTCTCTTGTTCTTTTGTTTGAAACAAAATGCCAGTGAATAGTCGTGCGTCCTACTAATAAAAGCATGTGTCTGCAATATTTACTTTATAAGAAAGGTAAAATCAAGGCCAACATTTTTTTTTCAAAATCCAAAAGATTTATTCATAAGTGCAGCGAAAACTCAAAACTCAATAGTCAAAACACACAAGTAACAAGTTATAGACGCAAAAGTCAACACAGCATTTCACATAACAGAAATGCCACATACAGGCGTCCGTAAGATAGACGCCATCTTTTTTTGTTTGGGTTTTTCGGCCTATTTCACTTATATCGAGCCGATCGTTCATCAAAGGTGGTTGAAAACCGGAGAACCCGGGGTAAAAACCACTTTACCATTCGGAAGCATAACTTGGCTTTCCCACGTGACCTGAGCGAGGCTCGAACCACAGCGGTGAGAAACCTAATGGATTAAGAGTCAACTCTCTTATCCACTAGGCTACGGGGCTCCACAGGTGGTTGAAAACCGGAGAACCCGGGGTAAAAACCACCTTACCATTCGGAAGCATAACTTGGCTTTCCCACGTGACCTGAGCGAGGCTCGAACCACAGCGGTGAGAAACCTAATGGATTAAGAGTCAACTCTCTTATCCACTAGGCTACGGGGCTCCACAAGATAGACGTCAAACTAAACTAAATATCTGATACTACAGATTCCAACTATCTAGTGGTGTGGTGAATGCCAGAATAGTTCCCGGCATTCAGCCGGGAAATACTTTGTGAAACCACTGCGACTCGGAAGTCGAGAGTCAAAACATATACACATTTCGACGCAGGAGTCATTGAACATATCTTTATCACTTGACATTTTTGCTAGCGCCGTCAGAGTGATTATACCTGTGCTGCAGAGGTATCTACTTTGTCGCGAACTAGAGGCTCTACCGACTGAGCTATTCAGGCGTCCCATTATGAGATCAAAACTATAGCATAACTTTTTACTATTTATTCTATAAATCAGATAGCTGATTTAATATATCATATATCAGATATCTTATACAATGTATAAGATATATGATATAGTCTATCAGATATCTTATATAAATAAGATATATATTGACATTTAAGATATCTTATATGCTATATGAGATATCTGATAACGTATATAAGATACCTCATATAGGATATAAAATTATTATTTACCAAAGAAGATACTCATTTATTCCATTTAATAAGATGTCTTATTAAGTATATCAGATATCTTTATTAGTATATCAGACATCTATATAAAGATATGATATCTTATTTAACAAATAAGATATCTTATATGGTAAATAAGAGATCTTATTTGTAGAATTTAAATGATACCTAATATCATTTATCAGATATCTTATATAGGATATAAGGTATCTAATATAGGATATAAGATATCTGATATACTAATTCTGATATCTTATATCCTATATAAGATATCTAATATAATGTATGATAAATGCTTAAACGGCTTACTAAAACGGCTTCCCAGAAAGCAGTTTTTCTATATATTCTCTAAATCAGATATCTGATTTAATATATCAGATATGTAATACATCAGATATCTGATATATATTAGTTATCTTATATGTTAGTAAAGATATCTTATATGCTATATAAGATATCTGAATATCTTAAATAGGATATAAGATATCTTATTTACTAAAGAAGATAGAAGATAAAGAAGATATATCTTATATCCTATATAAGTTATCTGATATAATATATATCTTCATAGCATAATAAATAGTAAAACAGCTTGCCATACAAAACGGTACAATTTCGCAAGCAGTAAAATGTTCATTTCATTTAGTTAGGTATCATGTTGACAGTCAAAAATGTGATTGTATGCTTTACAGGTAGTCCTTTTATATACTTGAAGTACTAATCAAATGCAACGTTTATGTCTTTTAAAAACAAAATTCTGATCTAAATTTAGCAATGGTCAGTAGAAATTGAAGTTATGATATTTAATTGCGTCCATTAAATTCTACATGACATAGCCGTTTTACAAAATTATTTCCAGGTTTGTCAGTTTCGAGCCCACCTGTGGTGATGCAATGTCTTTCATCCATTATCATCCTTTGATACTTATTGGAATCTAGCACCATTTTACATATTAAAGAAGGCTTCGAATCTGGTCTTGTATTAAAGATGCTTCTAAACCAAGTTCTTTACAAGCAATGTAGAGTCACAATGTGCTCCTTAAAACAATATACTACGTCGAGGACACACGGCATGTAATCATATCATGGTAGCGTATGGATACTCATCAGCTAGGGGACATATATCGAAGCGTATTGGTATCCCCCATATATTTTTTTCTCGTGGCATTTTTTTTTGTCATGAAAATGCAAAAGTATCGAGGTTTTACTTAATAATTTTTTCCATAAAAGTTAGATGAAAACAATTGTTTTCACGTGTTCGTTATTTCATTTTAATTTTATTTCGTTATAGATATTCTCGTAATTAAATAAAAACGACAACATTATGTGGTAATCTGTATTGTTTGAATATTTTGTACTGCACATTACAACATATGTTTTACGAAACAACGCTATGTTTTTGCGGAACTGAAGTTAAAGATCTTGATATCTGTATTGTTTTATCGCCATACGCACGATCAAAAATCAAAAGCGGAACATATTATTTGCCAATCAAAAGAGGCTACCAGGGGGACCGAATGCTTAGTGTAGGCGAGAAAATCCTGCAAGTGTCCCAGTACCCCAAGTAATTTAAGCGGTCTCATCTATTGCCGTATACATTTGTTGTGGCTCAGCTCTACTAAATGGTTTCTCTCTTCGTCAGTATCAAGTTTTAGCCGGTGTAACAGTTTATCTTGCCCAAGCCCCACACCAAACCCGGGCAGCTTATCTCCCGGGGGGCAAGATAACCCGGGGTATCTTGCCCCCTTACCATGGGCAGCTTGCCCCGGCCCCGCCCCCCCCCCCCCCCCAAACACACACACAGGAAAACCTCGCAAACTCAGTTCAAAACAATATTTATATTTCATAACATTTTTTTTATAACGCTCAATTATCAGAACAGTGCTAGTGTATGTTTTTCTTTTTTTTTCTGCATTAAGATCTGTCAGGTGTTCTCGGGTGGGAACAAGCTCCTAAGGCCAGGGTAGCTTCACCCCTGGGGAGGGGTCAAGCTGCCCAGGGTGAGGGGCATACCCCGGGGTATCTTCACCCCGGAGGGGAGACAAACTGCACAAAGGCAGCTTCACTCCCCGTGTGGGGAGAGGGGAGGGGCAAGCTACCCAGGATTCAAGAGAAACCGGTACACCGGTTCGGTATGTTTATTTGTACACATTGTAGCTTGGTACACGCGAGGGTACATGTACATTTTTACATCTTAATTTTGAAAAAGGGATAATCATTCGGCCGACTTGTTCATAAAAATTGTGTATATGTATTTCAAAGCAAGGTTGAGCATGTGTGCCAGACATTTTTCTTTCCGTTATGGTGACTGAGTACCGATAAAAACCCCGTGTCTTTTAATTGCTTTTTAATCTATTTTGTTCGGCCAAGTTTTCCCTTCAGTGGCCTATGTGACATTACTTATTCCTGCCAATAGATATTATGACGACAAAATGGTCTGCGATAATGAAATAACTCTTTGAAGTGCACGAAAAAACCTACTGGTATTGCGTATAAAAATACAGCTTGATAAACATTCTACGTAGTAAAGAAAATGTCATACACGATCAAATATTTCGTGAACAATATACAGATATGTAGCGAATACGATATGTTATAACATTGTCATATTGACTTATCACGATTTGTCGACAATATTTTATCGCCATATCATGTTATTATTATGTTTCTCTACATAAATTTATGTTGTGAAAAAAATATAAGAGGGGTACCAATACGCTTCCATAGACATATTGTTTAAGTAGCATGCATAATAGACCCAAATATATGCAAAGAACGCAAAATCTTCCTCGAGAGAGCACAATGTAGACGGAGCACAATGTGGCTCTATTAGACACATAATTGGTATATTGTTTGTATACTAGTCTAAGCCAAAGTAAACATCTTATGGCGGGGAAGCTGATGAATTTAACCACAATTTTCCTGGGCTAATTTAGGTTGTCTAAGCGGATAACCAGCACGCAGTACCCATCATTTCCCAAGCCACGAGCATCTGCAAGACTTGCTAGAAGGACGTATAATAATTCATGATTTCAAAGTAAGGAAGTTGCCGAACCATACGATCGAACCACACATCGATTCGCAGAACGTACGTAGGTATGATAGGTAAAACAAGGATGCGTATCTGCCGCCTTTCTGAATATTCACTGAAAGATGTCACGGTATTTCAGTTTCTCTTCTTCAGTCGGATTTCGTTTGCCTTTCTTCCAAGGATATTTTTCTCCCACAAAACACGAAGGTCGCATGGTGAGCTGAAAAAAACGAATGACACAGTTTTAAAGTGTAGATTGAATTCAAAAGATACAAACAATAAACATTATTTGTAGCAATAAAAATTGAGCCGTGTCACAGGAAAACAGCCGTTATTGCATAAGCGTACAGCATAGGTTATGGCGAGACGGCACTTCCGCGCCGTCTCGCCTGAATCTGCGCTATTCAGCAATATAAACTGCAGGCAAAGGGCACTATTCGCTCAAATAATCACAGTATTAGACTCACTAAGGGCCTGAGAATGTGCACTGAAACATTGGAAGATAGATGGCAATTATTTTACTGATCCTAGATAACTATATATTAAAGTAAATGTTTAATGTTGAAGCTCACAGAATTTTGCATAATTGAGTCAAATAATGTGCAGCTACTCTATAAAATGCTTTACGTATCTATTTGATTATACAGTAGTTTCTACATTCGGCTAGTACAAACACCTTTTGTATGCCTTCGCACCGTATGACTTATTTTGAAATAGCCATGGCTTCTTTAAGTACTCAACACAAATAAACATCAAACTATTCATCTGTTTTAACACATAATTATTGATACGTGTTAAAACAACAACATTAATTAAGCTTTAAAATCGAAACCACTGTTTTAAAAATTACATTCATTTGATTTGTGCATAAGTCATGCAAATTTGGTTAAGTTTAAAAGTTCCGTCTGCTAGCTATGGAAGCGTATTGGTACCCCCCATATACTTTTTTCTCGTGGCAATATTTTTGTCATGAAAATGCAAAAATATCGAGTTTTCACGTGTTCATTATATCATTTTAATTTTATTTCGTTATAGATATTCTCGTAATTTTATAAAAACGTCAACATTATGTGGTAATCTGTATTGTTTGAATATTTTGTAATGCATATTACAACATATATTTTACGAATCAATGCTATGTTTTTTGCGGACCTGAAGTTAAAGATCTTGATATCTGTATTGTTTTATCGCCATATGCACGATCAAAAATCAAAAGCGGAACACTGACGTCATTTGTCAATCAAAAGAGGCTACTAGGGGGACCGAATGCTTAGTGTCGGCGAGAAAATCCTGCAAGTGTCCCAACACCCCAAGTAATTTAAGCGGTCTCATCTATTGCGGTAGATTTGTTGCTGCTCAGCTCTGTTAAATGGCTTGTCTCTTCGTCAGTATCAAGTTTTAGCCGTTCTTGCCCCACCTCACACTACCCGGGCAGCGTGTCCCCCGGGGGTAAGATAACCCGGGGTGTCTTGCCCCCTACCCTGGGCAGTTTCCCCCCCCCCCCTCCCCCCAACACACACTCACACCAGGAAAACCTTGCAAACTCAGTACAAATTTATAACGCTCAATTATCAAAACAGTACCAGTTTTCATTATTTTTTTTCTTTCCGCATTAAGTTCTGTCAGGTGTTCTGGGATGGGGGCAAACTCCACAGGCCAGGGTATCTTCACTCCCTGGGCGGAGGGGTCAAGCTGCTCAGGGTGAGGGGCATACCCCGGGATATCTTCACCCCGGAGGGGAGACAAACTGCACAAAGGCAGCTTCACTCCCCCTGTGAGGAGGGGGAGGGGCAAGCTACCCAGGATTCAAGATAAACCGGTACACCGGTTCGGTATAATTATTTGTACACATTGTATCTTGTACACGCGAGGGTACACGTACATTTTTACATCTTAGTTTTGAGAAAGGGATAATCATTCGGCCAACTTGTTCATAAAAATTGTGTATATGTATTTCAAAGCAAGGTTTAGCATGTGTGCTAGACATTTTTCTTTCCGTTATGGTGACTGAGTACCGATGAAACCCCCGTTTCTTTTGACCTATTTTGTTCGGCCGTTTTCCCTCTAGTGGCCTATGTGACGTCACTTATTCCAGCCAATAGATATTATGACGACAAAATGGTCTGCGACAATGAAATAACTCTTTGAAGCGCACGAAAAATCCTACTGGTATAGCGTATAAAAATACAACGTGATAAAATTTCTATGTAGTAAAGAGTATGTCATACACGATCAAATATTCCGTGAACAATATACAGATATGTAGCGAACACGATATGTTATAACACTATAACATAAAATTTTGTCGCCATATCATGATATTATTATGTTTCTTTACATAAATTTAAGTTGTGAAAAAAATATAAGGGGGGGGGGGGGGGGAAAGGGGCGGGGGTACCATTACGCTTCCATATTTTACAACTCAAAGCTCGCTTTTCGTAACTGGAAACTCGCTTTTTATAACTCGAAACTCGCTTTTTACAACTCCAAACTCGCTTTTCATAACTCGAAACTCGCTTTTCATAACTACTCGCTTTTCATAACTCGAAACTCGCTTTTCTCAACTCGAAACTCGCTTTTAACAACTCGAAAGTCGCTTTTCTCAACTCGAAACTCGCTTTTTACAACTCGAAACTCGCTTTTTATAACTCGAAACTCGCTTTTCTCAACTCGAAACTGTAAAAAAAGAACTCATCATAATGACGATATTCCTAATGTATTGTACATATATAAGCAAAAGACCATACGTTCTATCAAGACATTTATATACGCATGTGTTCGCACAAATACTGATTAAAATGTACCAGTGCAAAGATACGTCATTTTTATTAGTCTGTTTTTCCGAGACACATTTAAATACCTGTGTGAAATTTCTTCCTTTGATAACTTGCTACAAGAAAGTTATGTATATATGTAATAGTTGTCTTCGTGTTTGTTTTCTTTCTGTTTCTCACTCATATGCCATATAATATGCGACCTGAGATTGTAGAACAGAACATAATTTTATTACAAAATTCATGTCACATAATAATACGAGTATGCCATACAGCTATATTCTGTTCTGGCTATATAGAGGTTTCGTGTACATGAGAGGAAAATGAATTCTTCAAAAGACTGCTGATAAATGACGTATTAAGCGAATGCCTACCTAATTTAAAGTCAATAAGTCTTTCGGTTCTGGAGAAGAAGTGAAAAATAGATTTTCAAAATGGTCGCCATGGCGGCCATCTTGGCTTTCTAGTCAGAAGGATTTTAGCCATTTTTGATCTATAAGTCACCCCGATGCTTCCTACCAAGTTTAAAGTCAATTGGCTTTTGGGTTTAGGAGAAGCGAAAAATAGATTTTCAAGATGGACACCATGTCGGCCATCTTGGATTTCCGATCAGCACTATTTTAGCTATTTTTGACCTACAAGTCACCCTGATGCTTTCTAACAAGTTTGGAGTCAACTGGCTTTTGGTTCAGGAGAAGAAGTGAAAATTATATTTCCATGGCGGTCATCTTGGATTTCCGATCGGAACGATTTTAGCTGTTTTTGATCTACAAGTCATACCGATGCTTCCTACTAAGTTTCGAATCAATTGGCTTTTGGGTTTAGGAGAAGAAGTGAAAAATAGATTTTTAAGATGGCCTCCATGGCGGCCATCTTTGATTCCCGATTGGAACGATTTTAGCTATTTTTGATCCTCAAGTCACCTACCAAGTTTCGAGTCAATTGGCCTTTCGGTTCAGGAGAAGAAGCGAAAATTAGATTTTCAAGATGACGGCCATGGCGGCCATCTTGGATACCAATCGGAACGATTTTACTATTTTTGATCTACGTCACCCTGATGCTTCCTTCTAAGTTTCGAGTCAGTTGGCTTTTGGGTTTAGGAGAAGAAGCGAAAAATAAATGGCGGCCATCTTGGATTTCCTATCGGAACGATTTTCGCTAGTTTTGATCTACAATCACCCCAATGCTTCCTACCAAGTTTCAAGTCAATTGGCTTTCCGGTTTTAGAGAAGAAGCGAAAAATAGATTTTCAAGATGGCGGCCATGGCGGTCATCTTGGATTTCCGATCGGCACGATTTTAGCTATTTCTGATCTTCAAGTCACCCCGGTGCTTACTACCAAGTTTGGAGTCAATTGGCCTTTTGATTGAGGAGAAGAAGCGAAAAATAGATTTTCAAGATGGACGCTATCGTGGATTTCCGATCGGAACCATTTTAGCTGTTTTTGACCTACAAGTCATCCCGATGCTTCCTACCAAGTATCGAGTCAACAGGCCCAGTGGTGTAGGAGAAGTAGGCTTTTAAAGCAATTGTTGACGCCGCACGACGTCCAACAATAATTCCAAAACCTATATTTGAGCTTAAAAAAAAAAAAAAAAAAAAAGGTTTGTTCCATGTGTTTTATTGTCACGTAACAAACCGGAGATTACAAATAAATGCTCCCAATGTCCAGGAGCTTTGTTTTCTCCCGCAGACATTCCCAGAAACAGTTGAAAACATTTGTTGAGAAAGAAAACTATATATATATATATATATATTTTTTTTCTTTTTTTTTTTTTTTTTTTTTTTGGAGTGAACCCTCAAAACCTACCAGGCCTCGAACTCTAAACACAGAGAGAAAACAACAACAACAACAAAAAAAAAAAAAAAAAAAAAAAAAAAAAAAAAAAAAACAAATGGCATGGCCTAATTATGGGTTCGAAGAAATTTTCTCATAATTAAATTGGTCTGAAATAGCAAACAGGTATGTAATATATCAATTAGATTGGCTCCAGTCGTTCTTGTTTTACATCTATTTCTCTCTTTATATTATTTTTTTTTAACAAAATCCTCTTAAATCCAACTTCAAGTCACCTAAGACTGAAGAAAACGACTGGTCACAATAGGAAAGTTCGTGGGACGGCTAATATACTATAAATAGAACAAGTCTTGCGCATGCGCGGAGCGGTCTTGAAAAAGTAGGACAAGAAAGCAATGGAGAACGAAGAGAATCTACAGACGCCAAAAACGAACATAACCGTTTTGCTGCGATTCAGTCAAACGCGATTTTTTTCTTCACCGAGTTTCTCCGCGAACGTCTTTTTTTTTCTCTGGACAATTAATCAGAGAAATTATTGTTAAATTTTTAAGCAAATTTCATAATTTTCCATGCGGTATGAGGCAATACTCAGATAAATTTAAAAGAAATATGTTTGTCATAACTGATTTTTAAATCAACAAAATTGTATAAAATTGTGAATAAAAGTTGCACTGTGTGTGTGTGTGTGTGTGTGTGTGTGTGTGTGTGTGTGCGCGCGCGCACGCGTGTTCGTGTACATGTGTGTGTGTGTGTGTGTGTCATCAAGATACAACATAATGTAGGCTATATGCATACCGATATAAAAATAATTAAAAGTTGCTGCATTTCTAATAAACAAATGATGTAAATATGGCGAAGACTCAGGGTAACGAGCGGGTTTTTTTGTTTTTTTTGTTTACTTGGAAAAATCACAAGCTAAGCTGCGTCTTCGCTGCTAGTATATGCCTTTTTGTTAACATTTCAAAAAGTCACGCACAAATCAGGGCTGCGATAAGCAGTGCAAAACACCTGCGAACATATTTTCTTTGGGCAGACATCTGTAGATACGGAAATCTAAACACACAGACACACACACACACACACACACACACACACACACACACACACACACACACACACACACTTTTCAGAATGATGAGGGTTTTGATGGGGCTTATTGATTACTGACTAATGACCTTATTTTTTTTTTATTACTGACTACTGAGTTTTTGCCTAAAATTTTAGTGACTACTGATTTTTATGACCTAGAATTTAACTATTAAGCCCCCAAAAAACAAAACCCAAAAAACAAAATACGCTGATTTTTGTGAAAGTAGTTTTACCGATTACCGATAAAAAGGCATTTTAATGGTACCACCCAATCCAGACCCTCATTGATTTTCACTCCTGAACGCGCTGACGGAACGTAAAGGAAAAACTTTTCAGTATGAGAAAAATACACGCCCCCCCCCCCCGCATAACGCAATCTGATTTAGTGATCCCTGTATCATTTTAGACAGCGAAGGTTCAGATCATCCTGCGCATCGGCGTAATCTGAGTAGGACCTTTGCTGTTATGGCGGTGAATGCCTTAATCTGACTGCGCGGATGTACTAAATAGTCAAGTTTTACTGTGTATGGGTCATTCTTTTAAAGACATAAACACAACAAACAAACAAACGAAGTAGCACGAGAAAAATTCACGTGCTCAGCGACGTCAGAAAAAAAAAAAAAAAAAAAAAAAAAAAAAAAAAAAAAAAACTAAGTCGCTAGAGAGCGAATATCAAAATGAGCATGCGCATCCGCGCAGTCTGTGTATTGCTGGCTACACGGTGCTTTCTTTGTTCGAAATTGACAGTGTTATATGAGAGGCAGTCTCGTAGCATATTTCTTAGATGGACTCGTCTCGTTAAACATAGAATCGCCTCGATAGTTGAATGAATGGAGTTTTTCTTTTAAAGAGACACCGAATATTTCGGGTTCTTTAAAATCCAAAATATTTGGCAACGGTATGAATGATAGACACTGTAGGCAATATGAACTGCATCTACGGTTTTTTTTATTTGATCTAGGTGTACACGGTTCAGGCACATCTGTCCAAATAATAGGGAAATATGGTCTTTTGTGACGTCTACATGTATATTTTTATTAAGTTATTTATTTATTTATTTATTTATTTATTTATTTTATTATTATCATTATTATCCAAAGATAATTTTCTGTGTGATGACATGAAAGTGAAACTCGTTCAAAATTTTAGATGCAGTTTGATCTGGATATATCATGTTTGCACCTTATTTTAAAATATTTATAGGTGTTATCAACGTATTTAGCGAGAAAGAATGTCCTACTTTTGGTTTTATGTGTACTGCGTAGTGCGCAACACATAAACTCGTGACGTCACCAACGAACGCTCCTATTGTAGAAGCTCTGAAATTTAATCCAACTCCTATAAATTGAGATAACATCTGCAAGCAATTAGGATGCTATAAAACAACCATTTAGTAAACACAAGTCATTATCTCTAACACATTTAGTTCCTTAAAATCAATTTTTTCTGGTTACTTCAAATCCTTTTGCAGTTGTATTTACTGCCCCATAATAAGAACGTAATGATAGAGAGTGCATTTCTTTTTTTTTTCTTTTTTTTTTTTTTTTCATTTTCATTTTTTTACCGTGAGTTTGCAGTCTTAAAATGTTTCTAGTTTTGTTGTCTGATAGTAGTATTCGGAATACAAAGGACATTTTGTTGTTGTTATTGTACAGACATAGAACCCCTTGCATAGGTATAAGCAGATAAGGGATATCAACTACTCTCCAAAATTTACTACTTTTTCCTTGTGTAGCTTCCTTAAAGTCTCCGTATACCTTATTATCGAAGATATATAGGTTCTTGCGTGTCTGGGAACAGCAGACAGCTCTTATGTACATGTTTTTGCCTGTTCAATATATTTTATCTAAATGATGTAAATTACCTTTTCTCATGTGTTGGCTTACAGTGGTATTCATAGTAATTTCATTCTCAAGCTTATTAATTGGACCAAAACGAGATTTAGCACTGCTCAGCCAGAATTTGCCTTTCAAGTGAACATTATATCTGGGTAAAATTTTCAGTAGACAATATAATGAAATATTTTTTCTTATTTTTCACTGTAATTAGGTTTTGACATTTCAGGCAAATTATCTCAAATGGAGAAAATATGCATGAAATGTCAGTCAACTCCTGTTTTCATCAAACAAATAAGAAAAAACATGGTCAGTTTGTCGTCCGCTGAACTTACCAAGAGTGTGGTAAAGTTTAACCCTTAATTAAAGCACCAATAAAAACTGCAGCGGACGGCCTATTGAAATATTTCTTTTTTTCGAAGAAAACAAATCTTGATATTCCATTCGAATTGTCTGTGATGATTCACATGAAATATCAAGACTCGTTTTTTTTTTTTTTTTTTTTTTTTTTGTTTTTTCTTTTTTGTTTGTTTGTTTGTTTTAACAGGCTGTTCAATTAGTTCGGACAATTGACTGATAATTTACCTGATAATATATAATTGTCGTCTCCCGAGATTTCCAACAATGTGCCATGCTGAACAGTGTAAACTCAGATCAGCTAATGCAGCCTCTCTTTAAGCTTAGCGACTCAGGTTCTTAATCTATGAGTAGCCGAAGATCTATAGAAGGTTCATGCGAACAGGTAAGGCTCTGATCAGACTGCGTGTATGCACAGGCTGATATGAGCCTTCGCTAGTCGCACATGCCACATACTTTGTCGGAACTCTCATGAGGAGGCTGAATTATTTGCAAAACAAAATGGCATTTCTTTTGTTAAGCACATCACATACTATCAGCTGACATGATCTAACTCTAAGCCCTCCAGGTAAAATATTCAGCAGACGTGAATTAGAACTATTGTTCTTTTCTTTTTTCTCATGAAATAAATTCAAAAATGTCAAAACCCATTTTTTTTTTACCCATTTTTTTTTTTTTTTTTTTTTTTTGGGGGGGGGGGGTGGGGGGGGGGTGAGGGGGAAAGAAATATATCACTAATTTGTCGTCTGCTGAATTAGCCCAGATCTTGGTAAAAGTTAAACAATTTCATGATATTGCATGAGTGCGATAACTTTTAATAGATCGTTAAACATTGCTAAATGAAGGCAAGTGGTCTTATGTCCCACTTGATGAAGGGTGTTTTTTCTGTTAGAATATTATATCCACATCTCATATCCAGTGGTAATAATTCAGTTATGCCAAGTGGACTCTTCTACCTCAAATCTGGTCCATTACGGATTTAAAGGGTGGCAGATTGTGTTTTAAGGGAGAAACTAGGAGTTTAATATTTTATCATTTACAACTTGATGTCGCTTATGTATTCAGCAAGACTTTTTTCCCGATAAGCTTCAATAATTTAATAATTGATATACTACTTACGTTTGGAATCTTTGTCTTTCTGTTTTGTAATGCTGTCACTACACCAAGAGTTCCTGGATCGTAAACTGACTCGTGTTCTTTGTCTTTTAACACCAGGAAATTTGAATCTGATCCTTCGATCATCTTCATTTTGTAGTATGGATAATTTCTTCATGAATCAAAGTAGCAGAATACTCAGGGTTCATTAAAGAAGCTGTACTTGTTTTCATGGAATTCCTTCTCGCATTTCTGATCGGTGAAAGGCTGTCTGTTTCTTCACAAAATGAATGATTTGATTTATTTTTGGCATCCTCGTGGTGTATTGAACATAAACAGACTGTAAAATCATATTCACTTTGACCGTTTGAATCGTACGATTCATTCATTAAACTTTCTCCTAAATTAGGGCAACTGTGATCCCTACAAATGAAGTTTGAACTTCATATATACCATAAACTTGTAAGTAGTCAACCTGAAAGGAGAAATAACACAACAATAAACTTTCAGCATTAGTGCACGACCCGCCCAGAAACATACATTGACAGGTGCCCAAATGCCCTTAGTGTCTAGCTATGCAAATACGATGTGGTTTAAGTGTCATGACCATTTTCATATTTTTATAAGTTTGCCTCGGCGAGACCGTTCTAAAATATAATTGCATAAGTACGTACATTAGTAAGATATTGTCGGGATCTGTCAGTACAACAAACTTATCAAAATACTCACGAAGGTTTGAGTATTATGGCCATTTTCAATTTTACACCTTTTTTTGCCTCGGCAAGGGCTAACATTTTCCAAGGTCATTAGTTATGCACCAGTCATTTGTAGGCCCGGCCCTTACGGGGCCGGAGAATAGCAGGGTTTTTAATTTTCAGTGATAAAACCCTGGTAAATGCCCTGCACTGCGGGAAATAATTTATGGTAAACTCCCCCTTCCCCTACTCTCGGAGGTTGATAAAATTAATGAAGAACAACAATGACTTGGACCATTGAAAAAAAAACAACAACAAAAAAAACAAAAAAACTTTCTTCCCCTATCCCATGGAGGTTCCACATGAAATGTGGCTTCAGTTGACCAAGTGGTTTCACACACACACACACACACACACACACACACACACACACACACACACACACACACATGAACCTTTAACCGGGAGCCTTTAAATAAAATGTACATGTATTAAAACTCTGGCACATCTTCGACACAGCCGGGACTCATCGTAGGTTAAATCCCGGCAACTAAGCCCCGCAATATCCCCGCTATCCGCGGCCCCGTAGGGACCGTGGTTTCAAATGACTGGTGTATTACACCTTGTCGGTGTTTTTTGAGTACGCCAAAATTATTCTGAATAGTTTAAGCGCCATGGCCATTTGTGCTATAGATAGATAGACGCCCTGATGGATGGACAGACACATGGACATACCTCGTACATGGCCATAACAGGGTACTCTCCGAAAGCTTACGGACCTCAGTCAGTTAACTTTTCTACAGGTTGTGCGGGTCGTGCAATCATATGTTAACGGTCCATGTCGCCCATGCATTTTCTGTTGCACAACTGTCTATTTTAAAGGCGATAGAGTCCGAATTAACATGGTCATATGGAAAACAATCTTATACTCGTGGTCATTTCATATGAAATTAATGAATCTCGCTGTAGGCTTCTTTCATAAATTTCCTTTGAAATGACCACTCGTGTAAGATCCTCTATTCCTTGATATTGCGCACAGAACGGCGTGGTAACGTAACGCCAGATGTCCATTTTGACATTTAACTACAATCTCAACAATGAAAATTAATGTCATTTTTTCGACGGTAAAATACCTGAAACATAGATTGTGCGTACTTTTTAGAACCGCCTCTTACGAGTACGATATGTCCTTTCTAATTTTCAGCAGAAACTAGAATAATGTCGCATTCTTTCGTCTGAAGCACATGAGGTAATGATACTTATCGCATGTATGCGAACAGCGATGGCTCGGGCGCGACTACGCATCCGCGCAATTCAGCCTGTACCTTTGCTGTTCTCACATATGTTGTATTGAACTAGATGAAGGTTTAGCACAAGAATCAGACATATAGCCCCACTAGATGGCCACGCATGCGCCTTTGACGAATGTATTTAGTATCATTATCAAATTGTAAAATATTAAACCTTATGGAAAATTGACAAATATTCAATTTTGTATATGAGAGTTTTGCAAAATGGAATAGTAATAAAAATAATAATAATAAAACAAGAAAAAAGAATGTTTGTGAAACTTGGATCTTAATTCGTGATATAAGATAGTACCCATCCCCCAATATACAAGCCTTTTTAATAATACCAAGTGGCATAATGCCACTTGTAATACTTATTTTTTAGGTCTACACTGTTTGCTAATACCTTTTGTAATGAATGCAAGACAGTAGCGTTTAGTACGCGCTTTACGTTACATGTATACGTATACACTGCTGTTTACAATTGTTGCATTTTTTTTTTTTTTTTTTTTTTTTTGGTGAATAGACGAGCAACATTTTATGGGTTTGTATCATGGTTTATGGTATTTGTAAAATAATAGTCAAAATTAAGCACTTACCGATTTCTTCTTTTTGCAGGAGACGTCCATATTCAACGTCTGAATATTTATTTACACCTATGTCGTTTTATCAATTCGTATTTACGCGTATTTCCACTTTGTCGACATTTGAAAATATCCAAAATACTCTAAATCAAGCTGCTTCTATCTGCTCAAAGTGCAAAAGCAATACGATGGAAGATTCTTTAATTTGGAGGTCATGACCTTTTTATTTGGCCCAAGAAGTGTAGTAATGTATCTGGCGGATTGGATAAGCATATCAGGCTTATACATTACATTAGAACCATTTATAAATCAGAAAAAAAGACATATGGACCACTCATTAACACCAGCTAACCGTGTGTTTATTTGTTTCATCGCAGAACGAAACGCCCACTTTTCTGGCATTCTGTCTAGTAAACGGTTCAAACCATATGACTGAATTTTATCGAGTTCGTTTGTGAGACTTTTTTTTTGTAAAAATATGGATAAAAGGTGGCTTATTTGTGCAAAAGAAGACGTGTTTGTCTTTGTAGAAGAAGAAAAAGAACTGGCGAAGATCAAAACAATTATACCGGGGAGTGAGAGAAGAGACAGTTGAAGGTAAGAGTAAATTAATTCTGTACACAATGCCAAGTTGTCGTGCATCACGATTTCTATGCAACACGACTTGTTTTTTTTTATGTTTTTTTTTTTTTAAATTTCATTATTATTGATTGTGACAAGACTTTATATATACCTCCAGGGCGGGAACTCCATCTATTTGCTTATTACATAGACTGAGATTTTTTAAAGGGGGCTGGGATGGGATGGGGTTGGTGGGGTCGTGGTGGGGGGGGGGG